>LPNX010809412.1:170440-218213 GCA_001517045.1 Pseudotsuga menziesii | reverse complement strand
CCATGACTCAATGTTCAACATTCCCCTTCCTTATCCTTTGGAATCATGCCCCTTCTCAATTTAGTTGTAGTGAACATAGCTGGTTGGGTTATTTAATTAAAGATGCATAATTACATGATTTCACAATTTAGTATATGTCGCATGTCCCGATATACCATCGGTGACCATTCCAATCCGAAACATAATATAACTAAATCAATGGTGGGGCCTTTGCCTTTAGCTCCTCACCATGATTATTTAAAATATATGTATCATGTATATTTAATGCAAATGGGGTCAAAACTAGGGTGTTACAGCACATCGTTTTTCTAGGTAGGCAAACTACGGCTTTGTCTTTTTTATTCTTATTCGTTTATTGGAACCGTGGTTTTTCCTAGGTAGGTTTTTTCCCAATTAGGTGGTGTGTGAGTTCAGTTTTCCCACTTAAAGCATATTTGTCTTCGCTGTGTACTTGCATAACGTTTTAAGGTTGAAGAATTTAACTGTTACAGTTTGCTTGAGCAAGTTTTCTTTTGAGCCCGCGTGACTGATTGTGCAATTATGTATGTTTTTACTCATGCGCGAATGATTGAAGGCACAGTGAAGAAAAGTGTTACGCTATTTGCACCACCCATTCTTTGGTTTCCCATGGCCATCTAGGGGGATTTTAAAATTTTTGTGTGCATTTACCCTATTTCATGGGACGACGGAGGTTTTCTGTGTTTTGGTCAAATTAGGGTTTTCTGCGATGAAGAGCACAGTATAGGGTTCAATGTTTTGAGGATTAGCGGTAATGATGATGTGGTTCATGCTTTTATCGGACAAGTTCGAGTTAGTTCAGATGTGGCCCGGATTAATATAGAGAGTAGTTTTCTCTTTGGGTTGTGAATTTTGTTACAAACAGTGGACTTAGAGGATTTTAAGACACAACCTGCAGGATTTTCTTTTTGCCTTGTCATGTTTCTTTCCATGCGTTAAGATTGTGTATATTTCATTTTCAGAATGTATATGGAAGAGGTAAATAGATTGATACAATTTTTTGTTATTATTGTTTCACTTGGTAAAAGCTAAATGGTCTAAGAACATGATATGTTTATGATAGGGTGATTGTTGCAAAGAAGATATGTCTAAAAGACAAAAGAAGAAGGCTCCAGTTGTTGAAGGAGAACCAGAGGTTGAGATCATCACCGAGGTTGAATACATATATGAAGATACCAAAGCTACCACTGGGGTCAAACTAGATTATAAACGGGGAGAGATATATAGGATGATTGCAAATCAAAACGTACCTGATGCAGGATTTGAAGAGCCAACCATTTATGCAAACATCGAGAAATTGACTCTTATGAAAGTAGCCACAAGACCTAAGTTGTTCCCATGCTCAGAGGTGATCAGCTGGATTTTTCCTAGGGTAGATGTAACTACGATGATCCTTGAAAATACTGCTAATCAAGGCTACGCTACATATAGCCTTGCATATGTCTCTATGGCATATCATCTGGCTCCTGCTCAGATTTACTAGACAGAAATATAGTTGAAAGAGATAGCTATGGACTTGGTAGAAACAGCGAAGAGAATGATGATACCAGGGAAGAACTTTCGAACCAGGACTTCAGGAGAGTATGATACATCTACTCTCTGGACTCCCTATATATTTATTGCACTAATGATGAATAGGATTTTTGGTAGAGCTCATGGAAAAAGCTTCAAAATAGGATGGATACCAATTATCTTCTATGTGGCAACTCAAGGAACCATATTTAATTGGTCAAGCATAGTGTCCAATAGCCTCTCAACATGCATATCCTCAGCCTTGGGAGGGGTGTCACAGAAGAAATCAGAGTTCTACATGAGCTCTATCCTAGTTGACTGTATATTGTGTACCCAGTCTTTTCCATCCTTGAGGTGTAATTGGGATAGGGACAGGATCTCGGTATACACAGCATATAGATTGTTTTGGGCCCACAAATACTATAGCTACTACAGAGAAACATGTGAACACTTCATCATTCCTTTGTACACCCTAATTTTCCTGACTGAATGCAACTGCATGTCCGAAGAAGCATTCAAGGTCATCGGGGAATATGGAGACTATTATTTGACTAAGGAAGGATTGTACATAAGAATGTATGGGGGTTCTAGAGCACCTTCTCTACTCCCTAAGTATGCCACTAACTATGTGCTACACAAAGAGGCATCTAGGCAGGTATACATTGATGGTGTGGGGAGTTTCCTGTTCGAACATAAGAAGGCAGCCTATCCCGCAATACCTTTCTGGCTTGGAAGTTATAAGTTTCAAAGGTAAAACAGATTGCAGAGTTTGTTCAGGAGCTAGAGCATTTCCATTTTGGTGAAATGAACTTTCATAGGAATGACTCTCGAAATAAGGTGGAAAATAACTGCAAGGAGTCAAGCATTCATTTTGAATATACCAACTTTTGGAACAAGGATGGGAAACATGCAGGAGTGCAAAGAACATGACCGCCCTAAAAAAGAGATTTAAAGAGAAAATAGTCACTGTGGGTAGAAAGGGCAAAACTTCATAGAAGACTAAGACAACGGAAGAAGAAGAGGCAAAAAAGAGGGAAGAAGATGCTAGAAGACTAGAACATGAGGTAAAGAGTTGGTTGAAGAATGAAGAATAAGAAAGAAAGAGAGCTGTAGAGGAAGCAACAAGGAAGGAAGAGGAGGAGAGAAAGAGAAATGAAGAAGTAGAGATAAAGAAAAGACAAGAAGAAAGTGAAGGTCTGAGATTAACAGGATCTCAAAAAGACCAACAGACTACTGAGCAGATAGATACACAGGGGGGACAGGATCACATAGATCAAGGACATGAACAATCTAATCTTGATCCCCAGGAGTCTACTGCATCTTTTGGCAGCACAATAGGGCAAGCTTCATTTTCTGGAATGAATCTGATCCCTTTCATGGCTAAAGAAGGGAGGAAGTACCTGACTTCAGTACTATTTTCTATGACAAGGAGAAGAAGAGCTGAGAAAAAGGTTGAAACAGTAGGACAATCAGGAAAGATGATAACTGATAAAACCATGGTGCATGGAATGGATGTAGACCCAATATTGACAGCAAGAGATGGGGTGGCATTAACCCAAGCAACTGAAGATAATGTCGACAGTCTAATGACAGATATCAAGCAGTCAAGAAAGAATGCAACACAATTAAAAGAAACAATGAAGAAGGAGAGGGATGAAGGTCATAAGTTGAAGAGGAAATATGAGGACATGATGAATGAAGTGAGGACTTCAAGAACAGAATTCCAGACTTTGGGAGCAAATAAGGAGGCTTTAGAAGTTTCTACAGGGGAAACGAAAAAGGATGCTCATAATAGCTTAGCAGAATTACAAAGGCTACAACTAGAGCATTAAGTGTTGAAAACTGAGAAAGATGACATTCAAGTGTCCTATGAAACTCTGAGTGTAGAGAAGGACCAGTTACAAAGAAGAATTGCTGAGTTGGAAACAGAGAAGGCCACCAAAGAAGAAAGAGAAAAGCAATATCAAATATAGGTGGCAGCCTTGGAAGAACATAATACTTCATTAGCAACATCACTGAAAGATGCTATAGAACAGAAGACAGACTTCCAGCCTTTAAAATAACATGTTATAAATTAGAGAAGGAAGATCCACCATTTACAAATGTGCATTGAGGAAGAAAGATGTAATATTTTACAAATAGATAGCAGATTAGAAGAAATTTTGGATACTACATCCTATTTTTTGGACAGATCTCAAGAGATTTTGGAGATTCTAACGGGAAGAATAGTGTGGATAGAAACAAATGAGGAATCTCCTGCAGAGCTACCAGTTAAAGACCAGCAGAGTTTAAAGCAGGAATATGATTTATTGGAGTTTGCAATCAATGTTGCAGAAGAATTCAAGAAAAATGTAAAGAAAATGAGGGGAGCATGTGCCGAATACTGCAGGAGGGTGCTTGCTACATACAATAGATGCCAAATTTAAGCATAGAGGAGATTGGACACAATACCAGAGCATAAGTTGTTTATAGAGCATCTGCAGAATAGATATTAGGAAGACGAGCAAGAGATCCAACAAGTAAAGGATCTATATGAATGGATTTTAAGGAATGCAGTGGCACATGCAGTTGTAAGTATACACCTCCTAAAGGATCAGCTGTGCCTCAGTCCTGGAAGAATATAAGTAGTAAGGAACCAGGCAACCAAATATGAGATAAATATATGTTTTCTTGAACCCTTCAGATTTGAAGGTATAGCAGCGGAGGCCCAGGCATGGAAAAATTTCATCAACGACCAAGCTGGCCCCTCTTCATAAAGTGTTTTAAAAGATTTTTGTTTTAAAATGTAATATATTGTATAAATTATGAGCACATACTATAAGACAAAATTTTGGAACTGAAAGGTTGGGGAAGCCCAAAAGCAATTGAGGGGCAGCCCAAAGGTTTTTCTTTTTTGTATAAATATAGGAGAGTTTAGATGTAGAAGGGACTTCTTTCCCAGGCAATTTTTGAGAGTATATTGTAAGAAGAACTATTTCCTTTTACAATAAAGAGTTACAAGTTTCTGCTAGAGAAAGTTTGGTGGAATGTTTCAAATGTTTTGCTATGGATCAGTTGAATGTGAATTATTTCGTGTTCAACTTACTTCCATTAACTGTGAGATTGTTCTAACTCATTGAATTTGTCTTCATGTTATGAATGTATTCTAGTTTATTCTGTGAAAATTCCACTGTGAGTAATGAAGGTTGTAATTAACAAAAAGCTATCTTGTTGTTCATATTTCTTTTAATGTTCATGTGTTCAAAAATAAAAAACATCTATCTGTAATTTTTCCTAATACATGCGCATAAATACATTACTCATTGTTAACAGATAATTATGCTCCCTAGGGATAGGTTAGCTAGTTATAGTTAGTTTTTTACTGTTTTGTGATTTAGATGTGAGAGAGGTAAGATGAGAGGTAAGAACCTGCACATCACATTGTGACACTCCTCATTATCTCTATCAATTTTCATTTTTAAATAGGCACTTTCACATCATAGCTTAAACACAAAAAACTAAAAATATATACGGTGGAACGGGCCGTAACTGGTAAAAAATTTTAATTTGTTACTTGACCTATGGTAGTCGTACCGTAAACCGAATGGATTCCCCATACCAAATAGTAACGGGCCAGTTGGGAATGCTTATTGGGGAGAATCCCTAACTGTTGTTACCTGCAATTTTCCAGGCCTCAACACTTCCCCTCAAAACAAGCAAGAAAAACTAGGATCAATCTTTCTCATCAAGAGAAAATTTATTTTTGAAAAAAAATTGTGAAAATATTTCTGCAATCTACGTTTCTTTGGAGCAGTAATGCACTCTGATGGTCCTTGTGTGCACTTGTTTCCTAGTATTGTGCATGCCACCCTCTCCACCTTATTCTAATCTGATGACATATAATAGAAGAAATGTTTCCTTTGTCTCTTCTTTTTAGAGGAAGAGTGACATGATCCAATTTGTTCTTCAATTAGTAGAATTGTTGATCAGATCTTACCATCATGAAGAATCTCTCTAGGATTTTGTAGCACCACTCTAGGAGAAGTGGATTTGGTTGACATAGTGCAAGGATCTCCTTTTGAAACTGAGATCTTGTTCTCCTCATGTCAGATGACTCTACAGTCATGTTCCCAATAGACTTAATAAAATTTTGAGCCCATTTAGGCCTAGGATTAGGAGTAGGGACTGGATTTGGATCTTGATCTGATTGAACTTAATCTTCAATTCCATAAACTGATTCAACTCGATCCTCTTCTTTGAATTCTAAATATGAAACATTATCATATACAAAAGGTTTAGGTAGGATGGATTTACCTTCCCTTTCAAATGACAAATGAGACTATACTAGATCTGAGTACGACATATAGTGTGATAATTCATATTCCTTGGAGGCATGGTTTACAACACCTTTCTCTCTAAGATTCCTAGTTGGGATATCATCTCTACTGTGTCAACACCAAATAAAACTCACTTTGGTGAGCCTGTATGAGTCATTTGGTATACAAAAAACAAATTTGTTGTCAAGGAGGGTACATAGATAGCATTATTGAACACTCCATTCTCTAATTTGATTGAACCCTTTCCTTTATCTTGGATTTTAGTTTCATCTCCCATGTGAATACTTGGACCATAAGTAAGTTGTAATGAAGAGAATGATTCTTTGGATGCAACCATGTGATTGGAGGCTCCTGAATCAACGAGGAAAGCATGAGATTTTGAAAATATAGCCTTCAATGCATGGTATCTCTCATGATCTCCAGTCTTATCTCCATAGTTAGCCTTCCTTGTGCCTTAAGGGAGGAAAATATTGTGCTTCTCAAGGAGTATTGACATTTGACCTATTGTATTCTTCATACAACCTTTATATGTATGGTTTCCTTTATTACAGTAGGAGCACTTGCCCTTGTCAAACCTCTAAAGTTTGTCCCTGTTAGAGCCCGAGGCTTCATATGATGGATAAAACTCTTCTTTAGGTTCAAATTCAGTGTTCATCTTCTCCTTTCTTGTGTCCCCAAAAGAGATTGATTTGTGGAGGATATGATGTATCCCATCGGTATAAACTTATATTGTCCCTATATTAGAGATTATGTGAAGGAATCAAGGGATAAAATTCACCAATGATGAATTTTCAGTCTCCTAGAGTGAAAGGAGGGTAAGAACATTGAGAATTCTGGGCCAAGTTTTATCAGAGTTGAGAGCACCAATTGCTGATCCTTTTTATCAATCCCACACTACAGGAATTGCTTGACAAGGGATTTGAATTTTGAGAAGAATTGTTGTATAGTCTCAAAACTGAGGGGTTGCAGTGCTATCAACTCATTCTCTAGAATATGGCCCCTTAGCTCATCCTGCTTTCCAAACAAGGATGTGAGCTTCTCCCATTCTTCTTTTGGAGTTTTCAGTCCATTAAGTTGGAATAGTAACTCTCTAAAGATGTGGATGCACATGAAGCCAAATTCTTAATCAATCTTGTTCATATACTTCGACTTTTCAAGAGGATATCGTGGTTCGACCTCTGTTCCCATGGTGGCCCTGTATAGACCATTTTTTAGCAAGACTATATGCATATCAACTCTCTAATCAAGATAGTTGAAGGGTGTGAGGATCAAGGGAGTCAAAGTTGTTGAATTCATAGCCTCGAGGAACAACTAATTCTTCAAAAATATTTGATTTACCTGCAAAAACACTTCAATTTGAAATCAAACAATTTCAAACACTCTCCACTTCGACATGTGCATGTTCTCTGGGTGCATCACACATGGCTATACTTCTCTAAACATAATACAAAGGGAGCAAGGCAAAGATACCAGGAATTATGTGGAACTCAATTGCTTATGGTGCATCAATGGAAGTTTATGAGGTTTGAAGTTGGCCTGAGCACCTGCTTTGATACCATGTTTAATTTAGTGAAGCATATGATCCTCAAGCTTGAATGAAATCAATTGTGAAAGAAGGTTACCGAAGAGAAGAAGAATTTATTAAAGACTGATCAATCATTCATGGAAAAATGCACACACATGGAGACATGGATTAACCTATATGTGATACAATGGTGTTACAAATAGGATAATTTGAATGCCTTCAGTAGGATTCAAATCTACCAACCCAGACTGACTTCGGATCTGACTGGGTGTGGGAAAATCACCATTAGAGCTCACTAATGCAACTCCAGATAACTAAATCAGTTCACAAATAACTAACTGACTGAGTTAGGTGAGAAAAGGCACCCAACCTCCCTTAAATCATGCAAATTAGTGCTAGGATGACAGAAAGTGAACTAACTGACGGGAATAAGAGCATAGCTTGACATAACTAAACACTGACTAGGGTCAACTGCTGATGATTGTTGTTGGCACTCAGAGTGTGTTCCTAAATTATAGGGATTGGTATATGGAGCTCCTAAACTCATGCAGAAAGGTGCATTGAGTGTTATGTGGGCCCCATATGAGTCCCCCATGGCACTAGTGAAGTGGAAATGACCTATTAAGCTATAACAAGACAAATAGACTATGGTGGTCAAGGGAGGATTAATTAATTAATCCTAACAAAACTATGCAAACTCTCCAATACAAGGAATAGATGACATAACAACCAGAAATTTGAGTTCATTTCTTACCCTTACTTTTGCATCTAGTATAACTTTATAAATACATAAAAAGAGCAATTTATTACTCTTATTTGATCATTAAAACTAGTTATGTTCCTGGCCCCAAGAGTTAGCTCAAGCGGTCGAGCAACCGTAGTTAGGCCTCCCGGCAAGTGAGGTCGCGGGATCCATTCTCCTCGACGCTCTTGGGGTTAGGCATGAAGTGTGCCGAGAGTGAGGCCCCTTTGGGTGGGCCCTCTTGAAATTATTCTGTGGATGTAGCCCGTCGGTCAAACCGGCGCGTGAACCACATTGAAAAAAAAAAAAAAAACTAGTTATGTGCCTTTGGAGCCATTTATTCAAATAAAGGTTTGAACAATTGATCAATTGTGATACATAGAAATGGATATTCTCAATTAAGTAACATCCATAGTTGGATATTCTCAATTAAGTAATTTTTGAAATAACCCACATATCCGTAGATAATAAAATATGAATAAATTGATAGATAAAAAGATGATAGGATATTACAATGTAGCTCGCCTTTAATATGGCTTGAGTGTTTCATAATGAAGAGTTATGTCCCTTCACATTAATAGCTACTACTATAATAATTAACAATTATTATTTTATTTAATTATTAACCTTATTTAAGTATTATCCTATTTATGTTCGTTACATTGCCACTCCCTTAGAAAGGCTTTGTACTCAAAGCCTTATAATGTTTTTGCATCATTTTTTGTGGTGTCGCAGCTGACAAGACATGTCAATATGAACCACTAAGAGTTGAGCACAACTTCCAATATGTGGATGAATCAATCCATCCCAAATTGATTTGTTGTGGACCGTTGGAATTCCATACTGATCTATCATTAGGAGATTTGATCATATTGGTACCGTTATCTTTCAACATTTGCCACTTTTTAGAATATATGTTTTTATGGTTGGGGTGTCGATATGGAAATTTTACAATGTCATTTTATTTTACGAGTGTCATATTTTGAGCATTTATCTGAGTAGAAAGTTGTATTTTCATCTCTTGAAGTTTTAAGGTTTCGTTCTGTATCTTTTCCAACTTGTTTTCTAACTGCATGTTATCATTTTGAAACTTCTTAATCACTTCTACATGTGATTTTCTGTCATCTTCAGACTTCTTAAGTTGTTCCTTAAGATCTTCGTTATGACTTCTGATAGAACAATTTTCTTCCTATTTGTCTAGAATTTTTCCTTCAATGTCTTCCGTAGATTGTTCTATCTTCCGACTACTTTTCAACTTCTTAATTTTTGTGACTAGTGTCTTGTTATGATTACTTAATCTGAACATTTCTTCGGAATGGCTTGATAAAACCTTGTTGACTTTTGTCAGTTCTAACTTATGTGTCTTCTTACTGTCATCATACTACTGCTGGAGTTTTTCTTTTTGTTTTTTATGATGGCGTAACTCTGCTTCTTGATTTTCTAACCTCATTCGTACTTGCGCTAATTCAACATATTTTTCCATGATGATTTTGTTTAGATTCTTTATTTCTTCTTCTAATTCATTATCATATCCATATGGTGATTTGTTGTCATTTTTTGACTTTCTGATCTGGTCTTCTAGGTTTTGATTATGAATTTTTAAACATGATATTTCTTTATCTCGATCAGATAACATTTTCTTGTTATCTCTTATGGTTCGTTCTAGCTATTGATTCTGATTCCATAAGCGGCGATTCTCATCATCTTTCCACTCTTTCGATCACTTTTTCATCTCAACCTTACCTTGTAGACTTTTATTGATCGCCTTGTCTTGTTCTAACTCGTCCACTGTTGTTTGTAGTTGTGCCTTCATTTCCAACTATGTAGTAGCCATTGTTTGTGATTATGTTTCTACTTCACTTTTGTCTTCTTTTCTTCTAGAAGGGTAGATACAAAAGCTGTAATAATTCTCAATATGTCTCTTTTGGAAAAAAAAATCTTCGACTATTTCTTGTTAGGTCAAATAAGCCTTTTTTTTCCCAAAAATAATGATTATTTTAATAAAATAATAATAATAATAATTTTTTTAAACTTAAGTTATATAAAATAATATATAACCTTCCAAATTCGAGTCCTTAGCTTTAATTTTTTCCAATACTTTTGTAAAATGCCAGTAGATTTGGTGGTTGGGAGGAATGAGTGTTACCTTTCCCACCTAAGTTCAAATCTCACTTGTTTTTTTAGTAGCAATTATTATTCATTTTTAAATTTTTTTTTTTCCTTAAGTTTTGTAAAATGTGAGTAGATTGGGTGGTTGGGAGGAATGAGTGTTATATTGCCCACCTAAGGTTCAAATATCACTTGCTCTTTACTTGTAATTATTATGCACTTTTATATTCAAACCCAAACCCACTTTAAGAAATAAGGTGTGGTTTCACTTTTACCCTCTCTTTTTTGTTTTACTTTTATCTTTTCTTTTTTAACTTTTTTCTTTTCTTTTTTTTCTTTTCGTTTATCTCTTTTTTTGTGGGGGGGTTACTTTTACCTTTATTTATTTTTATTTTTTAAGGACAAAGTCCTTTTTTTTGGGAAACCCAAATCTACACAAGGTGTAAATAATGTTGTCCAAGGTCCGTATAGCTCTGATACCACTATAACATCCATAGTTGGATATTCTCAATTAAGTAATTTCTGAAATAACCCACATATCTATAGATAATAAAATATGAATAAATTGATAGATAAAAAGATGATATGATATTACAACATAGCTCGCCTTTAATATGGCTTGAGCATATCATNTCCCTTCACATTAATAGCTACTACTATAATAATTAACAATTATTATTTTATTTAATTATTAACCTTATTTAATTATTATCCTATTTATGTTCGTTACAGCCCAATATGAGTCCCCCATGACACAAGTTAAGTGGCGATGAACTATTAAGCTATAAAAAGACAAACAAACTATGGTGGTTAAGGGATGAATAATTAATTAATCGTAGCAAAACTATGCAAACTCTCCAATCCAGGGAATAGCTGACATAACAACCAGAAATTTGAGTTCATTTCTTACCCTTACTTTTGCATCTAGTATAACTTTATAAATACATAAAAAGAGCAATTTATTACTCTTGTTTGATCATTAAAACTAGTTATGTGCCTCTGGAGCCATTTATTCAAATAAAGGGTTGAATAATTGATCAATTGTGATACATAGAAATGCATGTTGCATCTAGTTAAGATCCTTCCCCATACTAACTTGATAATTAATTCTGGTAATGGTGTCTTGCAAACTATAAATAAATATTAACAAACACACACTGCAGAAAAACTATAACATAAACTCATAGGTCTATCCTAAATCACATAACTGCTATTAAGAAGAAAAGTAGAATTATTATGTACATGCTAAACACAGTTAAAATCAAAACAAAAACTTAGGAGATGGATTGTCAAATGTTAAAACAAGTTACTGCTTTCTCATTAATTTTGAAATGAAATATGCTATGGGACAACAATGGAAAACTAATTCACAGTTCACTGTTAAAAAACAAAATGAATGAAACTATACACCTTCCTTCACTTTTATATACTGAGAAGAAGTGTAAGTCAATGAATTTGGACACATGCATAAGACATCCTCAACTGAAAATTATCTAATGCATGTAAACATGCACCCTACCTACTAGAATGCAAGTTCCAAACAAAAACTTATAAATAAGCTAAAAATTAGAAAGTTGCTTAATAAAATTGAAGCTAACAAATGCAACTACATGTACCCTCTTTTACTTAACTGAAAAAGTACATGCAAATAGCAGAGGATTTATCATTTAATATAGAACAACAATCATTTCTTATAAGACTGATTACTCTCATCATTAATCCACCAAACTACTGAAGAAGAAGTGCATCCTCATTGTCTTGTTGATGTGCCCAAATTTGTTTACTAGTGTTCCCACACCTGCATAAGAATATGCCAGGTATATTATAACACTCCTTACCAAAGAAAGGGTTCTCTATCAATTGAAGTTTCCCCATGAAAAGTCAAACTCTCCCTTGTTCATGGGCTTAGTCAAAATATATGAAACCTATTGATCTGTCACAATATATTGTAGAGTAACTACTCCCTTCAAAACCCTATCCATGGAAAAATGGTTTTTGATATTGATGTGAGAAAAAATGAAATACTATATTGTCATAGAGTTTGATACAACTTTTATTTTCACAATAGACCACAATAGGTTCCAACACCTCATTTATTAATTATGCAATCAACTTGACAATCCACAGGGCCTCACAACTAACATATGAACTCAATGCCACTAAATATTGCTTCTTGCTAAACTAGGAAATCACTCTTGATCGATACTGAAACAACACCCTAAAGTAATATTCTTATCACATATATATACTTCCCAATAATAATGAACAAATCCATGGAGCATCAACTCACCATCTCCAGGATATCTCAGGCCATAATGTATTGTGCCCTTCAAATATCAAAGCACATGTTTTTCGGTGATCCAATGAATATGCCTAAGCTCAACCATGAATTGGATCAATATGTTCACTGCAAAAATTATATCAGACACTCCTCCATCATGGCCTATTGACATACCTTCTCACATGATGTGCTCCTTATAAGTTTTCATTCATACCACGTATACAAAGGAAACTCTCTCCAGTAATAATGTCATCTGGAAATTAGTTCTAACTAAATGCTTCCATCCTTGCATTATTTGTCAATCTAAAATAGATCAAACAAATCCACAAATATCCCTCCATTCCTTAAGTCTATCAAGAACTACTTTAGAATAACAAGGATTTTTTAAGACCCATAAGGTTCCCCCCATACACGACACATTCAACATGAAATTGAGATGATACCTAGGGCTTCCCTTCCCAACTCACCTACCTACAACCTTGGCTCTATTGAAAGTGAAAGGATTAACAAACATATTCAATCCCTTATAATTACAAGCAATATTCAACCCAACTCCTCTCCATGTGGCTCACCAACCTTTATCATTCCCAAATTAAACTCCACCGACTAGCGCTTGGTCACTGACTATCAATCCCTTAATAAGGGAAATATCAAGAATATATACCATTTGCCTTATATTAACATTTCTAGATCAACGAGAAAGATCTTGTTATTTTACCCAACTATATTTAGCATCAAGCTAACATGAGGAAATATAATGACTAGAATACAACATTCAAAACCAAAATCAATCTCTATGAGTGGTCAGTTATGCCCTTTGGACTGACCAATGTTGCAATAAATTTTATGAGACTAACTAATGACTTGTTTTTCCCCTCATATTGGAAACATTTTAATTATCCACCTTAATTATGTTTTGATCTTTAGTTGCATATGTGGAGAGAATATATTGCATATCCGCTAAGTGTTGGACATTTTGTGCATCAATAAATTTTAGGTAAAAACAAAAGAAATTTGTTTTTGGTCAATAGTTTGTTTGATATCTTTTTATTATTATTATTATGTTAGCCACCTATATTCAACTAGATCCATATAATGTGGATTGTTGATGTATTTGTAACTTCAAAATATATTCTGATGTATATTATCATTGTATGTTGTTGTACCCCCATTGGGGATGTGTTTTTCTCCTTGCGGGATGTATTTATTGTGCTTAGATCTTGAGGTACAACCTCTTTGTAAGTCGGGGAAATAACCCCATTATAACATAATGTAATGTGTATTTGGAGTCTCTCTAGGATAAGTCATCCCTAATAGGGTAATAGGTCATCATAGTCATGTAAAAGGTCAGTCACTTGAAGGGTATAAATAGGGAGGCGCTCTCCCTCATTTATACACACCTCACACTCACTCAAGTTCGCATGAGAGAGAGAGATAAAGACAAGGGATGAGAGATAGATAGTTGTTTAATACTTCTTATTACTAGGATTGATCATCTTATGACACAGTCTTTGTGACTGTACTATTCTGAGGAAGTTTGTGGGGTTTTCTCCTTTATGGTTTCTCGGGTGAAAATATTTGTGTCTTGTGTATCTGTTATATATTATGCATATTGATGTACTTGTTATTCTTTTAGAAAAAATATCCTAGTTAAGCTAATAAGATCTAGAAAAACTAACATGGTATCAGAGCCTCTCTGAAAGAAGGCATTGTGCAACAACAAAAACTAGGGCTTCCTAGTTCAAGGTGTTCTCTCCACATATCATCAAGAAATGAGGGTTAGGATAAATCGTTTCAGTTGGGTGCATATTTTGGTGGAATCAGTTTCATATTTGAAGGAGTTTCAATTTTGACCCTGTCACTCATGCTAGGAGAAACTAGGGCACCAAGTTTTGGAGGATTCCCACCTCAGTCCTCAAAAAGTGACCCCACTGAGAAACTCGCATCAAGGAGGCACATCTTTATGTCCAAACATAATTCCCAAACTCCAAGTTTGGAAAATTGTGGTTTCTCTCACAAACCCTAGGCCAGCCAGCTCCAAAACCATGTCAGACACCTCAAATTGGTAAGATCTAAATATTTTCTATTTCCATTTTAGGTTCTCATTTGAAAATATGTCTCACCATACTCAACTTGAGGAAATACTTGGAGAGGTTGATAAATTTTGGGCATGGAAGTACATAATCTCCCTAATACTTGAAGAAAATGATTTGGATCAGTACATCACTGAATAGGTTCTAGAACCAGAGGGAAATGAGGCTAAGGTTTCTCATAAGAGGAGCATGGATAAGGCCAAGAGAATTATTGTAGATTCTATTAAGGATCACCTCATCCCCCATGTGTCTTCATTCAAGACACTGAAAGAAGTATACGATTCTTTGACAAATATGTTCGAAGGAAATAACATCAACCAGAAGATGAACTTGAGGAACCAATTGAAGAATGTGAAGATACAAAACTCCAAGACTATATAGTCTTACTTCACAAGGGTTTCTCAATTCAAAGAACAACATGAAGAAATTGAAGATAATGTTGAAGAAGGATAAGAAGGAGAAATTTCATCACAACAAGAAGAAGGACAAGAAACAAAAGAAGAACAAGAGATATCCTTCCAATGTTCGATGCTATACTTGTGATGAAAAGGGACATTTTGCAAGAGGACGTATCATCAAGAAAAAGAGACACCATGCTCATATCTCCTAAGACAATGAACCAACAAAAAAAAGATATAGAAGATAGAAGGATGATTCAGATGAAAAGTATGTGCTAATCTCAACACTTACTGGCACTATCTCACACAGAATCAATGATTGGCTTGTGGACAGTGGAGCTTCTAAACACATGACAGGATACAAGGAATCGTTTGTCAATATGTTTAAACATGAGTGAACTCACAAGGTGAACCTTGCCGATTATTACCAATACCCCATAAAAGGGAGTGGAGAAGCTTCATACAAGATAGACTCTGGGAAATATTTAAAGATGAAGGATGTGCTATATGTTCCAAGTTTAAAGAATAATATTCTCTTCATCTCTGCACTAGATGCAAAGGGTATGAGAGTTTCATTTGTTGATGGCTAAGTTCTGATGTGGCCTAAATGGAAGACAATAGATGAGTTATTGAAGAAGAAGATATAGGCTTGTACAAGCTAAAGGGACAGCCTAAACAAGCAATGGTTCATGAGTCAATTGAACCAAGCAAACTATGGCATAGAAGTCTTGCACATGTGCATTATAGATCACTACTGATGGAAAGAAAAGTAGTATATGGACTACCAAAGATCCAGACAAATCATGAAGGAATTTGAAAAGGATGTGCACAAGGAAAGAATGCAAAGAAGACATTTCCCAGCAGTGAGAGCAAGGCCAAAGGAATACTAGAGATAGTACACTCAACTGTATGTGGACCCATGTATTCTAGCTCATTAAGCGGGTATGTGTACTATGTTTCATTTATAGATGATTTCTCACGTAAGACTTGGATATATTTCTTGAAAGGGAAAAATGAAGTTTTCAATAAGTTAAAGGAATATAAAGCCTTGGTTGAGAACCAAACTGATAGGAATATCAAGACTCTACGGTCTAATAATGGTGGATAATTCACCTCGGAAGAATTCAAGGAACACTACAGAGTGTTAGGGATTAATAGGGAGTTGATCACTCCATACAATCCTTAGTAGAATGGGCTTGTTGAATGAAATAATTGAACCATCATGGAAGAAGAAAAAGAAATGCTACATGACTAGGATATTCCTATGCACCTTTGGGTAGAGGCAGCAAGGACAGTTGTGTATGTACATAATTGTACTCCTTATCGAGTACTTGAGAACAAGACTCCAGAAGAAGCTTTCTTAGGAGAGAAACCATAAGTCATCCATATGAGAATATTTGGCTGCTGGGTGTACATACATATCCCAAAGGAGAAAAGGACCAATCTTGATCCTTCTGGGAGGAAGGGTATATTCGTAGGATACAATGATACATCAAAGGCCTACCAAATATACTTCCTAGGATTCAAGAATATAGACATCAATATAGATGTAACCTTTGATGAAGACTCGACATACTTCATATCTAGGAGGACACCTATTCAAGAGGATGAGGAACCTAAAGATACGAGATCCCTAGGTATGGAAATTGGAGAAGCAATTCCAGAAAAAATGATCTTTTGGTTGAACAGGAAACAATCATGTGTGGCGTTGAGTACAACCAAGGTAGAATATGTTTCCACTTGCATGGCTAGTTGCAAGGCAGTGTGGCTATGAAAGCTATTGTCTGACTTTTTTGATCTCTAGTTGGATGTGACTTGTATCTTCTGCGACAATAAGAGTTACGTGAAGTTTCCAGAAAACCCTGTGTTCCATGACAAGTCAAAGCACATCGAGATTAAGTTCCACTATATCAAGGATATGGTCCAGAGAGGAGTAGTGAAGCTCCACAGATAGTTGATGTGTTGACCAAGCCTCTAGCCAGAGTTAAGTTTGAGTACTTCAGAGAAAGACTTGGTGAGATACACAATGAGAACCCTTGAAAGAGGGAGTGATGAGTTCTAGAATAGCTGGAGAGATAGGTTGTCTGAGCATAAAATCCTAGCAAAGATCGTAGGTTTCTCAGATGTAATCATTCTTGTAGGTTTTCCTTGGATGTAATCAGTCCTGGTGAATCTCGCAGGTTATCCTTGGATGTAATTAGTCCTAGCGAAGCTCGCAAGTTATCCTTGGATGTAATCAGTCCTGATACATTTCTATGCTAGAAATATCGAGAGATGAGAATACACAGATGCATGATATCTCATGTGGGAAATGAGATAGGTTGTCAGAGTGGGAAAAATCCTGGTGAATCAGGATGCTCAGACGTAATCAATCATGTAGGTTTTCCTCGATTGTAATCAGTATTGGAGAAGCTCGTAAGTTATCCTTGGATGTAATCAGTCCTGAAACAGTTTATTTGAGTGTAAATACAAGCCTTGATGTGGTACGCATGTTACTCAAACGTAATAAGTTATGTGGGTTTTCCGAGTGTAAAAAGATCCCTGGCATGGTAGGCATGTTACTCGGATGTAATACACCATGAAGGTTTTTTGAACGAGAAATGTCCTAGATGTAGGTTGTTCATATTTAATAAGTCCTTGAGGTTGACCTAGAATGTAAAAGTCTTGATGTAGCAGGTTTTTTGGTCGTAATCAACCCTTACATATATATCTATGTGTGTGCTTCCATGTTGAGATGATAAGGTCACGAAGCACGTGAGGTGAAACTAGGAGGTTCTCCTTTACTGGTAAAACACAGATTGACCATGCAAAGACGTAATGCACTGAGTGTGCTCCTAGGAAATTCTTGCATAGTATAAGCTACAGGTTTCCCTAATGATGTGAAAATATCCTAGCTTACTTCTATTATGATAGAACACAGATGGTATGCATCTAAGTTGTGCTTTGTTCTATTTTGTCTTTGTGCAAGAAAAAAGAGATGATCTGGATATGACAAGATAAAGGTAGGACACACAAGTTATTGCCATGGTAATGTAAAGAAGGGATTGAACAGTTCATACATGATGGCTTGCTCGAGATGTGATGAATACTTAGATGAGGACTAGGCCTACACCCAACATGAAAAAGGGTTGTCTCTGTAGAAACTTCCAATGACATATAGTACCATTCGATGATCGATAAGAACATGATGATGGAACTAGTTATGATGATAACTCTATGACTCTATGATGATGAATCCATGATGAAGACTTGACCAGATGTGTTGATGAATGTGGAAGAGAGAGAGAATACCTTCCTAGTTAAGAGGGATTGTTGACGTATTTGTAACTTTGGAATATATTCTGATGTATATTATCATTGTATGTTGTTGTACCCCCCTTGGAGAATTATTTTCCTACTTGCAGGATGTATTTATTATGTCTTAACCTTGATGTACAACCTCCATTGTAATTAAAGGAAATAGTCCCTAATGTAAAATCATGTAATGTGTATTTGGAGTCTCTCTAGGAAAAGTCCATCCTGTTAGGGTAACAGGTCATCCCAGTCATGTAAAAGGTCAGTCACTTGAAGGGTATAAATAGGGAGGCACTCTCCCAAATTTATACACACCTTATGTTATATTTTTAACATTAAGCTAGCATTATATTAGGATCTTTAACTGAGAGAATAAAAAGCACAAAAATCAAACACAAGAGACAATGAACATAGTGTTTTTCCTCAAGGAAACAATAAATGGAGAAAACCCCACAACTTCCTCAGAGATAAATTCAGCACCAAAAGTAAAACCCCAAAGCAGTAATATGATCTCCCAATAGCAGTAACCTCTTTCTTCCTTTCCCCAGTGTCTTCTTCTTCCTCAGCTATGCGCTACAACTGAGTGTGAGTGAGTGTGTGATAAATAGAGAGGATAGCTCTCTATTTATACTAATTCCCGACTTGACTAAACCCAACTAGGTTCGACTTCACTAGGTGAGTCTAATAACCCTAGTGCCCCGGAACTACGGGGACTTTAACCCTTAACCAATAGGATGGTTACCCAAAATGACTTGACATGACTTGTTTACATTATATAACCTCCCGATAGGAACATTGGGGCATGACATGACTCAAGTACATTAGAAATACATCCCAGAATAAACATCGAGTTACAATACATAAGAAATACAAGTGAATACGTTCTAAAGTTACAATTACGTCAACACTCCCTCTTAACTAGGAAGGTATTCTCTCGACACAATTGATCATCACAAGTATTCTTCTCTGTATAATATGGATCACCGTCAAGTTCTCATCATATTCATATTCAAGTCATCTTCATCTTCAAGTCATCTTCATCATCGGATTTGGATCATCACTGGACATCATCACTGGATCTGAATCATCACTGGATCTGGATCATCATTGGATCTGGATCATCACTCGATTTGGATCATCACTACTAGATCATCATCATTGAATCATCATGGGTGCTATCTCATGATTCTTCTCATCACAGGAAGTTCTACAGAGCTATCCCTTTTTCATGTTGGGTAGGCCTAGCCTCCATGTAGGTATTTTTCAGTGCTTATGTCTGACACCAAGTCAAAATGACCTGCCCAGCACTTACATCTGACTATGAGAGGAAAACATCGAACACCATGTCAGAAAGGCATGCCTAGCACTCACATCTGATCATGTAGGAACCAATCCTATAATCATATTAGAAAGGCCCAGCACTCACATTCACTAGCATGATAGGACACAACTACTATCATCTATGAAAATGCTCAGTACTTACAACCACCAGCATGATAGGATACAACTACTATCATATGTGGAAAGGAACAACACTCACATCCACCAGTATGATAGGAAACACCTACTATCATCTGTGGAAAGACTCAACAATTACAATCACCGGCATGGTAGGACACACCTACTACCATATGTGAAAAGGCATAGCACTTACAATCACCAGCATGGTAGGACACACCTACTACCATCTGTGAAAAGGCACAGCACTTACATCTGACCATGGAAGGAACTTAATCCTCTAACCATGTCACAAGGAAACTCAATCCTAGATTGAGGGTTCCTGGTAACTGACCAGGTGCCTCCATTCTCCCAGAGAATGGAAACAACCCTTATATCTGATCAAGTGGGAACACATCCCCCAATCACATCAGAATGGCCATGCACTCATATCTGATCATGTGAGAACACATCACACATTCATATCAGAACAGCCCTCAATCCCAGACTGAGTTTTCTTGGTACCTCACCAGGCAGCTCCATTCCAAGAATGGCAACAACCCTTATATCTGATCAAGTGGGAACACATCCCTCAATCACATCAGAATGGCCATGTGCTCACATCTGATCATGTAATACTACATCTTACAATCATATCGAAAAGGCCCTCAGTCCTAGACTGAGTATTCCTGGTACCTCACCAGGTATCTCCATTCCAAGAATGGCAATAGCCCTTACATCTGATCATGTAGAAACCAATACTACAGTCATATCAGAATGACTCAGCACTCATATCTGACATGGAAGGAACCAATCCTCTCACCATGATAGAATGGATCAGCCCTTACATTTGACCATGGAAGGAACCAATCCTCTCACCATGTCAGAATGGCTCACGGACTCATCACTTCCCCTTGGAAGGAACCTCGATCTGGAGAACACCAAGCTTCTCCCTGAAGTATTCAAACTTCACTCTGGCTAATGGCTTCATCAACACATCAACTATCTGTACATCCATCACAACATACTGGAGCTTCACTACTCCCCTCTGCACCATATCCCTGATATAGTGATACTTGATCTCAATATGCTTCGACTTGTCATGGAACACCGGGTTCTCCGACAACTTCACACAACTCTGGTTGTCGCAATATATACAAGTAGCATCCAACTAGAGATCAAATAAATCAGACAGTAGCTTCCTCATCCATACTGCCTCACAACTAGCTGAACAAGCTGTGACATACTTTGCTTCAGTTGTACCCAGTGCCACACAGGATTTCTTCCTACTAAACCAAGAGATCACACCTGATCCCATACTGAAGTAACACCATGAAGTGCTCTTCCTATCGATGGCACTGCCTGCCCAATCTGAATCAACATAACCCTCTAGGTTAATCTTATGATTCACCTCATACTTGAACCCATAATCAACTGTACCCCTTAGGTACCTTAGAATATGCTTTGCAACAATCAAGTGAACATTTCTTGGATCTATCAGAAACTGGCTCAAGGTGTTCACAGCAAAGCAAATATCTGGTCTCATGTTCATCAGGTACATCAAGGACCCAATCATCTGACGATACATTGTAGCATCAACCGTCTCTGATGAAGCATCACTCAATAGCTTCAGGTTCGATGCCATAGGTGTGGCCATAGCCTTGCAGTTCATCATCCCAAACCTGTTTAGGATCTCTACTGTATATTTCCCTTGTCCTAGGGAAATTTTGTCTGCATTCTGCCACACCTCCATGCCTAGAAAATAATGCATCATACCCAAGTCCTTCATTTCAAACTCGGCAATAAGCTTCCTCTTCGTATCAGCAATCAACCCATCCATGCCTGTTACAAACAAATCATCTACACACAATAGGAGCATCATTGGGTTTCCATCTTCAACCTTGTAGTAAAGGTTGGAATCCTCTTTACTCTTGGTAAATCCAAAACTTGATAGAAAGCTATCAATTCTACCGTACCATGTCCTGGGTGCCTATTTCAAACTGTACAGGGATTTCTTCAATCTAGACACATGAGACTCCTTGTCATGTGTCTCAAAACCAAGTGGTTGTTCCACATACACTTCCTCTTCTACTACACCATTCAAGAAAGCAGTCTTGACATCCATCTGGTGTATCTTCCATTTCATCACTGTAGCCAGAGAAAGTACTGATCTAATGGAAGTGTATCTGGCTATAGGTGAAAATTTTTCTTGATAATCTATTCCTTCTTTCTGGGAGAAACCATGAGCAAAAAATCTTGCTTTATATTTTTCAATGCTACCATCTATAGTATGCTTGATCTTGTAGATCCATTTGGAAGTTACGACATACTTCCCTTATGGTCTTGGAACAACATCCCAAACATCATTCTTCATGATCGATTAATATTCTTCGATCATAGCATCCTTCCATTCTTTCCATTCTGTTGCTTCTTCATAATTGGAAGGTTCTTTATCGATGAAATCACATAATAGAGCTACATATCTAGAGCACGATCTGGTCCTCTTTCTTTCTTTGTGATTCTCTTCTGGAGCCCCATATCTTTTTGCACCTTAGATAACTTCTTGTACCCAAGCATGTTTCCTCTTATGAGGATTCTTATACTGAGGTGGATCTATAGGTTCTTGTGGTTCTTCAAATTGTCAATATTTTTATTGAGTTTCTTCATTCATGGTTGTATCATGAATCCTGGGTGCTTCTACTTCTTCAGGAACTTCAGCAGGTTTCTTTCTGGATTTGTTGTAAGCTATGTCTTCATCAAATGTTACATCCTTGCTGATGTTGATCTTCTTGAATCCTGGGAAGTATATTCTGCAAGCCTTCGAGCTTTCAGAGTATCCCACAAATATACCCTTCTTTCCTGAAGGATCTAATTTTGTCCTCTTCTCATTCGGAATATGTATGTACACTGGACAGCCGAATATTCTGAGATGGTTGACTTTTGGTTTCTTGTCGAAAAAGACTTCTTCAGGTGTCTTGTTCTCGAGTACTCTGTGTGGAGTACGTTTCTGTACATACACTGCTGTTCTTGTAGCTTTTGCCCATAGATGCATAGGAAGATATTGATCATGAAGCATATCTCTTGTAGCTTCCATGATAGTTATGTTCTTCCTTTCTGCAATCCCATTCTGTTGTGGATTATATGGGGTGGACAACTCCCTCTTAATCCCTGAGTCTTTGCATAACTCTTTGAATTCATTTGATGTGAGTTCTCCGCCATTATCTGATCGAAAGGTCTTGATCTTCTTTTCTGTATGATTCTCGATCAAGGCTTTGAATTCCTTGAACTTGCTGAATACTTCATCTTTGTTCTTCATGAAGTAAATCCATGTCTTCCTAGAAAATTCATTAATGAAATAAATATAGTATACATACCTGCTTAGTGATTTTGATGACATTGGTCTGCATACATCAGAGTGGATGATTTACAAGATTCCTTTTGCTTTTCTCTCGCTACTTGGAAATGTCTTCTTTGTGTTCTTTCCTTTCGCACATCCAGTGCAGACCCCATCATGTTTTGCTTGTATTTCTGGAATACCTTCAACAACTTTGCTTGCAAGTGGTAGTGCTCTGTAGTGCACATGTGCAATCCTTCCGTGCCAAAGTTCATTTGGCTCTATTGTGTCATGGACCAAGGCTTGTTCTAGATGTCCCTTAAATTTGTACAAACCTCCTTCTTGTTCCCCAATCACTACTGCATCACCAATAGTCATTCCATTTGGCCACATGATGACTTGGCCATCTATAAATGCAACCCTCATTCCTTTTGTATCTAATGCAGATATGGAGAGGAGATTCTTCTTTAGTCCTGGTACAAACAATACTTCCTTCGTTGTCATAGACTTTCCAGAGTCTAGCTTATATGAGGATTCCCCACTACCTTTTATTGGATACTGGTAGTCATCTCTGAGCTTCACCTTGTGAGGTGATTCATGTTCTGATAGTTTCACAAAGGATTCCTTGAATCCTATCATATGTTTGGAAGCCCCACTGTCTATAAGCCAATCATTTCTTCCATGAGTAATGTTTCCCGTAAGAGCGGATATCAAAACATATTCTTCATCACTTGAAGAATATTCACTTTCATATCTTGTTCTCTTTGTAGAAGGTTCATCATCCTCTGTAGCATAAGCATGATGTCTTCTCTTCTTTCCCTTCTTCTTGTGAGAGACATTTTTCTTTCTAGGACATTCTCTAGCATAGTGTCCTTTCTTGTCACATGTATAACATTTGATTCTAGACAAATCTTTTCTAGTGTTATCTTTGTGAGAGTGCTTACCTCTGGGACGATGAGAACTTCTTCTAGTTTTCTTGGAGTGTACTGTTGGAGCAGGGTCCCACAGCTATAGAAGAAGCTTCCAGTTTAGTGGATAGACAGTTTTGGCGGAGAGGAGATAAGATGGAGCTACGATGCCGTAGCATATTTATAGCTACAAAGCAGAGCTGGAAACCGTGACTTTTAGGGCAGAGAAGTCAAGGAAGACGACAGTACCTGAGCGACCGAGAAGAGAGAGCTCACCCACTGCATTGAAGGAAACGACGAAAATAGGAGGGCTCAGCTACCCTCATAAAGGAAAAGGAGCAACGAGTCCGAGGTATTGAAGATGAAGGAGAGAAGTAGGGAAGCGGTGCACAGTACCCATGGTCAGCACCGGGAAGCATGGAAGACTGCAGAGAGCTGTGGTGTGATGGAAAGTGACTACCTCAAGTACAGATATGCCGACTGTCACTAGTTAGGGTTTGGGTTATTGTTGGGACAGGCCCACAGTGTTGTAATGGAGAGACCTTCGGGCCACCTATAAAGGGATATATTTCGTATTGTAAAAGGGTTGGTTGGTTGGTTGGTTGGTTGGTTGGTTAGACGGTTGGTTGGTCATTTTGGGGTTTGGTTCAGTTGTTAGTTGTTTTTGTAGATTGTTAGACAATTGTAGAAGCCGAGCTCTGGTTCTATTATTAACTGTAGTTATCTTACTGTAACCAGTAGCTGGCTCAAAGAGCATGCATGTAATGATCCGCAGGGATCAACAGAGAGGGAAGTGTATATTGTAGGAGGTGCAATATAAAGTAGAAAATAGATCTAAGAGAGAAGGGCTCCAGGCTGTGTGCGAAGTTACCCAGAATATCTCGAGCTGCATATGCGATGCAGCAGAACTGTTTTTACCTTCCCTCGAGCTATAATAGAAACACAGTTCTGTGGACGTAACTTCCATCCTGGAGGTGAACCACGTTAAAATCGTGTGTTATGTGATTGATTTATTTGTTGTGTTTATTTGTTGCATCTATCAGTTATCACATGGGCCTTGTTTACAATTTAATGTATGTATGCGTTATCACATGGGCCTTGTTTACAGCTGATTGGCACCTCTCCGTCTGAGTGCTGACATCCCTCAGGTCGGCACACAAAGGACACTTATGGATTGAGGTTTGCCTAGTTTCATTATACCTTGGTTGATGATGAAATACATTACCTATATGCCCAGCTGGTTACTTTTCTATTTTGCAATTTTGAGTGCATGCTCGACTATCTCTATTGGCATCTCGCGCATATGCGCGAGTATTATGTTCAGCAGGTCGCACATACATCTATGCATGTGTTGCTCTTGCACAGAGTCGCGCATGATGCGCGGGTTGCTTTACTACAGACCCGCGCATAGTTTCCTCAAAATTAGTTTTTAAAAACACGCGTTAATGAGAGATTAGTTGTTTCATTTACCTTAATCCCATTAACTGCTATAACCTCCCTAACCTTCGAGAACTACCTCATTTCCTTCAGATAAATAGAGGCCTTGGGGAGGGTGTTGATTATTCATACTTGGAGAGCAAATTTATGCTGGTGGAATTTCTACAGAATCTTTGGAGCAGAGAAACTCAGATTCCTTTGGTGACAGAGGAGTCCCTTGTTCAGACATTGGGTTGTAACCTAAACTCCCTCTATTATTGTTAATAAAGCAGATTACTTCTTCCATATTGTGTTTCATGTGTTGTGGCTTGGTGAATGTTTATATTTCATTATAATATGTGATTTGCCTAACCTGCATCTTTATATATGAATCATACTGTATATTGGAAGAACCTTTGTTAACAGGTTGAAGGAGGAATTATCCTGGAGAATGTAGAAGTGAAGCAAAGAGGAAGGAGTTAGCTTGGATCAACCTTCATTTATTACAAGTAAGTTCCTGCTACTTCCCTATTTCCTATTTGTGCTTTTATAATCAAATTGTCTGCAAGATCATAGTATGTTGGTAACCCCCAGGCCTAGGTTATTAGGTGAATTATCCATTACAACAGTGTTGTGTTTATTTGTTGCATCTATCAGTTATCACATGGGCCTTGTTTACAGTTTAATGTATGTATGCGTTATTCAGTTTACAACACTATAGAAGATAAATGCAAGTTGAAGTCCCTAAGTATTTTGAGTAAGAGTTTATCTACATTTGATCCCAGTTTGTTAAGCGTCCCAGAGTTAAGCAACCTTGCATATTGAGTCCCGTATGTTGGAAACGAGTAGCACTGAGTACGTTGAGCCGCAGCGGTAGGATATCGCAAGGAGGCGATATCACACCAGTAGAGGGGTTGTGGTGCACTGCGGTTGAGAATCAGCATAGAAAGGAGTTACACGTTGCCTAAGGCACGGTGATGCGATAAGGACTAGATTCATCTCTAGTAAGAGGAAGTTGCACGTCGTAGATAGAGAGAGATCCTGCAGGCTAGAAGAGCTGCGAGACACCCAGGCTGCCACAGAACTTGGTCAAAGACACTTGAGTCTTTTGGCCAACCCATTAGAATCACTTTGGGTGAGACTTCAGGACGCTCTGCGGTCTGTCGCCGAAAGGGCCAATGAGCTAGGGGTGTTGTTGGTTAATTACAGTAAACCCGGGTCTGCCGATGCAAACCAACAAATGGTTCCGTTGCCGGTTTTGAACAAACTGAGCATTGATGTTCTGGTGGTATCCTACTAGAGACGAACTCAATGAGTGGGTTTGGTCTAACCAGAAAGAGTTTTCCGAACGAGAGAATAGGAGTCCTAAACTGAGTACAAAGGCCTGGTTACAAAAACATATCGTTGCAGACCTGCATGCGATATTTTTTGCGACCTTTGGGAACGAGCTTTACGATTGGTTATCAAATTTGACTGATACAAGAATATTCAAGAAGAAAAGAGACATTATCTGGACACCGGAGCTGATTCAAACTGTGAAGAACCTTGATAATCCCCTCACAAGGACAGTAGACTTCTGGCTTGCGAGTGTGCTAGAAGGCTTCGTCACAGAGTTTGCAGTCAACCAGAGAAAAATCTTCAGCAAGGCTGAGTGCTACTTCTTCAAAGGATATCGTGGTAAGTACCTAAAATATTTAAACTTGTCCATTAAGATGTTATTACATGAAAAAGGAACAATGGATCTAGTTTCAGATGAATAAGTAAAGATAGTAATGTCACAAGAGTTTGAAAGTGATTTTGATGACATTGGACGTACACATAGTGGAAAGAAGTATAAAGTAGATTTCAGATCTCCCATCTTTGAAGACAGTTCAAATAATACTAGACAACAGAGTCATAATACTACAGAAGGAACAGAAGGGGGTATCCCTTACCACCCTTACACCCCACCGAAACAGATCGAGACTCAGAGCAATCCCGTAGGAACTCCATCCAGTACCTCGTAGACAGTACCTACCACTGCTACATCACCTTCACCCATACCGCTGAGTGGTAGTAACGCAGCAAATCAACACCCACCGCGTAGAAATAGAATGGGGGATGATATGAAGCTACCTATTTTTAAGGGTACAGGGGCAGAGGACGCAGAGCAGCATTGGTATCTATGTGAAGCCATGTGGACCATTAAAACCATCAATGACGATACCATTAAACTTGTACAGTTGGTCACCACGCTAAGAGATCGAGCCTTAACATGGTATATGAAGTATACCACAGTACCCAGAACACTTGTACAGATCAAGATAGCCATGATTAAAGAGTTTAAGAAACCTAAGTCTGAGTCACAGTGTATTACAGAGCTCAAAGATATCAAACAACTACCTACAGAGTTAGTGTGGGAATTTGATAAGAAATTCAAAGCCCTTATAGACCAAGTCAGCTTTGAGTTTGCGCCAGAGCAGCATAAAGAATGGTTTATTGCAGCGCTGCTCCCTCACATCAGACTGCCATTAATGCAGCAGAAACTCCAGACGTAGGATGACACGTTGGAGATGGCAATGAAACTAGAGGCTTCACCTCTAGCGGAAACCAGCACAGGCATGACAAATCTACAAAACCAGTTGGCTAATCTCACGTTATAGTTGCATGAGCTTAAGAAAGGAAAGGAGGTTGCACAAGACATATGGTGCGTAAGGTGTAAAGCACAAGGCCATACTAAAGACAATTGTCTAGTCTTTGTAGAATATATAGCGACAGGGGCTCCAAACCCCTTACCACAGACCCACAGGCCGTGGTGTGAAATATGCAAAACACGAGGACATCTACCTACCAGTGCCCTCTACTTCAGAAGTATGTGCAGACACCTAAGAACTTATACTATGTCTTCTCCAAGTCTGTAGGCCATGATGAACATGATTGTTGAGCCTATGATCTCATGGTAGGAGCAAAGAAAGATATGTACAGAGTCCAATCAGAACCACAGGGTCCAGCAGCAAGACCACAGCATGATTCGGCTTATGGGGGCCGTGGAGGAGGATTCAGAGGACGAGGACGCGGAGGAGGATTTGGTTGTGCAGAAGGATTTGGCCGTGGAGAAGGCTTTGGGCATGGTCATGGACCAGTTACTTGCTACAACTGTGGAGTTGTAGGATATTATGCTAGAGACTGTCAGAGTCCCACCACTACATGTAAGTATTGCAAATATTATGATCACACTATAGAGGAGTGTCCTACATTGATAGCTAAGATCAGAGAACCTAAGCCAGCATCACACCAGAACATCCAGCTTATTGCTGCTGAGCAGGAAGAGCCAAAACCAAGAGTCAACATTATGACTCGCAGCGGTGTTTCCACCAGTGGGACATTGCCAGATAATGAAAAGAACATAGGTCAAGAGTGGGTGCGTAGAGCTCCTAACAAAGCAACACCACTTGACCTGCAGAAGAATAAACAGACATTTTAGAAAGCTAAGACTTTCTTTGATGACCCTATGCAATCAGCATCGCAGGTACCACCGTCTAGGGGCGTATCGTAGCAAGCACCTTTTGGTGTTAGCCCTATATAGATATCGCAGGCTACCACATCGAGTACATGCGATGAGGATGAGATGACAGGAAGTTCACAATCCTTCCTACGGAGCTGTTTAAAACTTGTAAGAAATGAGCAAGCTATCGGAGAACTTCAGCGCATCATAGATCAGTGTCAGCCATCTTCTTCTGTGAGCAGTACACAGTGTGCTGTTCATAATATTATGGGACATACAAGGACTGGAAGAGAGATGCGACTCACAGCACAGGTTGGAGAATTCGAAATGGATGAGGTGATCCTAGATCTAGGATCAGATGTAAATGTTCTGACTAAGCAGACATGGGAACAGATGGGTAGCCCTAAGTTAGTCAGATCGCCTATTCATCTGAGATTAGCTAATCAGCAGTGAGTATCACCCCTAGGTCGATTACCGCAAGTGCCAGTTGACACTGACGGAGTTCACAGCTTCGCGGACTTTAAAGTTATAGAAATCATTGGCGCTAGTAGACCATATCCAGCACTACTAGGCATTCATTGGGCGATCGGTAACATGGCCGTTATTGACCTAAAGAGAAGATAAATGAGCTTTGAGGATGCGCATATCCGAGTCATCGCACCGTTGGATCCTTTTCAGGGTCCTAGATATATTGAACCTATCCGAGCAGAGGAAGAGGCGCATAACATGGAGAGCCTCTATCAGATGACCACAAACCAGAGCGACTACATCAATCCGACTGTGGAAGGGAACATTAGTTGGCAATGTGACAGCTCATGCGCATCAGATTCAGATGTTGGTCTAGAGAATTGGAAAAACAGACTTCACAAAGTCTCAGCGCGCAGATGCGCATACTTGACTAAGTCATTGCGATGGATTGGTGCAGAGATTAATGAGATTCCATCGTTTCATGGTCTAACGGATATCCAGGACTTTCTCAAGCAGTTTGAACAACAAATTCCTCACGAGCAGAGGATCGCAGCTATGGACCTTGCAGTATGAGCCACACCTGCAAGATGGTGGTGTGCACATAAAGAGAATATCGCATCATGGGATGATATTAAGAGATTGATGGTGATCAGATTTTCTATCGACAGAGAGTACGTACAGCAGAAGTACACAATAGAAAGTGACCCTAGATCACATATTCAGGCATGCAAACAGAATTGGTCGGACATTCCTGAGGATGAATGGGTTCACCGATTCATTCACACTTTGGACACAGTTCCAAGGATCTGGTATACAGAGACTGAACTATGCAAGGGAACAACTACATGGCCACTTATGATAGACAGCTTCCTACTCACCTTCGCTTTTGAATTTGAGTACCCAAGTGTTGATCAGGCCCTAGATATAATAAAGAGTAAGATATTTGAGGATTGTATCCTACCAGCATAGACTCAGCTTGAGTGGGCCATTCAGTTAAAAGATGCGCTTGAGTGCTATAACTTTGAAGCAGAACCAGAGGATGAGGATGAGGATCCTCACAACACCAACATTCTGGAGTCAGAATGGACTCGCGATGTTGAGGGACCACAGTTAGAAATTCCAGCAATCACAGAGCCCATCAAGATTAAAAAGATCAATATTGGCACAGATATGGAACCAAAGTTTGCCTCTATTGGAGACTATTGGAACGATGAAACAGTCGGACAGATTGCAGACTTGCTACATGACTATCAGGACCTATTTCCCACCAAGTTTACAGAGATGAAGGGAATAGTCGGAGACTTGGGAGTAATGAGGATACCATTGAAGGAGGATGCTAGAATAGTCAAGCAACATCCATATAGATTAAATCTGTGCTATAAAGAAAAAGTTAAGGATGAGATCAATAAGATGCTAGCAGCAGGAATCATTGAGCCCGTAGAAGAGAGTGAATGGGTTAGTCCCATGGTCGTACAAGAAAAGAAAACTAAAGGAGACATCAGGATCTGTGTCGATCTGCATAAAATCAACGATGCATCGCTTCATGATCCATTTCTGACACCGTTCACTGACGAGGTGTTAGACAATGTGGGAGGACAGGAGGTCTACTCCTTCACTGATGGCTTTTCAGGCTATCACCAGATCAGAATCCATCCAGAAGATCGATCCAAGACCACCTTTGCAACAGAATGGGGCTCATTCCAGTATACGGTAATGCCCTTTGGTCTTAAGAATGCACCAGCTATCTTTTCTAGAGTAGTAGTTGCTGTATTTAAAGAATACATCCATAAATTCCTAGAAGTTTATTTTGATGATTGGACTGTATTTGGACTAATTGATAAGCACATAGGATATTTAAGACTGATGCTAGAGAAATGTAGGCAGTACCAGATTTCTCTAAACTTGAAGAAATGTATATTTTGTGCACCATTTGGTATTTTGTTGGGTCACATCGTTTGCAGACAAGGCTTGATGGTAGATCCTGCAAAGATTGCCATCATTGTAAATATTCCAGCACCCAACTCAGTCAAGCAATTGAGGACAGTACTTGGTCATACCAGGTACTACAGAAAGTTCATCAGAGGCTACGCAAAGATTACAGCACCAATGGAGAAATTGTTAAAGAAAGATGTAAAATTCCTATGGAATGAGGAATGCCAGCAGAGCCTAGACACCCTTAAAGAGAATATGGTTATAGCACCCATCTTAGTATTTCCATACTGGACTAAGCCATTCCATGTACATGTGGATGCATCTGGCATCGCACTAGGGGTTGTTTTAACGCAGCCAGGAGAAGGGGATATTGATCATCCTATTGCATATTCCAGCAGAAAGCTATCGACAGCAGAAAAGAACTACACCATTACAAAAAGAGAAGGCTTAGCTATGGTGTACATGCTCCAGAAGTTCAGGCACTACCTGTTGGGTGCCTCGTTCAAGATGTTTACTGACCATTCCACATTAAAGTATCTGGTCAATAAGCCAGTGTTAGGGGGGAGAATATGAAGATGGTTACTCCTCTTTCAAGAGTATGATTTTGAAATTATTGTAAAACCAGGAAGATTGAACGCCGGACCTGATCATCTGTCGCGGATAGACTCAGGAGAAGAGTCGAGTAACCTAGAGGACAATTTTTCGGATGCGCAATTGTTTTCTATCCAGATCACAGACGACGACTATGCTGATATCACTCACTTTCTCACTACAGGATTAGCACCTGATGAGTTTACTAAGCAGCAAAAGAAGCAGTTGGTTGTTAAAGCAGTAGACTTCACCCTGATCGCAGGACAGTTATACAAGTTAGGTCCAAATGAAGTCCTGTGCAGATGTGTGATGCCGCATGAAAAAGACACCATCATCAGAGAGGCACATTCAGGAACCGCAGGAGGTCATTTCACAGGAAAGCCGGCTGCGTAGAAAATCCTAGCCGCAGGATTATGGTGGCCTACGTTGCATAAGGACACTAAGGACTTCTGCAGATGTTGCGATATCTGCCAGAGGGTAGGAAAACCATCACGATGAGATGAAATGCCACTACGAACATAGGTTACACTGTGCACATTTGACAAGTGGGCTATAGACTTTGTGGGTCCTATCAACCCACCAGGAAAACGCACTGGTGCGAGATACATCATCACTGGAACAAAGTACCTCACCAGATGGGCGAAGGCCAAAGCAGTAAGAAATTGCGATGCTGCTACAGCCACACAATTCCTTTTTGAAAACATCATTAGTATATTTGGATGCCCAGTAATTTTGTAGTATATTTGGATGCCCAGTAATTTTGATGAGCGACCAAGGCACACATTTCTTGAACCGCACCATTGAGGCCTTGAAGGAAGAATTTCAGATTCAAAACCATAAGAGCACTCCATACCACCCACAGGCTAATGGTATGGTGGAGGCTTTTAACAAGATTTTAGAAAACTCTCTTACAAAGATTTGCAACAGCCAAAGGAATGATTGGGACCTCAGAGTTAACGCTGTATTATGGGCGTATAGGACCACATTCAAGAAACTTATAGGACACACACCTTTCAGCTTGGTGTATGGACAAGAGGCTGTTATGCCTATGGAGTATATTCTTCCCAGCTTACGAATTGCTCAGATTACCGGGATGACTGATACAGACACAGCGGATGAAAGGCTAGCGTAGCTTCTTGCCTTAGAGGAAGACAGATTCATCGCTGGCTTCCATCAGAAAGTGCAGAAGGCACGAGAAAAATCTTGGCATGACAGACACATTAAGAGTAAGACCTTTTAGATCGGAGACCTAGTACTCCTTTACGATAGTAAGCTTATTAAGTTTCCAGGGAAGTTCAAGATGCATTGGCTGGGGCCATACCAGATACAACAAGTTATAGAGGGAGGTGCCGTTCAGCTCAACAAACTGAATGGGGAGCTTCTTCCCACATTGATCAATGGTAGTAGGCTCAATCTCTATAGTGATAGCCACTCCACCTCACAGCCCTAGCTAGACAGCTTATGGTGGTACAGATGTCCAGTGTAGTTGAAAGGAGGCATCGCACCAGGAATTAGTCTACACCGGCAGGTATTCTAAGTATAAGGAATCGCATAAGGATGGTTCATTTTGCAAAAAAAAAAAGGGCGCTTAATTTTGTTTTGAGCAGAGGATGCGGTGTTCATCGCAGCAAGGCGATGTCTCTCCATGCCATGTACCTGCTTTTGTAAGAAACCATAGGGCTAGTCAAGTCGCCTTCTGACAGGTAGTTAATGAAGAAATGACCGGTATATCTTACCATGGATTTGGCAGCAGTGTAATCAATTTTCCAGATTTGATAAATCTTCAACGAGACCGGTGCCTATACACACACACTTCGAGGGAAATTTGATCGGATTTTAGTATTTATTGAGGATCGGATGACGGGTTTGGTCTTGTCCATGCAATTAATATGACTGACGGATTCAGTCTAGATGACCGTTGTGTCCGGGATTATCGTCTTCGGCATAAAAGAAGAAATTAGTCATTCGGGAGGGTTACATTCGCAAGAATTCAAGAGCCGAGAGTTATAGAGTGCATTGATCAGTTTCCCTATGCAGAACTAATTCCGTTACAGAGTGCTGTGATTTCTAGAGATTGCATCCATTGCACGTCCAGAATTTTACACCGAGTGGGTTCTGTCCGATGAGGAACCTATAGAAGCGATTTTGGAAAGGTTCGAACGTGGTGGCCTTACAGCTCCTATGACGATGCCATCTAAGGGTGCCCCGCCTAGTTCATCACAGACCAGAGAACCACCAAAATGAGGAGCCACTCTCAAGTAATAGAGGGATCCAGTTCAGAGCTAGAGGAAGAAGTCCATAGTGCAGCAGATTACATCATGCCACGAGTTGAAGGTGCACCAGAGGTAAAAATTCCCAAGAGTGCTAAGTTTACTGTTCCCATACCACCAATATATTCTCGAGTAAAGGAAAATGGAGATCTAGTAGGATATGCTGCTGCTGTTAAATTTGTAGATTATAACCTGGGAGATGGTAAGACATACCCTCAGTTCTGACCGGATCAATATCTTATGATTTAGAAGAACCCAAGGACAGGTAGAGATGAATATGTTCCCATGGCACATGTCCTTATTCTTGAGCGCTCAGGTCTGCTCAATTTGTTGAGACTACCTCATTTTGGACGAGGTGCAGATGTTAATGCCGTGGTGCATGTCCTACTTTCGTGTGTACATGGAGGTTACCTCAAGCTAGGTAACAGGGTCAAATTGAACGTCGACCTGATACACCGCATCACCGAGCTGTCCAAGACTGGTAAAGACCCCGAGATACAAACAACAGGGAAGACCAAGGATTCCAAGCTACCACCATCCCTGGTTACCAAGTATAAGTTACAGCGAGGAGGATGGGCTTATGACATCACAAGCTTAATAGACGATACACTCAGGTTTACAGCCAGTCTGCTTGCAGGTAGACTGTTAACCAAGGTTCGGCCAAAGGAGGTCACATGATTAGTAATCAACTTGGCCATACAAGTCACAGAGGGAGAACATTTCAATTAGTCTTTATTTTTATTAAATATGCTTTAGGTAGATTGTTTGGTAGCTCAGGATGAAGCAAGCCACCCTTTCCATTTCTCGTGGCTACTTATTTTATGCGCATTCGTCGGCTGGAAGGAGTTGCCCCACACTCAGTTTCCACAGCTAGCAAGTGGCGCTCCCAGAGGCGTGCGCTATGCCAGCTTATGGGATAGCAGCAGCCAAGCAAAGAAAAAGGTTAACATGATAGTATTCTATGAATACTATAAGCTGTTGAAGAAATCCATCCAAGAAACACCACGGATCAGCACGGAGATGGTGGACATATATGATAACCGGCTTAATTTTATGGCAGACAGCCATAGAATCTATCTGAGGCCAAAAAAGGTCTAGAAGGGACGATTGGGATAATGGCTGGTTCAAGATGACAACGAAGGATGTTAAAGACGTTTTCAAGGAATTTGATGATGAGTGGAAGCAATATTTCAAGGACACCACATCACTACCATCAGAGACCGCACAGACAGACCCATCAGACAAGGGCAAAGACAAAGTGGAGACCCAGACGAAGGATACAGCACAAGTGCCACTACCAGGAGAACAAAAGAAATATTCACAGCAAGTGCCACCAGAGGCACAGAAGAAAAAGGAAGGAGAAGAAGAGATACCAGAGATATCGAAGAAGAAAAAGCGGAAAGTCACAAAACTACCTTCGAAGAATCCACTAACAGAGGATGATTATGAACTCATTGCAACAAGAATGCATGACACCTTAAAGGACTCATTTAAGGCGATGCAGACATCGCAGGAAAAAATGCAGAGCACGGTAGAAAAGAAGCTTCTGGACCTAAAAGCAATTAGTGAGAAGACTGCTATGACACAGGTTCCGCCGGTAAGGGTGACCGCAAGAGAAAGCTCAACACAATCGATTTCCCGCGAGGAAATCTTGGCAACGGATCGCATAAACACAGTTTTGATACCACCGGGGAGCATTCGGTTCCCTGCGTCAATGATGGATGCACCAATACAGTTTAGGCAACCCATCGAGGTTAAACTTGCAGAGTTCCACACTGACCAGTTACATATGATCCAGCAGTAGCTAAGCGTATAGCTCAGAGGAAGAGAGCTCCCAACTTATAAACAGAACACGCAACTGAAGCAACAGAATGCAACAGTCGCCACCAGCTATCAAAAAAAGGCAGATGAGTTAAAAACATATCAAGAAAGAGATCAGGAACTCTCTCATGTCTTACAGAGGATTGCATTGGAGTTTCCCCAATGTAATATTGAGTTCGCCTTGCCTATCTCGCAGAAGCTAAGAAGAGTTACAGACAGAGCAAAGGCTCTAGAGGAAACGGTGGCCAAGATGGACGAAACAATGGCCAAGATGGAGGAAGACCACAAAGTGTAGATTGCTGAGCTCGAGGCTAGACCACCAGGCACCCCCCAAGTAGACAAGGAAGCCAGAGTAGAGGCCTTCCAACTCACTTCCACATAGATACAATCTCGCATAGACGATGCACTGTCAGTGCTAGCCGATGTGACGAGCACATGGTCGGAGTTAGAAGATCCTCCCAAGAAATTAGAAATACAGCAAAGTATTCATCAGATAGAGAATACCATAGCAACTATGAAGGAATAAATAAAGAGCTTAGCAGCTCTTCAGAGGATGAGAAAGACGAAGGAGATGAACTGCTTGCAGTAGGAAGTGCAGCGGTTGAGAGCATAGGAGATACACATCAATGACCTACTTCAACCATATCAAGAGCAAATCACAGAGATAGTCGATATGGTCGAGCAGAAAGTTAGGGAGTTCACGGCCACCAGAAATGAGATTGATGTAATAGAAGATTCTAGTATTAGTCAAGCTATGCTTGACTCGGCACAAGAGCGTGTTGCGGCGATGCAGGACGAAGTCGCAGGACTTCGGGACAAGTTTCAACAGACTTCATAGGAAGCCAAGGAGAAGCTACAGCAGGAGAAGCCCGCTGGTAGTGGCTCGAGGATGAGCCATAAGTAAGTGTTAGGGGACTATTGGAACAGGGTCCTGTAGCTACAGAAGAAGCTGTCAGTTTAGCAGATAGACAATTTTTGTGGAGAGGAGATAAGATGGAGCTACGACGTCGTAGCATATTTCTAGCTACAGAGTAGAGCTGGAAACCGTGACTTTTAGGGCAGAGAATTCAAGGAAGACGACAGTACCTGAGCGGCTGAGAAGAGAGAGCTCACCCACTGCATTGAAGGAAGTGGCGAAAATAGGAGGGATTAGCTACCCTCATAAAGGAAAAGGAGCAACGAGGCCGAGGTATTGAAGACGAAGGACAGAAGCAGGGAAGCGGTACACATTACCCATGGTCAGCGCTGGGAAGCATGGAAGACTGCAGAGAGCTGTGGTGTGACAGAAAGTGGCTACCTCAAGTACAAATATGCCGACTGTCACTAGTTAGGGTTTGGGTTACTGTTGGGACAGGCCCACAGTGTTGTAATGGCGAGACCTTCGGGCCGCCTATAAAGGGATATATTTCGTATTGTAAAAGGGTTGGTTGTTTGGTTGTTTGGTTGGTTGGTCATTTTGGGGTTTGGTTCAGTTGTTAGTTGTTTTTGTAGATTGTTAGATAGTTGTAGAAGCTGAGCTCTGGTTCTGTTATTAACTGTAGTTATCTTACTGTAACCAGTAGCTGGCTCAGAGATCATGCATGTAATGATCCGCAGGGATCAATAGAGAGAGAAGGGTATATTGTAAGAGGTGCAATATAAAGTAGAAAAGAGATCTAAGAGAGAAGGGCTCCAGGCTGTGTGCGGAGTTACCTAGAAGATCTCGAGCTGCATATGCGGTGCAGAAAAACTGTGTTTACCTTCCCTCGAGCTATAATAGAAACACAGTTCTGTGGACTTAACTTCCATCCTGGAGATGAACCACATTAAAATCGTGTGTTATGTGATTGATTTATGTGTTGTGTTTATTTGTTTCATCTATCAGTTATCACATGGGCCTTGTTTACAGTTTAATGTATGTATGCGTTATTCAGTTTACAACACTATAGAAGATAAATGCAAGTTGAAGTCCCTAAGTTTTTTGAGTAAGATTTTATCTACATTTCATCCCAGTTAGTTAAGCATCGCAGAGTTAAGCAACCTTGTATATTGAGTCCCGTAAGTTGGAAACGAGTAGCACTGAGTACGCTGAGCCGTAGCGGTAGGATATCGCACCAACAGAGGGGCTGTGGTGCGCTGCGGTTGAGAATCAGCATAGGAAGGAGTTACATGTTTCCTGAGGCGCGGTGATGCGATAAGGACTAGATTCGTCGCAAGTAAGAGGAAGTTACGCGTCGCAGATAGAGAGAGATCCCACAGGATAGAAGAGCTGCGAGACACCCAGGCTACCACAGAACCTGGTCGAAGACACTTGAGTCTTTTGGCCAACCCATTAGAATCACTTCGGGTGAGACTTTAGGCCGCTCTGTGGTATGTCGCCGAAAGGGCCAGTGAGCTAGGGGTGTTGTTGGTTAATTACAGTAAACCCAGGTCTACCCATGCAAACCAACATGTACCATGAGAGATTGATATTCACTTCCCATCTTTTCTTCTCAAGCTACTGTTCGAGCTTCTTCTTGAGAGCACTCTTCCCATAGTCTGTTGAACTTGACTAACTTATTTCTGGCATAGATTCCTTGAATAAAGGAGTCCCATGATCTAGGGAGACCATTCAAGGTGGTCATTACAATCTCTGCATTCTCCACTTCTTCATCTACTACTTCTAGTTGTTCCTTGATCTTAGATACCCTTGTAAAGTAAGACTGGATGGCCTCTGCATTCTGAATCTTTACATTCTCTAGTTGGTTTCTCAGTCATCTTTCGGTTTATGTTCTTCCCTTCAAACAATTTGGTTAGGGAATCAAACATAGCTTTAGGTGTCTTTAGGGAGGACACATGTGGTATGAGGTGATCCTTTATTGAATTAGCAATGATCCTCTTTTCCATAACCAATTTATTCTTATGTAAGGCCTTTGCCTCATTTCCTTTTGGAACTGGAACCTCCTCACTGATATAGGAGTCCAACTCATTTTCTTCCAGGACCAGGGAGATCCTATACTTCTAGGCTTAGAAGTTATCAGCTCCCTCAAGCTTTTCATCAATATTGGTATGATGAGACACCTTAATTGAGAACCTCAAATGGAAATACAAAAGATTTATATCTTACCAGGTCAAGATGTCGCATCTGGATTTGGAGCTGAAATTCTGCAGTGCTGGTTCAGGAGTAGATTAGGGTTTTGCTTTTCTAGAGTTATATCCAACCAAATGCTTTGATTTTGATCCCTAAGTTCGATTTTGAGGAGGAGATCAATCCAGGCCTGGGCTCACTGAAAAATTCCACTTCTATGGAAAGCCCTAATTTATTGCAGTAGTGTCGGGTCCAAAACTGAAAAACCTCAGAATTGGATTCTACTTCGACAGAAAGATGTGCCCTATGGAAGAGAGTTATTCCAACCTTATTTTTTTGAAAAACTATGGATATAGATCCACAAAGTAGAAATCTCTAGTTCCCACAGATGCACAGTGTCTTCTTTTCAGGTTAGCTTTGATACCATGTTAGATTTTTAACATTAAGCTAGCATTATATTAGGATCTTTAATTGAGAGAATAATAAGAACAACAATCAAACAAAAGAGATAATGAACACACTGTTTTTCCTTGGGGAAACCATAAATGGAGAAAACCCCGCAACTTCCTCAAAGATAGAATCAACACCAAAAGTAAAACCCCAAAAAAGTAAGATGATCTCCCGACAGCAGTAACCTCTTTCTTCCTTTCCCAGTGTCTTCTTTTTCCTCAGCTATGCACTACAACTAAGTGTGAGTGAGTGTGTGATAAATAGAGAGGATAGCTCTCTATTTATACTAATTCCCAACTTGACTAAACCCAACTAGGTCCGACTTCACTAGGTGAGTCTAATAACCCTAGTGCCCTGGAATTGTGGGGACTTTAACCCTTAACCAATAGGAGGGTTACCCACAATGACTTGACATGACTTGTTTACATTATGGAACCTCTTGATAGGAACATCGGGGCATGACATGACTCAATTACATTACAAATACATCTCGGAATAAACATCGGGTTACAATACATAAGAAATACAAGTGAATACATTCTGAAGTTACAATTACATCAACACCTTACACTCACTAAAGTTCGCATGAGAGAGAGAGAGAGAGAAGGGAGGAGAGATAGATATTTGCTAAATACTTCTTATTACTAAGATTGATCATCTTATGACACAATATTTGTGACTATACTATTCTGAGAAAGTTTGCATGGGTTTCTCCTTTATGGTTTCCCCAGTGAAAATATTTGTATCTTGTGTATATGTTATATCTATTGCATCTTGTTGTACTTATTATTCTTTCAGACAAAGATCCCAATTACGCTAATATGATCTAGAAAAACTAACATGGGTTCCCACTTGAAGCGGTTGTTACCACACTTTGTAGCAGAGCTCAACAGTTTCATTGCGGGGCATGAACTTTTATCACAAGTTCATTTTTCCATTTTTTTCCATTTGAATCACCTGTTGCATCACTTATCTATCACTCTCACTTTGATTCACTTTATTTGTACGTTGGAGGTTAAAAATACCTTTCAACACATTAAAGAAAAGGATATGCTCAACACCAACACTGCAGATTCATAATTTTCAACAACCCATTGAAATTGACTGTGATGCCTCACAATATGCCTTTGAGGGAAGGTGAAGTGGAGCATAACAAAAATGGAGGTTAGAGAGTAAAGCATAATAAATGAAATAGATTTTAAAAATTAGTGACAAATAATTAAAAAGTAATGATAGCATATTACAGTAACACACTATTAAAGTGCACAATTCCATGTGCCTACATGAATGAGGCAATTTGGTATGTAGAAGTTTGGTTCATTAGTGAATGAAGAGAACCTTCTGCTTCAGTTGTCTATTTTATGTTTTACTCATTTTCTGTATCATGCAACACCTCAACATATGTTTTTATGAGTAATAGTTAAAAAATAAATAAAAAATACAAAATATTGCATCTACCCCAAAGCCCAACCCTTTAATGACGCTATTACAACATTTCCATTCAATTTTATAGTTCTCTTACATAATTTGCATGTTGTTGTAATAAAGTACTCTTCTCTTGCAATCTAGATTTTTCCAAATTTCAAGAATTATATTTTGTTAAAAAATAAACCCTGGCATTAGGAAATTTAAGCAAGTCGAGGCATGGAAAATAACATTAATATGGTCAGCCACAACATCCTCTAGAAGCTTGATTTCCTTCGTGTTCTTTCCAATCTATTTACCCCTTTTCTTCGCAAGCTCTCACTTCACATATTTGAGCCTGTGTAAAAGTAGTGGCATTAATGCTAATAAATATGAAGGTAAGGGATTAAAGATAAAGAAGTACATGTTAGGATCTTCGATTGTAATTGTCATTTCCCGAGAAAAGGTGTCTTGGAGAATTGGCTTCTCCTTTTCTCCTTCTCCTTTCACTTTATTATTATTGTTATTGTTGTTATTATTGTTATCGCTAATTTTAGAGACCACTGCATCGCTGATATTAGTCACAGCTATGCCCACCTTACACTCCAGGTGCTTTTGCAAGAATTCATCTCCTCCAACACTAAACTGGGCCATAATATGAAAATGAAATTTATTAATGCAATCTAGTGACTAGAGGAGGATAAGTATCAAAATGAGGAGCTCACTCACTGCCTCTGCTCTTCCTTTTTGTCGTCTTTGACATCATCCAGTGACAGTTCTCACTTATTCTTGAGATGATTTTACCCCACCATGGTTGTGTCTATGAATTTATACCACTCACAGTGTCCCCAAACCACCAAACCCTATGAGGGAAATTGTGTGTGAGTAAACCCCAACTAATTAGGAATTCCAGGAAAACAACACACAACTTCATCCCATCATGAAAATGGCTATTCATAAATGACCCTAAAAACAGGATATGAGAGGAAATGTTAAATTTTTAAAATTTAAAAGTTATTGCACAATGAGCTATTGTAAATTTTGAGAGATATTGTACATTATAAAAGATTTTAGGAAATGTTGTAGTTGTAGAAATTAAAAATTACCGAATGAGATGTTGTAAATTTTGAGAGAGATATTGTATATTTGAGTAGGTTTAATTTTTGAGAATATGTGTTTCTTTTTAGTAGTTAGGTGTTACTATTAAATTATGTCACAACAATCTTGAGACAAAGCAAAGACTTACAAGAGATTCAAGACAATTTAGGCATGAAATGACATAACAGTACTGCAATAGGAGGTTGCATTTGTATATTATCAATAATAGAATAAAATCAATGATACAATGTCATGCAAACTTGCATGAATGCAAGAAAATTTGAATTCACAAGAGGTCATTCGAATTGCATGGATGGGTGTATCTTAATTGTTCGTTAACCACACTGAACACACCAGTTAACCACTAATCTAGCCATGATTGACTCTAACTGAGTCCTAACTGAGTTAGAGTGCAATAAATGACTAATTCTAACTGAATGTAACCCAACTACATGTCACTGCATGTAAATCAATAGGTGGGAGCGCATCACTAACTCCAGTAAGCTTCGATGAAGTGAACTGAACTGATACTGGTCATCAAAAGTTGTTGGAGGCACATTAACTTACTCTACTTCACCCAAATCAGCCCAAAATAGACAATGACCATGAGGGATGTGCCTTTACAACTCAGCTTAGCTGATTGTTAGGTGAAACAACATTTAGTTAACTAATTGGTGCACTTATGACACTCATATCAACCCAGAATTGCTCCCTGATTGAAGGAGGAAGCCTAGTTAGCCTCGCTGATTGAAGGAGAAGGCTTAGTTGGCCTCCCTTATTGAAGGAGGGCATGGGTGTACTAATGCTGATGTCATGGTGTGCTGATGCTGATGCCAATTCGATTCAATAAACTTAGGATAGTGGTTAATTCAGCCAAAATTGACCAAAAAGGTGTGTGGGTTGGATAATGACTCCAACAGCCCCCCTTAAGCTATACTCAGGAGGAGTAAACTAAAATGCATAAAATTATATGGCCCCAGAAAAAAAGGCCATAGGTCACCCTGTACAATAAAGTAACTCTAAAATGATCAAATAAAATGCTATGTGAGGAAAGAGGGAAAACCCAGTGGGAAAAACCCCCCATCAAGCTGAACACTGAAGAAGTAACTGATCACCATGATGAACTCACCCCCAACAATGAACAGAGGTAAGTGAAATTTTTCTCAGTAAATTCCTTGGTGAAGATATCTACAGTTTGCTCATCTGTAGGGCAGTATTGCAAAACAATGGTCCTGTCATGCACCAAATCCCTGATGTAGTGCATGTGAATCTCGACATATTTGGTCCTCTACTACTGAACTAGATATGTGGAGATCTTAATAGCACTTTGGTTTTCAAAAAGTATGATTGTGGAAAAATCTCTACCAATCTCAAACTCTGAAAGAATGCCTTGCAACCAAATAGCTTGGATGTAATCATTCACTGCTCCCCTATACTTGGCCTCCGCTGAAGACAATGCAATGGCAGCCTACTTTTTGTTGGACTAGAAAATGGGTCCACCACCAAACATAAATACATACCTGGAAGTGTGTTGTACAAGAATAAACACCTTATAACCGAAGGTCTGGGGTTACCAACATACTCATAAAAATTGCAGGCGATCGACCCTAGAGTACAGAAAAGGAAATAAGAGGATAGAATAGACTCACTTGATATACGATAGTTGATCCTAGCTTTGTCCTCTTCCTCTCTGCTTCTCCTCCAAATCCTTCAGGGATGCTTCTCCTTCACCTGTCAAGAAAAAATCCTCAAAGTGCAAGATGATACATGTATATAAAATAGGTCAGATAAATCATATACAAAGTGCCTAATCATAAGTATTCATCAAACCATGATACATGAAAGACATTCAAGACACATGGAAGAAGGATTCTCTTTATTAACAATAATTAATGAGTTCATATTACAACCCAACGCCTGAGACAAGGACTCCTCTGCAACCAAAGGATTCTGAGTTCCACTGCTCCAAAGACTTCTGAATAGACTCCACCAGCATAAGTTTGCTCTCCAAGTATGATTGATTAATACCCTCCCCACGGCCTTTATTTATACTTAGTTAGATAAGGCAGTTTCGAGGGTTGAGGAGGTTGAGACAGTTAAGGTGATTATGGTTAAGGGCTTAACAAATCTCAAATAATCATGATTTATTATTTTTAAAGTCAAAGGAAGGTGTACACGGGTATTAATATTGGAAACTCGTGTATGACACACGAGTTTCTCTAAGGGGAACCCGCGTACAAATCTATATGCAAGATGCAATTACCAATACTCGTGTACAACACGCAACATGCTTTAATAAAAGGCACGTATGTACGCGAGTTGCATATAGGAAGAAGCGCGTACAACACTTGACATATTTAAAGGTAAAAATAACCAGCTGGATGGATGATAAATGTAGTTCATAATATGCCCATATATAGTGTTTTAGGCAACCTTCAATCCATAAATGTCCTTTTGTGTGCCAACATAAGGAATGTCGACACTCAGACAGAGAAGTGCCATTCAGATGGATAACAGATGCCCCCTAATGTGTGAGGTCAGAGGGAAGCGATGGGTGAAATACATTATAATATGTATCTTTGGAGAACTTAGAAATCCAATGGAGCAGAGATAGTACCTGAAACAAATACATAATAATGTCATATACAAAGTCATATCTGAGGATGCTATGTTCAAATTTACTGGAACACTAGCTCCTTTACAATATTTGAGTACATCATATGATACGGGTATTAAACCACGTATATTACAAAGGTGGATCGAAGCCACAATATTCAATAATGATGAGTCTTCAAAGATCTGGAAGCTGTGTACATGAATAGAACATAATATTGCGCAACTTAGTCCATAGATGAGGAACTAAGGTCTTCATAAACTATCCCAAAGAACCAGTACAATCCAAGCCATGTGAATAAAGATAGGTTGAAGTCAAACATGGAAAGGATTCAATAGTTTGTCAATCAATAAGTAATAATTAACAACTGAAGCAAAGGAATTCACCAATGACGAAAGTGAATCTTGAGGTACGATTGTCAAAACTCTAGGTCTTCGTCATCAGGAAGTACTGAAACAGAACCATGCTGTGATAAGGAAGGCAATAGATCCTCGAACGGATCACAAGAGTGACTAGGAACTCGATAAAAGAAGGGAGACACAATAGATAATAGATATAACAATGATGGGATCAGGATATAGATCAAACATTGGTGAAGTCCTTGAACAATGAGCATGACACAGAGATGACCCAAGGCAGTGTTGGAGTAGAGTCCCGCAGCTACAGGAGAAACTTCCATTTTGGCTGATAGACAGTTTTGGAAAAGATATAAGAGATGAGGTAAAGCTATGACGCCATAGCATGTTTCTAGCTGCAGATCAGAGCCAGAAACTATGACCGTCGGGATAGAGAAGTCAAAGAAGATGACAGTACCTGAGCGACCGAGAGGAGAGAGCTCACCCACTGCATTCAAGGTAGCGGCGGAAGACAGGAGGGCTCAGCTACCCTCATAAAGGAAAAAGGGCAACAAGGCCAAGGTATTGAAGATGAAGGACAGAAAGGGAAGCGGTTCCCAGTACCCATGGTCAGCGTTGGGAAGCATGGAAGACTGCAGAGAGCTGTGGTGTGACGGAAAGCGGTAGTTTGAGTATAGATAGACCGACTGTCACTAGTTAGGGTTTTGGGTTACTGTTGGGACAGGCCCACAGTGTTGTAATGGCAAGACCTTCGGGCCGCCTATAAAGGGATGTATTTTGTATTGTAAAAGGTTAGCTAGTCGGATAACTTGTAGCTATTCAAATAACTAGTTAGTCTGTTAGCTCACAGTATTTTGTATTGTAATAGAGTCGAGCTCTGGTTCTGTATTCAGTCTGTAGTATCTTACTGTAACCAGCAGCCGGCTCATAGAGGCATGTATGTAACAATCTGTAGGGATTGAGAGAGAGAGAATATTGTGAGAAGGCAATATAGAGAAAGATAAGAGATCTAGGAGAGAAGGGCTCCTGGCAGTGAGTGCGGAGTTACCCAGAAGATCTCTAGCTGCACAACAGGTTGCAGTAGAATTGTGTACTCTCTCAAGATATAATAAACACAGTTATGTGGACGTAGATTCTACCCTGGAAGTGAACCACGTAAAACCAGTGTGTTATGTGATTATTTTATGTGATTGTACTTTACTTAGTTTATATCTGTTATCTGTTACATGAATGTTGTATATCAGTTAGCAAATGTCTGTATGTTCTCATTCAGTTACAGCATTATTGAAGGCTAAAGGTGGATTTACATGTATCAAGCGTCTGCATATGAGTTTATCAGTGCTTGTTTCACATAGTAATAAGTCATTATGTTAAAGTGTTTCCAGTATTCTTACTCGAACAGTAAGTATAGTTGAGGTAGAGTGTGTTGAACTATGGAAGTTCACGTCAGAGTGTTTAATATCTTGTTGAAAGTTATCCAAGTCATTCCACCCAGTGCGATAGCCTTTGGACCATGAGGGCCGCAGTGGGCCGTACTATAGTAGATATCGCGTTAACAGTAGGCGATATCGCACCGTCAGAGGAGCTGCAGTGTGAGATAGTGCAGATCGCAGGTTAAGCGGAAGAGAGAGTTGTGCATCGCCAGAGTCGGTGCGATGCGATAGGAGTCCTTCCCCTGTCAGAACCCACGAGGAAGAGAGATTGCGCGTCGCGGAGAGAGACCTCGCTGGCTAAGAAGAGCTGCGAGACCCCAGGATGCTACAGAACCTGGTCGAAGACACTTGAGTCTTTGGCCAACCCATTAGAATCACTTTGGGTGAGACTTCAGGCCGCTCCACATTCTGTTGCCGAAAGGGCCAGTGAGCTAGGCGTGTTGTTGGTACATTACAGTAAACCCGGGTCTACCCATAGAGCCAACAAATGGTTTCATTGCCGGTTTTGAACAAACTGAGCACTGATGTTCTGTTGGCATCCTACTAAAGACGAACTCAACCAGTGGGTTGAGTCTAAGGAGAAATAATTTGCTGAACAAGAGAACAAGAGTCCTAGACTGAGTACAGAGGACTGGTTACAAAAACATATCTTTACAGACCTGCATACGATATTTTTTGCGACCTATGGAAATGAGTTGTACGACTGGTTATCAAAGTTGACTGATCAGAGCATATTCAGAAAGAAAAGAAACATTGTCTAGAAAACGGAGCTGATTCAGACCGTGAAGAGCCTTGATAATCCCATTACGAGGACAATAGACTTCTGGCTTGCGATTTTTCTAGAAGGCTTCGTCACAGAGTTTGCAGGTGAACAGAGAAAAAGCTTCAGCGAGGCTGAGCGGTACTTCTTCAAAGGATATCGCGGTAAGTACCTAAACTCTTTAAACTTGTCCATTAGGATGTTATTATATGAAAAAGGAGTAATGGATATAGTTTCAGACCAATAAGTTAAGAAAGTGTGATGTCACAAGAGTTTGAGAGTGATTTTGATGACATTGGACGTACACGTAGTGGAAAGAAATATAAAGTAGATTTCAGATCTCCCATATTTGAAGACAGTTCAGATAATACTAGATAGCATAGTCATAGTAACACAGACAGAATGGAAGGGGGTATCCCTTACCACCCTTATACCCCATAGAAACAGACCGGGACTCAGAAAAAATCCCGTAGAAACTCCATCTAGTAGCTCACAGACAGTACATACTACCGCTACATCACCTCCACCTACACCGCCGAGTGCTAGTAACACAGCAAACCAACATCCACCACGCAAAAATAGAATGGGGGATGATATGAAGTTACCTACCTTTAAGGGTACAGGGGTAGAAGACCTAGAGCAGCACTGGTTTCTATGTGAAGT
>LPNX010809412.1:124579-148718 GCA_001517045.1 Pseudotsuga menziesii | reverse complement strand
TCTTGTCTCTTGTGATGTGCTTATGTGATTGCTGTACTTGTTATTCTCTCAGTGAAAAGATCTTGTTATAATACTAGCTTAAATGTTGAAAAACTAACAGCGTTAGGGTTATGCAAGATCTTCTTGAAGACACCTTTTGGTATCTTTGACATAGTTTCAGCAGGCTTCTCTATCGTGAGAGGGTTAGAAGTTTCACCTATCGCTTTACCCTTCTCAGAAGTGTCTTTCTCATAATTTTTATTCCTCGTCTGTAACAAAGTCAAAGATCGAACCATGTTGATATAGGTTGGGTCAGGGACATTTTGAGTTCCCTCTGCTACATTAGAAGCTGAAGCAGAGTTCTGTCCTTGGGGAAAAGGATCCTTCATGACAGCCGATTGTTGAGCTTTAAGAAACTTCTGGGCCTGTTCCATAAGGGGACAAAGGTAAGTAAGGTGGTCCTTGTGGCACAAATTACACAGGAACTTGACCTTCTTCTTTTCTTTCTTGCCCCCATTAGCATTATTCGTGGGCTTCTGCTTGTTTTGGTTTCCCTCTCCTTTCTTTCCTCTCTTTTTCTTCCCACCGGGCTGCTGATTGCCCTTTTGAGAGGTTTGTGCAAAAACATTTGCACTTTGGGGTGAGGGGGCAGCCTTTGCTTCCTCCGCTGTAGACTGCTTGATAGAAAACTGATGAAGTTGCTTAGCCAAAGACTCTATGGTGGGAGAGTTAACAGACCCAACCACACCATCGGCATGGGGCCCAGGTTTAGGCTTCTCTGCATCGTACGTAGGCCTCAGTCCCTCAGCGATAATCTCATATAAGATACTAGATTGTGAATAAATCAAATCCAATTACTGGGCCCTGAGAATGGCTTCTTCTTCATTCGTCACTCCTGAGGTGGATATGTCCTTAGATATGTAGGGCAATAGGGATTTAAGGAACCACTCTAAAAGGAACTCAGGAGGAATAGTGGCTTTTATAAGGCTCTTTCGCCTCCTCCACTCTCGGATGTGATCTGAGATGTGGGTAGCCTTGTTTTTCCTAAAGGTAGATAACAAGTCCGTTCCGAAATCATATCGGACCGGAAGGTGAAAGTGGTTAAGAAATGCACTAGCCAAGTACCAGAAACTACTGAAAGCAGCAGAAGGCAATTCAATATACCATTTTTCTGTGATACTTGTTAAGGTTCTCTGGAACAGCCTCAACCTAACTAAATCTTCATTCAGTGAATTTGAAGAACACCATAAATGGAATGTGGTGGCATGAGCCCCAGGATCTTCACCAACTTTTCCCTCGAATTTAGGGATTTCCAATGGCAATTTGGTGGGAACAGGTGGCCATGAGGGGTCATGTCTCACCGGGTCATTCATCAATTTTGACAAATCTGGCAAGTTTAAGGTTTCTAGGAATGAAAGTTTGGGTCAAAATGGGGCACTAAATGTGCCAGTATTAGAATTAGAGGGACCTGCCCCCGAATTCCCATAGGTAAAAGTGGGGTTTCCCCCTGACACCGGTTGCGAAGTGGGTAGATTACTCTGAAACGGATTCCATCCGTAAGCCACCTGATTGTGTGTGGGAGGTGTAGTATAAGTAGTTCGGGCTGTCCCAATCGAAACTGGGGTTTGAAAGACAAGAGCCGTTATCCCCCCGCTAAATAAGGAAAAGGGAGAGCTCGTAAACAGAGCCAAAATCAGAGTTTGAAAACTTTTCCCATAAGAGGTATTGTTCCCAAACTGCATTCCTACATACGAAGGTGATGGGCCTACATATGGAGTGGATGGGGGAATGTTCCCCCCATTCCAAGGAAATCCTTGGACGAACACCGAGGATCCTACCGGACCACTCTGGGTAGTGTATGGAAAAGAAGAAGGAATAGTAGGTATACTAGGAATCCCAGTAACCATATCACCAGAAGTACCTACTAGGTTTGAGTGAACCGGTGGTTGGACCACCTGAATCGCTGGAGTCAAAGGTGTAGAAGGTATACTAGATCTAGGGGCACTTACCGAGGGAGGTAGTACCCCTTCAACCAGAATGGCTAAGGTGAACACAAAAGAACTTTCTTCCGCAGAAGACATAATCCTACCCACAGGGACACCTAAAACAGGTGAATCAAAAGGTCTAACCTGAACGATCACATGATCATTTAAATCAGTCAAGGGTGTGTTAAAATTCCTTGCAAACTCGTCAGTCTGCAAGTCTTCTATCTCGACTGTATCAAGATTAAAATGGTTAGCTATAAGTTCTGGTTCACCTAAGAATTCACTTACTCCTACCGGTTCAAACGAACTGTCTGTGTCCAATCTCCGCCTTTGGGGTAGAGGTGGAGGTTCCAATGTGACGAGAGGAGGAAGGTTTCGAAACCTTCTTGACCTTCTTATAGGTTGGTCCTCCATGATTGAAAATTTGACAAATCACACCCTAAGGCTAGCTAAACACAAGCAAAACCATAGAGCACACACTATAAAAATCCTAAAGCCTTAAACGATCAATCAAGGGTGAAAGATATGCTTTCCTGAAGAAAGCTGAAGAATGATTACTTGGAGTCCTTGAAGTGGTTCTTAGGCACAAGCGAAGGAATCACCCACCGCCCTCCTACACTAAAAACAAGGGTTACCTTCCAAGCCCGTCCAAGGTGAACTAGAAATAGCCTTTCGGTTTACCTAGGTATGAACCCTAAATGTCAAGAGACTAAAGGCTGCCTTAGCTATACCAACAGTCTAGGGGGACAGTCATAAGTCTGACTCGTACGCATGGGCATGGTAGCTGAGCCCAAAACTCTGTCTAGGACAGAATCCCCATATGCGTAAAATTCTTGATTTACGTTTTGACAAGGAATCAGAGGGTTATCTCCTCAGTCCAATGCCTCCACGCGGCGTCGTGCTTGACTCCCTTTTGAGAGGAGCTTCCCAGATACAATTGATAAAGTCAAGGATTTACCTAAAGAAATGTCCACTACGTCTGAATTTTAAAAATTATGGGAAGTTTACACTTCCTATCCCACAAGTCTAGCCTAAGCTAGTAGGTGAAAGGCCCCTAAAAATAAAAAATTACTAATAAATTTTAATTATTGCGTTCATTTTAAAGGGATTTTTCTTACTCAGAAGGAAATGGAGTGATGACCTATGGTGTTTTTTACTCGATAAGAAATAAAAAAAGCAAAGGTGTATTCTTTTTTCAAAGCAAATTACCACTATTAAAGCAAACTTCTTTTTCTTTTTGTAAATATATATTGATGAACAAATGCAATGATAAAGAGAAACTTAAGGCTATGTTTTTTGTAGTTTTTGAGGTTATATTTTAAAACTGAAAATGAAAACTACTTATGCAAAAGATTGAAAATGTTTTTCTTTTCACTTTTAAAAAATGCTCAAACTTTACCATGCACCTAAAATGCACTAAACTTGAGTATACTTGGATCAAATAAACTGTATAAAATAAGCAAACTGAAGTAAACAGGTCAATAAAACCAAGAATCAACCAACAAAGGGAGACGGGAACCCTAGCTTGGGTTTGTACAATGACAAGAAATCACTGTAAACTCACACAGGTAAGTGACAAACCAACCACTATCAGAAGATAGACTAGAAAAACAATGCCCAAAACCTTGATCACTGATTTGGATAGAGACACTTCAACCTATAACCCAAACAGGCCAAGCTACTTCAAAATGTAAACAGAAGACAATCCAAACAAAATAAACCCAAGGGCTTTACAAGAAAGCACCAAGTGTGGTCACCAAGGTCTTCAGACTAACAACACAGTATCCATAAAGAAAGCCAACTAACAAACATGAATTACATAGAGACAGGGACAAGCAAACCCTAGCCTAAAAATCCCTATTTCCAGGCTTGTACGCAACTGTGTATAAGGGAAACTCACGTACTGTATGTGACTGTCCAAGAGAGAAACCCGCGTATGCAGGCCTCTGTACGCGACTGTGTAGTAGAGCAACCCACGTATAGGTACACATTTTTTCTCAAAAAATAAGAAAAATAGAAAATCCTTTCAAACACTATGATAAGCATGAACCAGGATAAAATACCACACACAAACTTCAAGGCAAAGACTAGTCAGGGGTGACAGAAACAACCTACAGCAGTCTGGGCTCCCCAGCGGAGTTGCTAGTTCTGTTGTACAAGAATAAACACCTTATAATCGAAGGTCTGGGGTTACCAACATACTCATAAAAATTATAGGCAATAGACCCTAGAGTACACAAAAGGAAATTAGAGGATAGAATAGACTCACCCGGTATACGACGGTTGATCCTAGCTTTGTCCTCTTCCGCTCTGCTTCTCCTCCAAAGCCTTCAGGGATGCTTCTCCTTCACCTGTCAAGAGAAAATCCTCCAAGTGTAGGATGATACATGTATATAAAATAGGTTATATAAATCATATAAAAAGTGCTTAATCATAAGTATTCATCAAACCATGATACCTAAAAGAAATTCAAGACACATATGGAAGAAGGATTCTCTTTATTAACAATAATGAATGAGTTCAAATTACAACCCAATGCCTGAGACAAGGACTCCTTTGCAACCAAAGGATTCTGAGTTCCACTGCTCCAAATACTTCTGAATAGACTCCACCAGCATGACTTTTCTCTCAAAGTATGATTGATTAATACCTTCCCCAGGGCCTTTATTTATACTTAGTGAAATAAGGCAGTTTCGAGGGTTGAGGAGGTTGAGACAGTTAAGGTGATTATGGTTAAGGGCTTAACAAATCTCAAATAATCATGATTTATTATTTTTAAAGTCAAAGGAAGGTGTACACAAGTATTAATACTGGCAACTCGCATATGACACGTGAGTTGCTCTAAGGGGAACCCGCATACAAATCTGTACGTGAGATGCAATTACCAATACTTGCGTACAAATTTTGGGGCGCGCACCTTAACGGTCCTTAACTTTGGTAACTCCACGGTTTTTGTGGGAGTTTGTAAGCAAAGTTATGACTCAAAATAGTCTTAGGGGTGTCGGGGTTAAGTCAAAACCCTCTTTTTGTAATCAACCCATGGTTTAAGCCCATGGTTTTGTAATAAGTGCACTATAAATAAGCACTCTTGTAAAGAAGTCAGTTGAGGCTTTTGATGTAAGATGAATTGATGCGAAGCTAAGGCTTGTTTTGTAAGTAAGGTTAAGTCCCAGCTATGTGCATGGATGACCTCTACAGCTGTGTGCACAGAGGGTTTTGGGTGATTAAGAAGATCTGTGGCTATGTGCGCAGAGATCTGCAGCTTAGTGCGTAGCTTGAGGAATTGAAGGGGTCTGCAGCTGAGTGCGCAGATCAGAATTATGGTTTTTGTAAAGAGTTGAATAAAACATAGTTCTGTGGAAGTAACCCCTAAACTGGGGGTGAACCACATTATATCGTGTGTTGTGGTTCTGTTGTGTTGTTGTTATGTTCTTTTATGCATTAATAATTATATAACTGATAAGTAAGATCACTGCTAAATACTAACTTCGCTGTGAATTCCCAGTAAAGGGTTAAGCAAGGCACTGTTTGTTTATCTAACTGCGAAGCTAAATAAGTGAATATCAAAGCTCTATATTTTAATGATTATCATTTGTTAGAAGCTAAAGGTACAGTAATATCCCTCTTCTGCTTGCAGAAACCTGATTCTGCGGCACCCCATAGCTGTTTCGGGTGAGACTGCAACTTGTTCGCAGGTTGTTGCCGAAAGGGCCAACACTTTGGGTATTTTGTTGGTGCGAAGACAAAAGTATAGAACCCGGGTCTGCCCTAAGCCCAACAACAACACATGACATGCTTTAATAAAAGGCGCGTACAATACTTGACATATTTAAAGGTAAAAATAACCAGCTGGATGGATGATAAATGTAGTTCATAATATGCCCATCTATAGTGTTTTAGGCAACCTTCAATCCATAAATTTCCTTTTGTGTGCCAACATAAGGAATGTTGGCACTCGAACTAAGAAGTGCCATTCAGATGGATAAAAAAGTGGACTTCCTATCTATGGAATCCCTAACCCAATCTAAATCTATATAACCAACCAACTCTAGCTCAGAATCTGCAGCATAGTGAATGTCGTAGGACGTTGTGCCCTAAATGCACTGAAGGATCATCTTGGATTCCTTCCATTGGAGATCATGGGGCTTCTACACGTATATTAATACAACATTCATAGCATAACAAATATTAGGACATGAAGGTGTCAAGTATAGCAAGATTTCGATCAACTGGCGGTAAATAGTGCAATCCATGGCTGGAGTGGATTTTCCCTCTTCAAGGATAATCCCTGAGAGGAAAGGAAATGGTGCAGCCTTACAATAAGCCATGTTAAAATTAATTAATAGGTATGAAATATATTTTTACTGAGGTACCATTATCCCATCAAAGTCTTGTGAGATTTCAAGCCCCAAAAATTGCTTCAGGAGCCCCAAATCGCTCATTTGAAATGCATCATCAAGATTAGTTTTTATGAAAGAAATCGAACGAAGGGTGCTTCCTGTTATCAAAACATCATCAAAATATAATACTATGATCAAAATATTACCATCATACTGCTGAAAATATGCATTAGGATCAGATTTGTATCTCTGGAAGTTTTGTGAGAGCAGAAAGGCATTGTTGGCCTAGAAAAGGCACATAAGAAGTAACTTCATGCGCGCAGCTAGGAAAGATGTGTGCGCGCGTGATGGAAGCCAAGGAAGAGCACAAAGGATGAAAAGGGACCATGAAGGTAGGATGAGGAGTGTGCAACAAAGGAAAGGCAAGCACAGATGCGTGCAACAGGGGAAACGGCCAGAAAGCGACATATACGAGATCCAGATCATGGCCATAGAAGACCGCATAAGCTTGCAGCTATGCACGTGCGAGAATATATTTGTAAGTTAGGCCGATAGTGCCTCATGTCAAGTCATGATCACCATATTTGTAACCATAGGGGTGGCTGATGGTGACAGTTAACGGACTTCCTGTAAGCAGTCGACCTAAAAGTGGTCATGTAAATTAGTATAAATAGGAAGGATACAATGGGTAGAGGGTTGGCTTTTGTTAGTCTCAATTATAGAATAGGTGGATAGGTCAGAACTGTATACAGTTTTAGAGGGAAGGTCTAAGAAAGGGTAGGTCTAAGAAAGGGTAATTAGAATAATGGGAGGAAAAGAAGCTCTGGTAGAGTGGTGCAAACGCGAGGAGCGTCAATCTAGGCTGTGTGCGGATCTGTAGATAGTAGCGGTAGATTAGGAGAAATAAGACAGAGAGCATGAGAACCATGAGTCTGAGCTTGAAGACATATCTCTAGATCAGTCTACATCCTGTAGACTACAAGGTGCTATATCCTTTCTCATGCCAGATGAAGAGCAGCTTGGTGGTTTTTCCCAGATGGGTTTCCACGTTATTTCTTGTATTCAATGGAATGATTGATGTGGTGAATGTTTATGTGATTGATTAGTAGTTATTGCCTATGTAATATTATCATGGTTTAGTTCTTGTTATTTCTTGCAATTAATGGATGGATGTAAGGAATATTGTGTTGAATTAACATTGTATAACTGTGCATCGTCATTCTGGTTACGTCTTGTTATGAACCCTATCGCAAGTTCTAGAGCCGATAGACCTGAGTCAGCTGTGCCACACCAGTTGCGCAAGCTGTGAGGAAGAGTGAAAGACCAAGTCACGTGTGATCACATACTGTTGTGCTCAGTCGCACAAGTCCAACTCCTCTGTCCAGTCACCCTGCTGCCTTCGTTGAGCCCTTGTTTACGAACCAAGGGACTATACTTCCCCGACAATCACAAAAACTTGGTTCCAATGGTTACCCATCCATGAGACATCTCGGGTGAGACTATGCCTGCTTCGCAGGTGTTATCGATGGGAATTTCCCTATCGGGCTGGTATCTCGGGTATTTGTTGGATCGACAGGCTATGCAGGACCTGGGTTGTGCAAGAAGGGAAAAGCGGCCAACAAATGGTTCCATTGTCGGGACCCTTTTTTATTGAATCAGGGAAATGGTGTTACACCCAATGAAGGAGGAGATAGAATATTGGATGGACATTGAACTAACAATGGTTACGCAAGAGAAGGCCGTAGTACTTGAATCGTATAGTTTGGGGGTAGATATGTTGGATAGAAACTAGAAGGAATATGGAAGGTAGCCAGGAGAGATGTTCCCTGTGAGCTCTGAGGAGGAGTTGGACATTGGGTTCTTGAGAAGTGGAAGAAGGTTCTAGTTAGGAAAGAGGAGAAAAGTAACCAGAGATAGGAGGGCCTATAGTTTTCCCAGGGAGGGTGCATATGGATGTGAGTCATACCTAGACGAGGGATCCTATGACGAAGAAGAGGAGTATAGCCCAATTTTTTAGAGAGAAGAATTGGGAGGGTCTGTAGGATTACCTAGAATAGAACGTGACTATAGTAGTCCAGAGAGATTCCCAGAGCGAGAATTGGGAGTCCCTCATGTGAACCCCTTTTGAGCACTAGTAGCTCTAGTGGTGAGACGGGTGCGCAAGGAGGCCCACCAACGATCCCCATAAATCCTGTAGATTCAGGGAACTCAGTGAACAATCTCGACACCTCCATAATGGCGGAAACAAATGTTTGACTACCCACTTTTATTGGGGATGGAATAGAAGACACAAAACAACATTGGTTTCTGTGTGAAGCTCTATGGATGGTGCACTTAGTGCACAATGCCGATGTAAAGAAGGGACAGATGATTACAAACTTAAGGGGTTGTGCCCTGGATTGGTTCATGAAGTTTTGTGCCATCCCAGCCTGAACACCATAGAAGACCCTCGAGGAAATATGAGCTACAATGATCTCAGAGTTCAGAAAACCCAAATCAGAGTCCCAATGTATTACTAAAATCAAAGAAATTAAGCAGGATCCAGCAAAAATAGTATGGGACTTCGACTAGCGGTTTAAAACAATGATGGCTAAGGTCAGCTTCCAAATGTTAGATGTACAACATAAAGAGTGGTTTATTGCTGCACTGCTTCCAACAAAAGATCACAACACAAACGGAGGAATTGGAGTTAGCCATGAAGTTAGAGGCTTCGCCCATAGGGGACGGTGCTATAGGGATGGTGCATATTTAGTACCAGTTGGCCAATCTGACTATGCAAATCCAATATATGAAGAGGGGAGGAGGGGCCCATGAGGACCTCTAGTGTACTCGTTGCTGGACCAATAGACACACCAAAGATGAGTGTCCTACATATATGAACTACGTCTCATTCGATGGGCCGAGACCTTTAGATAGACAAGGAATACCTTGGTGTAATATATGTCAAATGAGAGGACATTGAGACATCGATTGTCTGTTTATCCATAAGATGGTATGTAAACTCGCCATTATTGTAAATTTTGTAAATCTGTAGGACATGATGAAAAGGATTGTAGGGCCTACCAACTCATGAGGGAGAAAATGGTAAATGCATATTTAATGAAGACAGAGGAGCAAGTAAAATTTGAACAGAACCCCCCTCAGTTCCAGGCTCCTCCTCAGTTCCAAGTTGCATAACAAATCCCATCTCCCCAGCAGTTTCAAATGGCACCTCAGTTTCAGGATAGGGGCTCGCATAACTTGTATCATCAACAGTACCAACAACCACAATACTTGTTAGAACCACCTCAAAAGGGGGGTGGCAATTTCGGGGGCCAGGGAAGAGGGTAGTCGTATGCTACAATTATGGAGTACTAGGGAATTATGATAAATATCGTTTAGACCCTGCAAGGACTTGGTCATACTATAGACATGATCACAATGTGGAGCAATTCCCACAGCTCATTGCTCAATGGAAAGCTAGGACACTTGGACCAACCAACCCAGTACCAAACCCTGCACCTAATCCTGCACCAAACCTGGGACCAAACCCTGCACCCAATCCTGTGCTGAATGGTCCCAATATGAATGCCAACAGTAATATCTAAATGATAGTCATTGAACCATGAGAACCCAATGTGGCAGTGGTCACAAGGGGAGGTGCCACGACAGGAGCAGACCAATCCACGCAGACAAATCCTGTAATGCACACACAACTTCAGGTGTGACCTATTGCAAAGAAGAAATTACCAATTGATGTTCAAGAACAAAAGCGTATATTCATGGATGTGTGTCCAGAGTTCATTGGTGCAGAACAATCGTCTACCTCCAGTTGAGTGAAAGATATGCCTGAAATATTTCAAAAGATATTGGAACAACAAAGTATGAATAAAACTGCAGAAAAGATTAGTAAACTTAAACCTTTCTTGTCAAGTTGTCTAACGCTAATCAAGGATAAGGAAGCACTTGCATAACTAGAGGCCCTTGTGGAAGCACTCCCAGGAGAAGGTCCTCTGCCAAAGAAGGTTAACAGTATCAAGACCAAACTCAAGAAAGGATGTGAACTCAGAATGACCACACAAATTGGTGATTATGATATGGACTACATCATCCTCGATCTGAGATATGACATCAATATTTTATCACACTAGACATGGGAAATAATGGGTAAACCACCTTTAGAGTGGTCTCCAATCCAATTGAGGCTTGTGAATCAAGCAAAGGTCATTCCTGTGGGTAGGCTGGGTCAATTTCAAGTGGACCTTGAAGGATTACACACTTTTGTAGACTTTGAAGTTATAGATATAATAGATGACACTACACCATAACCTGCACTGCTTGGAATTGATTGGGAAATAGAAAACCAAGCAATTATTAACTTCAAAATAAGGATCCTATCATTTGAGAAACATGAGATGCGGGTCGTTGCACCTCTTGACCCACTGGAAGGACCAAGGTACATTGAAACTGTGTTCAACAAAGGGAATGATGACCACCTAGACACTATTTACAATATAACCACCCTACTGCAGATGGTAACTTAAGTTGGAAAGGTGGAAGTTCATGTACATCAGACTTAGGCAAGGCACTGGAGAAATGGCAGAACTGATTACATGAAATCTCATCAAAAAATGTGCCAGGATAACTAAGGCTATCAGACGAGTAGGAACTCATTCACGACCGCTACCCACATATGAAGGATTGCCTAATCTGACAGCATTTTTTATTGAATTTGAAGAACTGGTAACAAGGCCGGAACGACTGTCTACAATGGACTTTGCATTAAAATCTACGCCCGTGTGATGATGGGGTACACATAAAAGCACCATATCTGAATGGCCACAACGTAGAAGGCTGCTAGAAGTAAGATTTGGGAAAGAAATTACAACTGTCACCCAAAGATATGCGGTGTTATCCAATCCTGTCAAGCAATTGGAACACTGTTCTACAACATTTTTGAACTATCTTTTCCAGGAATGGGTTCATCACTTCATCCATACTCTTGAGACGACACCTCGAGGTTGGTATGCATCTATGGAGCTGCGTCAGGAGATGAGGGAATGGGAGGAAGTTGTGCAGAAATTTACTTACACATTCCAGTTTGCGGATGACCAACCTACAGTTGATATTGCACTGAAGACTATTAAGGACAAAATATTTGCTGAGAATTCGCTGGAGATTGTGTATTATCAAACTTGTGATGTGCATTCCCACCAACGCTGTGGGACAGTTCAACCTTGGATGACATGCTATAATATCTCTAGGGACCCGGACAATGATCCAACCAACATCAACATCCCCGAATCGGAAGGATCATGCGAAGTTGAAGGAAGCAGCATTTCTAGTGAACAATTTATTAAACCACTAAAGATTAAAAAGGTCAACATTGGATCAGAGGACAACCTGAAAGCTGCAAACATTGGAGACTATTGGGATGAAGAAATAGTAGCCAAAATTACCGATCTGTTACATGGATTTCAGGACCTATTCCTGACAAATTTCAGGGAGATGAAGGGAATACTAGGTGATTTGGGGGAAATGAAAATTCCACTAAAACCCAATGCAAGTCCAATAAGGCAATTGACCATACAGATTAAACCCATGATATAAGGAGAAGGTAAAAGTAGAACTGGATCACATGTTGGAATTAGGAATTATTGAGCCAGTTGAAGAATCCGAGTGGATAATCCCCATAGTTTTCCAAGAAAAAAAGGCAATAGGTGAAGTCAGAATCTATGTCGACCTGAGAAAATTGAATGATGCCTGCTTGCATGACCCATTCCCTACTCCCTTCACCAATGAGGTTTTGGAAAACGTTGGTGGACAGGAAATGTACTCGTTCATAGACGGGTTCTCAGGATACCATCAGGTCCATATTGTGCAAGAAGATCATCACAAGACAACCTTTGTAATGGAATGGGGATGCTACCGATACAAGGTAATGCCATTTGGCCTTAAAAATGCCCTTGCTAGTTTTTCTAGAATAGTAGTATCTGCTTTTAAAGATTTCATTCATAAGTTTCTTGAAGTATACTTTGATGACTGGCCAGTCTTTGGTCTGGTAAGGGACCATATCTAAAATTTGAGCATGATGTTGGAGAGGTGCCGCCCATATCAAATTGCGTTGAACCTAAGGAAATGTATCTTCTATGCACCTTTCGGAATACTGCTCAGCCATGTAGTATGCCGTGATGGAATCTTGGTCGACCCTGCAAAGGTGGCAATTATTCTGGACTTTCCTCTGCCCACATCAGTTACGCAGCTCAGGTCTACATTGGGACACACTGGGTATTATCAAAAATTCATAAGAGGGTATGCAGAGATAACTGCCCCAATGGATAAATTGTTAAAGAAAGATGTCGAGTTTGAATGGAATGACAGCTGTCAAGAAAGTCTGTATAAACTAAAAAGTAATATGGCTACTGCACCAATATTAATATTTCTAGATTGGAAAAAATAATTCCACTTACATGTTGATGCCTCATCGATTGCGCGGAGCATAGTGTTAACCCGACCAGTGGATGGTGCAATTGACCACCTGATTGCATTTGCTAGTAGGAAACTATCAAGGGTGGAGAGACATTATACTACAACTAAAAGAGAAGGACTTGCAATGGTCTATGTGCTACNGGGGGGGGGGGGGGGGGGGGGGGGGGGGGATCTCCCGGTGGCTCCTCCTATCTCAAGAATTTGACTTTGAAGTAATTATTAAACCAGGACGACTAAACGTTGGACCTGACCACTTATTGTGAATTGAAAGTGGTGAGGAACCCACCAGCCTAGAAGATAACTTTCTAGATGCGCAACTATTTGCTATAGATGTTGTTGACAAAGAATTTGATGCGATTATACACTTACTTAATATCAGCTATGCACCTAAAGACTATTCAATATGGCAAAAGAAGAAGCTAGTTTTCAAGGCCTCATATTACATGCTAATAGCAGGACAACTCTACAAGTTGGGACCAGATGAAATATTGAGAAGATGTGTCTTTGAGCATGAAATACAATGGGTAATGGCAGAAGCACATGTGGGTGTCCCAAGAGGACATTATGCTGGGAAAGAAACGGGGCGCAAGATTTTACAAGCTAGACTCTGGTGGCTAACAGTACATATGGATACAAGAAAATACTGTCGTAATTGTGACAAGTGCCAATGAATGAAGAAACCATCACGACGTGACGAAATGTCACTTGTGCCAAAAATTACACTGTAGGCCTTCGATAAATGGGAAGTGGATTTTGTTGGCCCTATCAACCCACCAGGGAAGAGAAATGGTGCGCATTATATCATCACTGCTACTGATTACTTAACCAGATGGGCAGAGGTGGCACCTGTCAAAGATTGTACTGCTACAACTGCAGCCCAATTCCTCTTTGAAAATGTCGTCAAAATATTTGGTTGCCCCAAAATCCTCATCAGCGACCAAGGTACGCATTTTGTAAATAAGCTAATTATTGAACTGACCACATAATTTCAAATCCAACACAAGAAAATGACACCTTATCATCCCCAAGCAAATGGAACTGTCAAAGCATTCAACAAGGTACTAGAGAACGCGCTGACCAAAGTATGTAATGTGCACAGAGATGATTGGGAACAGAAGGTCTCCATGGTATTATGGGCTTATAGAACAACCTGTAAATGACTAACTGGATACACCCCCATCCAGTTAGTCTATGGACAAGAAGCTGTAGTACCCATGGAATACATTGTCCCAAGACTACGAATTACTGCGATAACAGAGATGATAGATACGGGTGCTGTAGAAGAAAGGTTAGCCCAGTTAATCCAAATGGAGGAAGAACGATTTATTGTTGGTTTTCATCAAAATGTGGAGAAGCAATGGCAGAAAGCTTGGCATGACCGCCACATCATAACAAAGCAGTTCCAGGTCAATGGACTTGTTCTGATGTATGATAGTAAATTTCTCAAACATCCCGGTAAGCTCAAAACACACTGGTTAGGTCCATATGTAGTAATGCACATTACTGAGGTAGATGTAGTAAAAATACATAAGCTAGATGGCACCCTAGTTGTGGGCATGATCAACAGCAGCCGGTTGAAACCCTATCACATTGAGGGTGGCTCGGCCCCATAAAAAAAAAATTGACAGAAGTGACAGTTGGTAGAAAGTGACAGAATGAGAAGAAATCTAGAAAGCACTGATAACCGATACAAGCGGGGGAAATTCAAAAATGGATTTGGCACTATTAAACGAATCAAGCAGCATTAAAGCAACAAATCCAAGCAGAAGGACGACAATCTTTTGGGATCACATCAGGCAAAGCAACCTTAACTGCCCTAATGAAGTTCACGAATGTAAAGGATAATCCCATTTGCTCTGTCAGATAGTCATTCATGCCCCTTGGTCCATGTCAAGGATCATCAACTATATTTAGCAATTACCTCTGTTGGCTGAATACTTTGCTTATTGCAAATAATATAGCAGGACTCGAGAACCAGTATAACCGCTCCGGAAGATGAAGAAAGCATAGGGAAAGTGGAAAGTAGCATTAAGGCTGTGGACTGTGAAAAATCCATTGCTCAATCAACTGCATCCATCCCTAGGAGGGAGCCAACTTACACAACTAATTGCACCCCAGCTGCTGGTGCAACCAGTGGGAGCCCAGGTACTTGTCACTATGTAATCCTTGAATGACGCCCAGCCAAATCCATCTGTCCCAACAAAAAAATTACCCAAACCTTGTCGACCCAACCTGGTTCGGCCCGTATCACTAAATGCAAACCGCACTGAAGAAGAGAAGAACTTGCTGCTGCCCTATATATCACCTAGGAATCTCGGTGCCGAGCAAGTAACGGTGATCATTCCAGAACTGCTAGAAGAACCCATCATTCCAGAGGGCATCCCAAAATCGCAGGTTGGCACAGAACCCCAAGACTCCATCATTCCTAGGTTGTAGGTACTAAAGTTTAAAGACTATGATACTCGAAAGCTTGAAATTTCTAGAGATCAGTTCATGGAAATTAAAGATACATTTGATCTCTCTATAAAGGAATATGCCCAGGGAATGGAACCATCCGGGTTATTAAATATGATTCTTATGCCCCACTTTGGCCATTCTGGACCAGCAGGAATGTATATCAAACAGCTACTCGTCTACTTCCATGGTGTCTACCTTTGGCTAGACAAGCCATACGAGGTCACGGTTGACCTAATATCAGACATTACAGAATTTCCATGGAAGGGACTTGACCCAATCGTATACTTGCATAATGACCACGAAAAGATTGATAAATTTGGTATGAAGACTAAGTATCAACTTGTCCACGGCAGAAAGGGCTTCCTCATTAGCTCTATTGAGGATGATGCAGTCCATGAAAGAACAAATATTTTGTGCAGTAAGGTCTTACGCAAGATGAGGCCCGCTGAGTGTACAGCCACAGCAGTAGAACTTGTAGAGAAATGTGCCCAGGGTGTCCACCTTAACTGGTCCCAGTTCCTCCTGAACGAACTGTTGGACGATGTGTGGGATGCACAAGAGCATCCTGCAACTAAGTTTCACTTCTCTTGGCTCTTAATTTTAATTTCTTTTGCAGTATGGGCTCCGCCATCAGACTATCAGCACATGGAGATTCCTGAGGAATTTTGGGGTAGACCGTATCAAAACCTTTGGGACCATAAGGACAACAAGCACAAGATTGATGCCAGAATTATCTTCTTCCTACAAGGGGAAATGATCTAACAAATTGTGCATGCACAGTGCCGGCTAACTCCTGCAATGGTTGCAAAATACACGTTCATTCAATTCCAAGCGGCACCGCATAACATTATCTTGCACCCACATGGGGACCCTAGCAAGAAAGAAATTCAGGAATGTTGATATTGAGAGAGAAATTCAGGATTGGCCTATGGAATGGCTTACTCAATATGAGATGCCATTGGAGCAGCAGATAGAGCCATAGGAGGGGTCCCTGGAAAATTCAACCCAACTTCGTACCAATTCCAATATGCAGGAGCCTACGGATAGCTCCCAAGAACATGAAGCCGAAAATACCCAAGATCAACCCTGGGGAAGCCATAATGATCCTACTGCGAGCGAGGATTTGAGTGATGAGAAATCCAGGAAAAGGAGAGGCAAGCAGACCATGGATGAATACGAGGATGAGGATTTATTAAGCCTCCCAGACAGGAAGCAGAAGAGGATTGACAGGACCCATCGTAGGGATATACCAGAGGAAGACTTGACTCTTCTTTGTGATGCTGTCACCGAGGTTATAGAGAAAACTTTGGGCAACCTTGTATCCAAACAATCCAATTGGACAGCAGCCATCACCACCAAAGTGAACCAACTCGCATGGACTATCACCGAAGTGCGGGACACCGTGCAGGTGGGAACGTATGCTACCACCTAAGAGGAGGTCTTGGTGGCACCAATAATTCTTCCACCCCTAACAATATAAATTCCAGCCAACACATTATCTAAGAAAGGCGAGGAAAATGAGGCAAGCCTCCATAACTTGAACACATTGATTTTAATTTTTTCTAAGCTAACCTTGCTGCAGATATACACTATTTAACATGCCACAACAACAAAAATTAGAATTCATGAAGCTACAATTGCTTCTCAGGAAGCTGAGGCAACAAGAAAAGCAAGGGCACAGAACCCGCTTATCAATCGCTAGTGTGGAGAGCTGACAACCCAAGCACAAAGGAAGACCCTGCTAGATCAAGATATAAATGAAGAAGTAGTCCAACTCTTCGGCCAGGAAGAAGAGTTTGAGGTTGAATCGACACATCAATTGGAACGCTTATCCAAGCTAGTCGTAGACCTCCTTGCAAAGATCTGAGAAATCAAACTCAACCCACAGCCTGGCATGGCCCCAGACGTATTGCACCAAAGGCAACAATCGACAGGCAACCCGATTTCCCGGTTGCGGGAAGCCGAGACTGTCTATACAGAGGTAGTTGAGACAATTGCTACAGCATGGGAACACCTCATAGATGACGCCATCACAAAACAACTTGCTGAGCAAGCAAGGCAAGAAGATTTATAGATCTTGGCACTCAAAGCTGAGATCAAGAAGTTACCAAGGAAAGAACAATTGCCCGTAGCATGGAGCTTAAGGAGCTCCTTGATAAGGCCAGAACCCTATGAGACTAGGAAACCAGGCACAATAAGGAAATAGCTAAACAACAGGCCAAGGCTGAAAGAATAACAAAGTTAATTCAGCCAGTTCAGCAGTGCATCCAAGAATTCACTCATGCACTGGCCAGTACCTCATCAGAGCACCCAAGCAGCAGCATAGTGCAGGAACTCGAGCAGCAGGAAAAAGAAGCTTACCAAGAGATAGAAATAATTATACCTATCCTGGTCCAGTTCTAACAAGCCATTGGCAATACAACCCAGCTCCAAGAAAAAGATATAGCTGAAATAGAGACCCCAGAGGAGCTCCATGAAGAAACAAAAGAGGGTGATCGCACCATAAATAAGGGCACATAGGAACATGACACCAAGCAGCAGAGGTGCCATCAAAAAGGCCCAACGATATGGAAAGGAAGCTTGGCGCATATGCTTAATTGAGCAGACAACACAGGTAAAAAAAAAGGAGCAAGGAACAGATTGCGCAATCTAAGATGCAGCTGAAAAAAAAACACTTTAATTTTGTTCCAAAAGGTCATACACAAATCAGGTTACTCACCTATCCCTTTCTTAGTGTCTTGGGATGAGCCACAGGTGAGTGTTGGGGGCCTGTTGGCCCAAAAAAGGGGCATAAGAAGTAACTTCACGCACGTAGCCAAGAAAGATGTGCACACGCACGATGGAATCCAAGAAAGAGCACAAAGGATGAAAAGGGCCCGTGAAGGAAAGACAAGGAGTGTGCAATAAAGGAAAGGCAAGTCTGGATGTGTGCAAAAGGGGAAATAGCTGAAAAGCGACAGATACGGGATCCGGATCATGGCCATATAAGACGGTGTAAGCTTGCAGCTATGCACATGTGAGAAGATATTTGTAAGTCAGACCGATAGTGCCTCATGTCAAGTCATGATCACCATAGCTGTAACTAGAGGAGTGGATGATGGTGACAGTTAATGGACTGCCTGTAAGTAGTCAACCCAGCAGTGGTCATGTAAATTAGTATAAATAGGAAGGATACAATGGGTAGAGGGTTGGATTTTGTTAGTCACAATTACATAATAGGTGGATAGGTGAGAAATGTATGCAGTTTCAGAGGGAAGGTCTAAGGAAGGGTAATTAGAATAATGGGAGGAAAAGGGGCTCTACTAGAGTGGTCCAGACGCGAGGAGAGTCGATCTAGGATATGTGTGGATCTGTAGATAGTAGCGGTAGATTAGGAGAAATAAGATAGAGAGAATGATAACCATGAGTTTGAGCTTAAAGACATAGCTCTAGATCAGTTTGCATCCTGCAGACTGCAAGGTGCTATATCCTTTCTCATTCCAGATGAAGGGCACCTTGGTGGTTTTTCCTAGGTGGGTTTCCACGTTATTTCTTATGTTCAATGGAATGATTGATGTGGTGAATGTTTATGTGATTGATTAGTAGTTATTGCCTATGTAATATTATCATGGTTCAGTTCGTGTTATTTATTGCAATTAATGGATGGATGTAAGGAACATTGTGTTGAATTAACGCTATATAACTGTGCATCATCATTCTAGTTACGTCTTGTTATGAACCCTATCACAAGTTCTAGAGTCGATAGACCTGATTTAGCTGCGCCGCACCAGTTGCACCAGCTGTGAGGAAGAGCGGAATACCAAGTTGCACATGATGACATAATATTGCGCTCAGTTGTGTTGGTCTAAATCCTCTGTCCGGTCACCCTATTTCCTTCGTTGAGCCATTGGTTCCGAACCAAGGGACTATACTTCCCCGACAATCGTGGAAACTTGGTTCTAGCGGTTACCTATCTATGATATATCTCGAGTGAGACTGCGCCTACTTCGTAGGTGTTGTCTATGGGGATTTCCCTATCGGGCCGGTATCTCGGGTATTTGTTGGATCGGTAGGCTGCACAGAACCTGGGTCATGCGAGAAGGGAAAAGTGGTCAACGGGCATCCATTTTGGCATACCAAGATCTTGAGGCCTGTTTCAACCCATATAATGATTTCTGCAACTTACATACCAAAGAAGGATCTGATGTATACCCCTTGGGCTGCTTCATGTATATTTCCTCATTCAGGTCTCCATGAATAAAAGCACTCTTGACATCCATGTGATGCACCTCCCAGTGCTTGGATGCGGCAATGGACAAAACTAGCATTATGGAGTCCATCTTTGCCATTGGTACAAAGGTCTCATGATAGTCCACTCCTTGGAATTGGGAGAACCCTTTTGAAACCAGAATTGCTTTGTACTTGCAGGTTGTTCCATCTGCACCAAAATTTGTCCGAAACACCCACTTTCATTGAACTAATTTCCTCCCAGGTGGAAGAGAAACTAGCTCTGAAGTAGCATTTTTCTGAAGAGAATTAAACTCTTCATCCATAGTAGCTTTCCATCTCAGATATTTCCAAGCATGGTAGTAGGAATTAGGATCTGACCCAATCATTAAATAACAGGTCTCAGACAACAATGAATCATGACAAGAGAGATAAATACCTGCTCTTTGAAAATCAGACCGAGTTCTTCTTGGACCAACAGGATTTCCAATGTTTGGCCCAACAGAAGGCAGTGTCTTTTTGGCCCAAGTTGGGAGATGAGTTTGCACTTCAGAATATAATTCTGAATCTGATATGTTTTTTCTCACTGATATCATATATGATATCTGCAAAATCATATCCTTCACTCCCACTTTCATCACCCAAATGATCAGCAGAATAGGAGGGAATTTCAGCAGAAATTTCTTCAACTAGTTTTACCTCTTGGAGAGGTTCTTCAAATCAGACACTTCTTTCAATGAAAATTTGTTTGGTTATGATATTCAGAAGTTTGAATCCCTTAGATTCTTCTATATATCCAATGAAAATACACTCAATACTTTGCGGTTGCAAATATTTCCTCTCTTCAAGCGCAATTCAAGCCCATGTAGTGGACCCAAAAACCTTGAAATTTCACACATCCATCTTGTGTCCAAAGTAGGATTTGAAAGGAATATTTCCTTTCATAGAAGAGTGAGGGAATTTGTTCTAAATGCATGCAGCAAAATTCATGGCCTCAACCCATAGGTTAGCAGCTAAACCTTTAGCTTCCACCATGAAGGTAATCATCTCTTTGAGGGCTCGGTTTTTCCTTTCCACAACACCATTTTGCTGTGGTGTGTAGGGAATGGAGTGATGGATTTGGATCCCACTGTCAGGACATATTTTCAGAAATTTAGACTTGATATAATCCCCTCTATTATCATATTTGAGAGACTTTATCTTTCTCCCAGAGGCATTCTCAACCAATGCTTTGAACTCGGTGAATCTTTCCAAAACTTAATATTTTTTCTTTAGGAAGAAAACCCAATTGTATCTATAGAAATCATCAATGAAGGTAAGTAAATATCATGAACCACTCATGGATTTTGTAGGCATGGGTCCACTGAGATCAGAATGAATCATCCCCAAAATAATTTTTGCATGGATTTCCTTTCCCCGATCAAACTTGTGCTCAGGGTGTTTGCCGACAATACAACCTTTGCAAATTCCACTAAAAGTTTTGATGGTTGGGAGGCCTTCAAACATGGACTTTTTATAAATTTGTTGCAATTATTTGAAGTTCAAATGACCAAATATCTCATGCCATAACCTACTAACCTCATTCCCATGATTCAGAAGAGTGGTGGGATTTGCATCCGCCACAAACTGGGAAAACTCATAGGCGTTAGCATGATGGTTTGCTATGGCTGTTGCAACAAGATTCCCAGATGTAATCTCAGTAATTTCAACATCATTAGGGCTGGAAGTTACTCTCTTGGGCACTCTAGTATGATTCATTTGATATACACTCAAAATATTGGAGGTCAAGGAGGGTATATACAGAACATGAAAAAAACCTGCCATGTTCAAGTTTTACAGTACCTTTTCCTTTCAAAATGATCTGAGAATCATATCCCGTGTGGATGGGAATGCTTTTGTCGGTGTCCAGGGATGAGAAGGATTCTCTTCTTTCCATCATGTGATTCAAATCTCTAGAGTCTATGAGCATATTTTTGGACTTCGAGGTGCTTGCCATGAGAGCATGTCCTCTTTCTTGCTAGATATACCGATCTTGATTATCTCTCTTTCAAACACTCTCTGAAAGATTGATATTGTTTATCTCGAGGAGATGAGTCATATCATCAAGATTTTTCTTCATGCAGGAATGTTCATGGTGAAATCCCTTCCCACAATAGGAACACTTGAATTTCTCTTTGCCTTGGTTTCCTTTGTCATTAGAGGAAATTTGAGGTCTAAAATAGGCCTCCTAAGGAAAATGATAAAATAATAGTTAAAATAATAAAATAAAAGTTATTAATTTTGGAGGAAGAATGAAAAAAACTACTTTTTTTGTTCATATTTTCAACATATCTCCTTGTGTTTTACTTGAATTACAAGTGGGAGAGCTTGTCAGATGCTGAATTTAGTTCCAAATCCAATGATAACCCACACTGCATACTTTTGATACACCCTGCTACCCCAAAAACAAGAAATTCCTGAGAAAACGTGATGATGACATCATCATCACATTTTTTCAGGTATCTCTTATTTTTTGGGGTAGCGGGGTCTATAAAAAGTATGTAATGTGGGTACTCGTTGGATGTGGAATTTAATTCTGTATCCAACAAGCTCTCTCGCCTAAAATTTGAGTAAAAACACACGGAGATATGTCAAAAATACGAACAAAAAAAAGTAGTTTTCTTCTATGACAAATATGTCAATTCAACCGTTATGGTTGACTCATTTTATTGAAATTCTATTGGTTCTTGAATTCCAACTCACAAAATTTATTATTGGCACATTTTCTTATAAGGCCCATTTTAGACCCCAAATTTCCTCTAATGTCTAGTGTTTCTTTGAGCCAAAAGACTCTTCTTGTTACTGGTTCTTTTCTTTAGGATTTGGAGCATCAAATTTAGCTTTTTGATGCTTATGCTTTCCTTTAACTTTTGGATATTTGTGCCCTGAAGAAAAAAATGCTTAATATTTTGAGGATTTTATGATCCCCATTTGCACAAGCTTGTCATGCTCATTTTTTAGGGACTTAATTAAGGCATCAAGTGAAGGAATTTTCCAATTTGGGATTTTTAGCTTCCCGGTATGGAATGTGGAAATAGATACTGAATAAGTTGAACCAAGTTTTTAGAGGATAGATAGGATGAGCTGATCATCATCCTTCTCAACCTTGCACTGCTTTAACTGGAGCACCAAGTGCTTGTATTTTGTGAAAAAATCATTCATAGTTTCGTAGTTTCCTAGATTCAGGGAAATCATCTCATTCTCTAGTTGATAGATCCATAGATCATCTTGCTTATCAAATAAGGAATCAAGCTTATCTCAAATATCATTTAGAATATTCAATCCCAAGATGTGGCATATAATATATCTGGAAATAGACAAAAAAAAGAAACCATAAGCTTCATCCAACTTATTCCAGTACTTTTCCTTCTCAACAACACTTGTTGGCTATGTTTTTGTGTTCATTGTGACCCGGTAGAGCCCTTTTGAATGGAGTTGAATCTCCGTGTCCCCCTTCCATTGGTGGTAATTGAAAGGAGTAAGAGGATTCAGAGAAGAAGCCATGAATTTGAGGTAACGAATGCAGTGAAGGACCTATAAAAACCTGCAATCAACACAAAAAGGGAACTGTAAGGTCGAACAACTTGCACATTTCAAGTTTTCATCACACCCAGCTTAATTGAAAAATCAATCTTTATAAAAAATTCCTTTGCTTAGGAATTATGTGGTAAACCTTCGCCTTCTGGTGCAGTGCTAGAATTTTTGAGCTTTTTGCTCAAATTTGCATAATAGATCTGTCAAAAATCATGTTTTTTTTTAAGAAAGAGCTTCGTCTCGCTGTGGCTCTGATACCATATTAAATTCTGTCACACCAATATTGAGACAAAGCATAGACTTACAAGACATTCAAGACAATTTAGGCATGAAGTGACATAATAGTACTGCAATAGGAGGTTGCAGTTGTATATTATCAATAATGGTATAAAATCAATGATACAATGTCATGCAAACTTGCATGAATACAAGACAATTCGAATTCACTAAAGGTCATTCGAATTGCATGGATGGGTGTAGCTTAACTGTACGTTAGCCACACTAAACACATCGTTTAACCAATAATCTAGCCATGATTGACTCTAACTGAGTCCTAACTAAATCAAAGTGCAATAGATGATGGAGTCTAACTGAATGTAACTCAACTACATGTTCTTAGATTTTTATCTATGTCAACAATATGATCTTAGGATCTTATCTGAGAGAATAACAAGCACAATAATCAAACACAAGAGACAATGACCACAAATATTTTCCTCAAGGAAACCATAAAGGAGAAATCCCCACAACTTCCTCAGAGATAGAATCAGCACCAAAAGTAAAACCCAAAACAGTAAGATGATCTCCCAACAATAGTAGTCTCTCTCTCTCTTGTCCCAACTTCTTCTTTATCTCTCAGTTATGTGCTACAACTGAGTGTGAGTGAATGTGTGATAAACAGAGAGGCTCACTCTCTATTTATAATAATTCTTGACTTGACAATAACTCACTAGGGCTAACTTCTCTAGGATATTCTAATAACCCTAGGGCCCCACAACTATGAGGACTTTAATCATTGAACAATAGGGAGGGTTACCCTCTATTACTTTACATGACTTGTTTACATGATTGAATCTCCCGATAGGAACATCGGGGCATGACATGATTCAATTACATTATAGATACTTACCG
>LPNX010809412.1:91079-124483 GCA_001517045.1 Pseudotsuga menziesii | reverse complement strand
ATACATAAGATATACAAGTGAATACATTCCAAAGTTACAAATACATCAACACTCCCTCTTAACTAGGAAGGTATTCTCTCGACACAATTTATCAGCACACATCTTCTTCTCTGTATCATCTACATCAACATCAAGTCATCTTCATCTTCAATTCTGGATCTAGATCATCACTGGATCTGCATCATCACTGGATCTGGATCATCACTGGATCATCATCACTGGATCAGGATCATCACTGGATCTAGATCATCACTACTAGATCATCATTGGGTTATCATCACTAGTGATATCTCAATTATACTCGTCACAGGAAGTTCTACAGAGCCAACCCTTTTTCATGCTGGTTGTAGGCCTAGCCTCCATGTAGGTATTTATCTTCTTCAACACTTATATCTGACCATATGTCAGAAAGGCCTACCCAACACTTACATCTGACCATGGGAGGAACACATCCACCACCATGATAGAAAGGCACACCTATCAGAAAGGCACACCCAACACTCACATCTGACCATGGGAGGAACACATCCAAGAACCATGTCAAAAAGGCCTAGCACTTACATCCGAACATGGGGGGAACACATCTAAGAACCATGTCAGAAAGGCCTAGCACTTACATTCACCAACATGATAGGACACACCTACTATCATCTGTGAAAAGGCCCAACACTTACAACCATCAGCATGATAGGACACACCTACTATCATCTATGGAAGGGCCTAGCACTTACATCCATCAGCATGATACGACACACCTACTATCATCTGTGGAAGGTCCCAACACTTACAACCAATGGCATGGTAGGACACAACTACTACCATGCATGGAAGGGCTCTGCACTTACAACCAGTGGCATGGTAGGAAAAAACTACTACCATCCATGGAAGGGCTCTGCACTTACAACCATTGGCATGGTAGGACACAACTACTACCATCCATGGAAGGGATCTACACTTACAACTAATCATGTGGGAGCCAGTCCCACAGTCATATCAAAATGGATCTGCGCTTACATCTGATCATGTGGGAGCCAATCCCATAGTCATATCAGAATGGCTCTGCACTTACATATGATCATGTGGGATCCAATCCCATAGTCATATCAGAATGGCTCTGCACTTACATCTGATCATGTGGGAGCCAATCCCATAGTCATATCAGAATGGCTCTGCACTTACATCTAATCATGTGGGAACACATCCCACAGTCACATCAGAATGTCTCCTGCACTTATATCTGACCATCAAAGGAACTAATCCTACCATGTCAGAAAGGCTCTCGGACTCATCACCTCCCCTTGGAGGGAACCTTGATTTGGAGAACACCAAGCTTCTCCCTGAAGTACTCAAACTTCACTCTAGCTAATGGCTTGGTCAACACATCAGCTATCTACTCGTCCTTCGCAACATACTGAAGCTTCACTGCTCCCCTTTGCACCATATCCCTAATATAGTGATATTTGATCTCGATATGCTTCGACTTGTCATGGACCACCAGGTTCTTAGATAACTTCACACAACTCTGGTTGTCGCAATATATACTAGTATCATCCAACTGGAGATCAAACAAATTAGATAGTAGCTTGCTAAGCCACGCTACCTCACATCTAGCTGAACAAGCTGTGACATGCTCTGCTTTGGCTGTACTCAGTGTCACATACGACTGCTTCTTGCTAAACCAAGATATCACACCTGATCCCATATTGAAGCATCATCCCGAAGTGCTCTTCCTATCAATGGAACTGCCTGCCCAATCTGAATCAACATAACCTTCCAGGTTAATCTTCTAATTCACCTCATACTTGAGCCCATAATTAACTATACCCTTCAGTTACCTTAGAATATGCTTTGCAACAATCAAGTGAACATGTCTAGGATCTGTCAGGAACTAGCTCAATTTGTTCACAGCAAAGCAAATATTTGGTCTTGTATTCATCAGGTACATCAAGGACCCAATCATCTGACAATACATCATAGCATCAATAGCTTCTGATGATGCATCACTCAATAGCTTCAGGTTTGATGCCATAGGTGTGGTCATGGCCTTGTAGTCCATCATCTCGAACCTCTTCAGGATCTCTACTGCATACTTCCCTTGTCCTAGGGAAATTCCGTCTGCATTCTGCCACACCTTCGTGTCTAGAAAGTAGTGCATCATATCCAAGTCCTTCATCTCAAACTTGGCAACAAGTCTCCTTGTTGCAACTTCTATCAGGAACAAGTCATCGACATATAACAGGAGCATCACTAGTCTTTCACCTTCAACCTTGAAGCAAAGGTTGGAATCCGCTTTACTCTCAGTAAAGCCTAGAGTCATCAGTAATCTGTCCATCCTGTTGTACCATGTCAAACCTTAGGATCTTATGCAGTCAATCCCTCTAAAGTGGAGCATTATTCTTCCTCTGTCTTTCGTACTCTATGTATCCTGTACTAGAGTGATAAGTAGTTTTCTCTTCTACTATTATTCTATGTATCCATATAGGGTCACTAGATACCAAGATCCTCTATCCTGAAAGTGCTCTTCTCGCACCCATATGTGAGCTTGTTATCCTCTATAGGCTTTCATCTTCAACCTTGTAGCAAATATTAAGATATTCATCACTCTAGGTGATCTTCAAGCTCCTCATGTATGTGTTATCCCATGGGTGCCTTCTGAGCTCATACAAAGCCTTCTTTCATTTGGAATGTGTTTGTATACTATACACCTGAATATTCTGAGATGGCTGACCTCTGGTTTCTTGTCGAAAAATACTTCTTTAGGTGTCTTGTTCTCTAGTACTTTGTGTGGAGTACGGTTATGTACATACACTGGTGTTCTGGTAGCTTCTTCCCATAGATGCATGGGAAGATATTGATCATGAAGCATTTCCATTGCAGCTTCCATGATCATTCTATTCTTCCTTTCAGCAACCCATTCTACTGTGGATTATATGGAGTGGTTAACTCCCTCTTAATCCCTGAATCTTTGCATAACTCTTTGAATTCATTTGATTTGAATTCTCCGCCATTATCTGATCGAAATGTCTTAATCTTCTTTTCTATGTGGTTCTCGATCAAAGCTTTGAATTCTTTGAACCTGCTAAATAATTCATCTTTGTTCTTCAAGAAGTATATCCATGTCTTTCTAGAAAAATCATCAATAGAGGAAACATAGTATACATACCCGCTTAATGAACTAGATGACATTGGCCCACATACATTAGAGTGAATGATTTCCAAGATTCCTTTTTCCTTGCTCTCGCTACTTGGAAATGTCTTCTTTGTGTTCTTTCCTTTCACACATCCTTTGCAGACACCATCATGTTTTTCCTATATTTCTGGAAGACCTTCAACAACTTTGCTTGCAATTGGTAGTGCCCTATAGTGCACATGTGCAATCCTTCTATGCCAAAGTTCATTTGGCTCTATTGAGTCATGGAACAAGGATTTTTCTGGATGGCCCTTTAATTTGTATAGTCCTCCTTCTTGTTCTCCAATCAATACTGCATCATCTATAGTCTTTCCTTTTGGCCACATAAGGACTTGGCGATCTATAAATGAAACCCTCATGCCTTTTGCATCCAATGCAGAGATGGAGAGAAGGTTTTTCTTTAATCCTAGTACAAATAAGACATCCTTCATTTTCATAGACTTTCCGAATTTTAGGTGACTCATGTTCGGAAAGTTCCACAAAGTATTCCTCGAACCCTGTCATATGTTTGGAAGCCACACTATCAATGAGCCAATCATTGCTTCCATGTGTAACAATGCCTGTGAGGGCAGAAATCAGAACATATTTTTCTTCACTAGTAGAATCATCACTTTCTTCTTTGGCTTTCTTTCTGGGAGGTTCATCATCCTCTATAGTGTGAGCATGATGTCTTTTCTTTCTTCCCTTCTTCTTGTGAGAGCCACTTTTGTTTCTAGGACATTCTCTAGCATAGTGTCCTTTCTCGTCACATGTATAGCATCTGATTCTAGACAAATCTTTATTAGATCTTCTAAGATTACTTTTATGGTGAGAAGACTTACCTTTGTGATAGTTTGTTCTACTACTCTTGGAGTGTACTGTGAGAGCTTGATCTTCACTTCCCATCTTTTCTCCTCGAGCTACTATCCGAGCTTCTTCTTGTGAGCATTCCTCCCACAGTCTACTGAATTTGACTAGCTTCTTTTTGGCACAGATCCCTTGAATAAAGGAGTCCCATGATCTAGGGAGGCCATTCAAGGTGGTCATCACAATTTCTACATTCTCTATTTCTTCATCTACTTATTCAAGCTATTCCTTGATCTGAGAGACCCTCGTAAAGTAAGACTTGATGGTTTCCACATTTTGGATCTTTACAGTCGTCAATTGGTTTCTCAGAGTCATCTTCTAATTTATGTTCTTCCCTTCAAATAGTTTGGTCAGGGCATCGAATATAGCTTTAGGTGTCGTTAGGGAGGACACCTATGGTATGAGGTGATCCTTGATTGAATCAGTAATACTCCTCTTAGCCATGACCAATTTATTTTTGTGTAAGGCCTTAGCCTCATCTCCCTCTAGAACTGGAACCTCTTCATTGATGTAAGAGTCCAACTCATTTTCTTCTAGGACCAGGGAGATCCTATACTTCCAGGCTTGGAAGTTATCATCTCCCTCAAGATTTTTATCAAGCTTGGTATGATGAGACATCTTAACAAAGAACCTCAAATGGAAATGCAAAATATTTAGATCTTACCAGGTTAAGATGTTGGAACTGGATCTGGAGATGAATTTTTATAGAGCTGGTTCAAGATTAGATTAGGGTTTGACTTTCTTAGAGTTCTACCCAACCAAAAACTTTGATCTTGATCTCTAAACTTAGATTTTGGGGAGGAGATCAATCTAGGCTTGGGCTGACTCAAAAATTCCACTTCTGTGGAAAGCCCTAATTTTTGGCAGTAGTGTTGGGTCAAAAACTAAAAATGCTCAAAATCAAGATCTGCTTTGACAGAAATATGCGCCCTAGAGAGGAGAGTCAACCCAACCTTATTTTGCTGAAAATATGTGGAGAGAGATCCAAAAAGTAGGAAGCCCTAGTTTTCGTAGCTGCACAGTGTCTTCTTTTCAGGTTAGCTCTGATACCATGTTAGATTTTTATCTATTTCAACAATATGATCTTAGGATATTATCTGAGAGAATAACAAGCACAACAATCAAACACAAGAGACAATGAACACAAAGCTTTTCCTCGGGCAAACCATAAAGGAGAAAACACCTCAACTTCCTCAAAGATAGAATCAACACCAAAAGTAAAACCCAAAACAGTAAGATGATCTCCCAGCAGCAGTAGTCTCTCTCTCTCTTGTTAACACTTCTTCTTTCTCTCTCAGTTATGCGCTACAACTGAGTGTGAGTGAATGTGTGATAAATAGAGAAGCTCACTCTCTATTTATACTAATTCCCGACTTGACAATAACTCACTAGGGCTGACTTCTCTAGGAGAGTCTAATAACCCTAGGGCCCCACAACTACGAGGAATTTAACCCCTGAAAAATAGGGAGGGTTACCCTCTATGACTTTACATGACTTGTTTACATTATTGAATCTCCCGATAGGAACATTGGGGCATGACATGACTCAATTACATGACAAATACTTCTCGGAATAAACATCAGGGTACAATAAATAAGATATACAAGTGAATACATTTTGAAGTTACAAATACATCAACACATGTCACTGCACGTAAACCATTAGGTGGGAGTGCATCACTAACTCCAATCAGCTTTGATGAAGTGAACTGAACTGATACTAGTCATTAGAAGTTGTTGGAGGTGCATTAACTTACTCCAGTTCACCCAAATCAACCCAAAATAGACAATGACATGAGGGAGGCACCTTTACAACTCATCTTAAATTATTTTTAGGTGAAACAACATCCAGTTAACTAATTGGTTCTCTTATGACACTCAGATCACCCTAGAATTGCTCCATGATTGAAGGAGGAAGCCTAGTTAGCCTCCTTGATTGAAGGAGAAGGATTAGTTGGCATCCCTGATTCAAGGAGGGCATGGGTGTGCTGATGGTGATGGAAATTCGAGTCAATAAACTTAGGATAGTGGTTAATTAGGCCAAAATCAACCAAATAGGTGTGTGGGTTGGATAATGACTCCAATAGTTACAAGTTCAAATCGAGAGGATATAGAGAACACTTGTAGACATCAGTTGTTAGCACTCAGAATTTACCCCCGGTTGTGAAAGGATAATCCCAATGTAACCACAAAACCAAGATTTAGGAAGAAATATGGCTTCTTTCCTTCCAGAGAGGGATCTCTCAATAAATAAACTCAAAGTATATATATGCTTTTAAATAAATAAAATTTAATAGTTGTAATGGCTGAAACAAGTGGTCATTGTGAATGGAGTCAAACATGAAAAACAAGTAATAACAATGCTTTGCAATGGAGTTCTTAAACATAGGAAGGGTAGCTACTCTTTTATAGTAAAAAAGTTGGTTGTTTGATGACAAAGAAGATTAAAGAAACAATCCATTAACATGGGAATATCAGGATGAATCTAATGCTAACTTTAGTGGAAATAATTTGTGAATGCTTGAAAGTAAAGGATTAAAGCATACAACTATGAATCCTAACCCAATATATACTCATTCAAGCATGGAAATAAAACAAAATGGAAAGGTAAATAGGAAGCACATTCACATGAGGAAAGAAAATACATAATGTAAAATGAATAACATAAGAATCTATGCATAAAGCCTGCTTGGCTCTGAAATATTTATTAATGTTGAAGCTCTCTTACAAAATTCAAATCTTGCTCACGATTTCCAACTCTCAATACATTGTAAAATGTTTCTTAAATAAATCAAAATGATCCTTGAGCTGATAACTACCTCTATGCTAAACATAGGAAAAATAACTTCCTTATTACATTTTCCATTTGCTTCCTAACAAACTAACTACCTAGCAATTTATTACATTTTTCAAAATAAACTAGTTATCAAACTCATTGAACTTCTTTATTGTGCAACCTATACTTTGTTCTGTCAAAATTTTCTATTGTCTTCCACTGGTCCACAAATGGCATCTCTAGATTAGCCATTTCTTTATCCAATACTCATAATCCTACATTATCCACGTATGAAATTGTTGGAAATTGGGAACAAACTGCTCTAAAAGTGTTGATTCTTTCAAAGGCCACTGCTAATTTATCAATCACTATTTTCTGTGACAGAGATTGGCTCATATCTTTAAATTTCTTATGGTCCAATCTGCATTTCACCAACAAAGCTTGGTATTCAACCTGAGACAAAAGTATACCACATTCTTCCCAAAAAGAAGGTGGACCTTTCTGAAATAAAGATCCAAATCACCCTTTGAAAATTTTCACCTGATGTTGCATAACGTCAAATTTTGCTTGCACAGTTTCTATGTGCTAGTGCTTTCCCACTACTTTCCTGGACCAGGTGATCATTGTGATTCTATCCTTTATTCTCAATGTCCTTAAATATTAATCTGATAAAGTATTAAGGAAATTGATTGTATTATTAACTGTATCCACAAGATTCTTATTTAAGGCTTCCTTTACTACCGTGCAACTCTGTCTAGCAGCATTTATAACCATCTCTTTGTCCAAAATATAGTTTAAATAATTCCTGAGCTTAACAGCTTCAACAATAATCATATCCCAAATAAGGTGTCTTGCTCATTGCATTGGAAATTTCCCATATAATTGCTTTACCATTTTATCATTTTTATCCAGCAGCTCTTTATATTTATTTTTAAGTGCTTTTCTTCATGTTCCTTCTTTAAAGTTGCATCAGCAAAAATTTTATTTTGGCTTTTCAAGCCAACAATTTCCATGTCCTTCAAACTTACCTTGGACATAGCCTACACAATAGATTATGTACTTGTTTGTGCAATAGATTGAATTACATGTACCTCATCTTCCTTACTTTTATCCTCTTTCTCTTTTTCCAAAGCCAATTTTCTTTCATTTAAAATGTTAATTTTTTCAACGAAAAGAGCTTTCTCTTTGTCCCATTCCTTATTTTCATCAGCAAGCTTCAACAATTTTTCTTTGTTGTCACTCAATTCACTAGATAGTAACTCTTTTTATTTCTACATTTCAGTCAATTCTGAAGCTTGAATTAATTGTGTAGTAGGAATCTTCAATTTCATTTTCAACAGCTGAATTGTTTTCTCCTTCTCTGCAATGATTTTTTATGTAACTTCTCCCTTATTTTCTTCATTATCAATGGCTAGCAAATATCCTTGAAGTTTTTTTATTTGCTGCTGGTGTACCTTATTCTCTACCTTTTCTTGCTTGAGCTGATTTTCAATCTTAGTCTGTGTAGATTGTAATTTAGATACTTTCAAGGTAACCTTCAAAAAATCACTATATATTACCTCGGCAGTATCTTTGTGTAAGTGGATCATGTTAGGAACTGGGATATCCTTTAGGTTTAGCCTCATTTCTGCTATCATGTTCTTGGTAGAAACTACCAAGTTCAAAGTGTTCTTAGCATGGTATTTAATAGTCACCAAACACACCTCTTTACTGGAAATGTTCCTGACATATGCATATAATTTTAGAGATTCATCTAAGGATGTCTCCCTATCATTCTTATATTTATCATATAATTCATCTCTGGATTTAAACTTGTCAGTGGATTTCTTAGGAACCTCTGAAAATTCATATTCCTTCATTTCAAAAGCTGGTCCCTTGATCTTTACCTATTTTTTCTTACTTTCAGTCTTGACAATTTCAACCAATTCTCCCTCAGCTTCAACTTTCTACCTTTTAGTTGTCTCTGAACTTCCTTCTTCTTCTGTTTCTATTGCATCTGAAAAATTCCTTTTACATGTCACCTCTGAATTAGTTGCAATGGTAGCGACTACCTTTGTGGCCTTCACCACTGCCAATGGATTTTCTTGTGGAAATTCTACATTCTCCAATAGTGCTGGATAGTCCAACCAATTTGTTTTTTCAGCCACCCCTTCAACCTCCTAGTGTTCAAAAAAATTATTCTTATTCACTTGTCTTCTTTTTGATATAACATGGTGTGGATCATAGTTCACTGTAAAAGTTGTTTTAAAATCCATCTCCTTTAACAAATTATCCACTGCACGAAGTGCATCTTTATTCTTTATGTTAAGAACCCGTGTCAACCCTCCTCTTTATTTTGTTAGTATATTTTATCGAACGCATATGCTTTGTAAATCGTTCCATTAGTATGTTGTATTATCCCACATTCATGGGGAGTAAGTAATAGTTGTTAAGTTGTCTAGTTATTATGTTGTATTATCCCACATTCATAGGGGGTAATAGTTGTTTACGTTAGATTTAGTATATAAGTATGTGTTGAGGCTAATGAAAGCATCGAAGAGTTATTTTGTATTGAGCTTGCTCAAAGGAGGTTGCCCCCTCGAAGTGGCCTGCGATTAATAAAATATCTTTTTTGCTCCAATATTTCTGTTATATGATGCATTTTGATCCTTCATTGCAGGAGGTTCTCCACATTTGGTATCAGAGCACTTTCTTGGCAAAAGTGGGATTTTCTTTTTTTTTNATATTTCTGTTATATGATGCATTTTGATCCTTCATTGCAGGAGGTTCTCCACATTTGGTATCAGAGCACTTTCTTGGCAAAAGTGGGATTTTCTTTTTTTTTTTGGAAAAGAAAGGGGTAAAATTGGGCGGTGAATTTCACATCCATTTTTGAAACTTTCTATGTAGATTCAAGAAAAATAAGTTGTATATATGAATTTATCTTTAAAAAATATGCAGTTTCAAAAAAAAATCATCTCATTTGGAGTTCTAAAAGTGGATATATCGCGGATTTAAAATCAGCATTTTTTCAGAATTTCAGTGACGGCTGCGGAAATTGCAGAGAGAAAATATTTTGACCGGGTGCCCAGATTTCTATTCCGAATTTGCAAGTAGAAGCAGAGTGGTTGTTCTAGTTCCAGAAATAGGCTATAATAACTATTTTGAGCAATATAGATTGGGTTATGCCCATTTTAAAAGTTTTCATCTCAAAACCCTAGCTCTGATTATGGGTTTTTGAGCATTGGGTGGAATTTCTGCCACATTTTTTCTGGCACTGTGATTATTGGAGTATTTCTTATTCTTGCAGCGGTATTTTTTCATTCGGATCAGGGAATAAACCCTATCCGCTTAGCTTTGGGAAGTACTTGGGAATAACCCTAAAACTCATTGTGAGGAGTACCACATGAACCCCGAAGTAGCTGGCCATTGAGAGGACCTACCAAGCAAAAAGGGAAATGACCCCCACTAGATTGACTAGATTCCCATCTGTGAGGAAAACCAAAGAGCTGTCATTTTTTGCCAAGCAATTAGCATTTTTACCTGCGCCGTGAAGTGAGGGGTACTGCCCCAATACTCAAGCCTGAGATAGCCTTGATGGCCGAGTGACTACCTTTGAACCATTAGGAAGCCAAATATACCTGGGGTCCATATCTATTTACAGTTGATAACACGCAGAATTCTAGAATTGTCACGGGTCATTTACTCCAATTCAAGTTGATAAAGCACAACTTTCTAGCACAATCACATATCATATCTTCAGAAAAAAAATAAAAATTCTTCAGCCATATATTCCTTGATTTAGCTCCGTTTCCCTTGAAAATTCACTGTAACCCATGTCATTCCATTCTCCATATTTCATTCATTGCGGACCATGATTCTAAGTCCACTTCCCGAAGCCCGAAATTCCATCTCCTTCTTTTACCTCGCTTCTGAAATTCACATTTTTTGTTTCCTTGTCCCTCAGAAAGTGTGCACAACCTAGTTACCTACTCGCGTTTTTCCCAACTCAAAATTTTCCTTTTCTAAAACCCTCTCTATTTTTGTTTTTCCACCCATTTCTGAGAGAAAAAATAAAATCTTATGGTTGTCCCTCGCGCAGGAGCAAATAGACAAATGGCAGAAGAACTTGTCACCCTCAAGACCAAACTCGAAGATCTGGATCAAATATTTCTCAACCTCCATCTTCAGTATTCAACCATGAGCAACCAACAACAGCCTGAGTCTTCTGCAGGCACTGCGTTCTCTGCTTCCAGCAACTTTTGTGGGCCGAAGATTGAATTCCCTCGCTTCAATGGTGATGATCCAGATGGATGGATACACAAGGAAGAAAAATACTTTAATATGAATAACACTTTTGATGTCACCAGAGTACCACTTGCATCATTTCATTTGGAACGCGAATCCCTTCAATGGTTTTGTTGGTACATCAAGGATCATGAAGAGCCCCAATGGATAGATTTTTTCCAACTCCTTTTGCACCGATTTGGCCCTAGTGGTTTTGATGAATTCACTGGAGCACTCACCAAAATTCGCCAGACTGGCACTGTGAGAGAGTATCAGACATAATTTGAGAACTTAGTCAAGCACACAGAAGGATTTTCTGATGCATTCTATAGGAGTTGCTTTATTAGTGGTCTTAAGGATACAATCCGATTTAATGTTACAATGTTCTATCCCAACACAATGATGGAAATTCTAGGGTTGGATAAGTTGGCAGAGGACAAGATTAGGGCTCAGCAATGCCCCAAATCCACTTTTGTTCCATTCAAAAATATGGTTCCCCAAAGACTTCCAATCCCTCTAACTCCTAAAACCACTCCTATCAAGCATTTGTCTGAAGCCGAGATGCAGGCACATAGGGAAAAAGGGATTTGTTATAATTGTGATGATAAATTCACCCGGGGACATCAATGTACTAAACACAAGCCCTATTTATTGGATGTGGCTTCTTCGCCTGCACTTGAAATTTGTGGCGCTGCTCAGAATCCAGTAGACGATCAGGTCGACATTCCGTAGCCGCCTATTGATCCTCAAATTGCTAAACAATTTGATTGTTTTGTCCATCCTTTCTCCAGCTTTAAAGTCATGGTTGCCAATAAGATCACCTTACCTTGCAAAGGAAAGTGTCGCAGTGTGTGTATCTCTATTGGAGATTTTAACTTGCACTCTAACATGTTTGCCATACCCCTGGGAGGTTGTTCTGTGATTTCAAGCACTCAATGGTTACGCACACTTGGACCCATCTTATGGGATTTTGCTAAACTATGGATGCATTTTTTAGTCAATGGGAAAAACACACACATTAAATGGCTTACAACTAGGGTCTCTTAGCATCAACAGTTAACATTGCATGGAAACAATCCTTAAGAAGAATTCACATGGTGTCATCACTCAGCTCCATTTCATTCAGATGCAACCTTCGATAGTCTCAAATACTCCATTGGATCTTTCATTTCGATGCACCCTTTAGATGCCTACTTTTTCCAAGCCCTTCACTCTCAAGAGTGATGCTTGCAACAATGGAATTGGTGTTATCCTCTTTCAAGATGAACATCCCATGACAATCACTGGTAAATCCCTTCCTGGAAATAATTTATCCACCTCCACATATGAGAAGGAAATGATGACTATTTTGCACGCAGTATAGAAGTGGTGGCCATACCTCTTTGGGAATCCTTCCTGCATCAAGACTAATCACTAGAGTCTGATATATTTCCTGGAACAATGGGTCTCATCCCCAACACAATATAAATGGGTTAGAAAACTCAGGGGTTATGACTATGAGATCAATTACAAGAAGGATAAGGACAATCTTGTGGTGGATACACTTTCCCACACATTTGATGCCCATGTCTCTCTTTCAGCTATTGCTATGCCTATTCCAACTTGGTTACACTCTGTTCAGCAAGCCTATGTCAATGACTCCTCATTATCTAAAATCATCCAACCATTGGCTAGTAACCCTTCTGTGGTACCACATTTCTTTTGAGATGGCTCTTCTCTGAGATACAAGGGTCGTCTAGTGCTTCCCCAGAGCACAGATATTAAACATGCCGTATTTTATGAACTCCATGCTTCTCCATCTGCAGGTCACTCTAGGTTCATGAAAACATATGAGAGGGAACAATGTCACTTCTTTTGGAAGGGAATGGAACAATAAATTCAACAGATGGTTTTCGAATGTGCTCCTTGTTAGCACCACCAAGGTGAAACTAGACTCCTTTCCGGATTGACCATCCCTACAAGGATTTGGACATATATTTCGATGGATTTCATTCAAGGGCTCCCTAAATATGGAGGGAAGACTGTAATCTTGGTTGTGGTTGATCGACTCTCCAAATCTCATCATTTTTGTGCTCTTAGACCTCCATATACCACCTCCTCAATCACACAAATTTTCATGGACAAGATATTCCTTCTTCATGGAATCCCTTCTTCCATTGTCTTAGACCGCAACACACCTTTCACAAGTCATTTTCTCCTTACTGACACCAAATTGAATATGAGTTCAGTTTATCACCCACCAATAGATGGTCCGAATGAAGTCATCAACAACTATTGGGAAACTTATCTTTGTTGTTTCACCTCTGAATAACAACATCTGTGGGCAAAGTGGCTCCCTCTCACTGAATGGTGGTACAATACTTCCTACCATACTCAATCTCAAATGCCTCCATATGAAGCAGTTTATGGTCACACACCTCCAGTACTCCTTCCCTACACCCCCAGTAGTTCACCAGTTCAGGCCATTGACATGGTTCTTTGAAACCGACATCAGATTCTTCACCTTCTGTAGGACAATATTCGCATGGAAAGAACTCGCATGAAACACCAAGACGATCAGCACCATTCTGAGTACACTTTTCAAGTCGGTGACATGGTTTTTCTTCATCTGCAACCTTACAAGCAATCTCGTCTGCTGCCTTACAAGCAATCCTCCTTGAAACTCAAAGGGAATCAAACGCTTGCTCAAAAGATCTATAGTCCATATATAGTTCTTCAGAAGATTAAGTCTGTTGCTTATAAATTGGCACTTCCTCCTTCTTCTTGCATTCAGCAAGTGATTGGCACCGACATCAGAGCACACATTGTTTTACCAGAATGGGATAATGAAGGATCCATCATTTCAGATCTGGAGGCCATCCTCAATAAGCGCACTTGTCAGCTTCGCTCTTAGTCCATCACAGAGGTCTTAATTCAGTGGCACAACATGCAACCAGAGGATGCTACATGGGAACCACTCCTTTAGATTTAGCAACAATTTCCACATCTAAAGCTTTGAGGAAAAAGCTTTTTTTTAAGAGGGAGGGGATGTTAAGAACCCGTGTCAACCCTCCTCTTTATTTTGTTAGTATATTTTATCGGACGCATATGCTTTGTAATTCGTCCCATTAGTATGTTGTATTATCCCACATTCATGGGGAGTAAGTAATAGTTGTTAAGTTTTCTAGTTATTATGTTTCATTATCCCACATTCATGGGGGGTAATAGTTGTTTAGATTAGACTTAGTATATAAGTATGTGTTGAGGCTAATGAAAGCATCGAAGAGTTATTTTGTATTGAGCTTGCTCAAAGGAGGTTACCCCCTCGAAGTGACCCACAATCAATAAAATCTCTTTTGTGATCCAATATTTCTGTTATATCGTGCATTTTGATTGTTCATTGCAGGAGGTTCTCCACACTTTATAATAAAATATCCAATTACCCATGGGAATTTGATTTCTTAAGCTTTATTGAAGCTAATGAAATGTTCATTTTATACTATCAATTTATGTCTCACAATCTCCAAATAAAATATTCTAGGAGTAAGGAAAGCTAGAAAAATATATGGCTCATGAGTAAATCCAGACACTTTGATAATGGTGTGTTCTTCCAATAGGATCCAGTCTCCTATTTTCCTATCTGGGATGAATTTTGAACTCAACAAATTCACATATAAACCTTTGACATCAACAAATTCACATATTTGAAGAAGTTGCTACCGATTTATGTTGTAAGAATTGAATAATAAGAAAATTTTGATCAAATAAGATTGAAATCTAAAATGCCTGGTACTGTAGAAATTCACTAGTTGAGAGTGAATACTTTCATCTAGGAATTCATCAATTTTAAGGCATGGAAGTGGAAGAGACAAGGACTCGGACTGACTCATACTGGCTCTAAACAATAGACTCATCAAACACTCAGGATTATATATGTCTGTGTATAAACCTAAGAACTGACTCATCGTTGAAACAATCAACTTTGTTTCTTCATCAAACAAGTTTACATCTAGGGTAAATGGCTGGTTATCAAGGGATACATATGACCCGAAACAGTTAGAGAAAAAGGGTTGTTTTTGCTCAATAGTAGCATGTATGAAAGACTGAATTAGGTCTTCTTCACTGAAATATTCACAGTTTTGGGTGAAAGTAGGAGGAACGGTAAGAGAGTCTCGGAAAACAAGTGCATTATCGGGACATATAATCTTGGTTTTGGATGAATCCGTTATTACTCTTTTGAAAGAAGAAGAATTATATGCACAAGAGTCAATGAAATATGGAAAGTTGAGGGTTTGGCCTGGACATAAAAGGTACAAATGAAACTGGAAGACATTGTGAAAATCAGTGCCATGGTATTTAAAAGTATCCAACCTTGTTTTTTACTGGTGAACGGGGCCAAAATATAGAATGGTATCAAATATCTCACCATACCTATCTTATAATAATTCATCTATTTTCTGAAATTCCAGGGCCTGAGCCTCTACTTCTCCTCCATTATCCTTGTTTAAATACTAATAAGTGGGAAAAAATGCAACCTACCTAGAAAACTAAAGACTGGATGGGTATCTGTCTGACTTGGATTTTTCCATGCAGAACAATGTTTTCTTCTCCCAATGCAAAAAAAGACAAATAGTACTCGAACACATTCCTTTTCCCTTTATAATATTCTTCATAGTGGTTTTAGGATCAAAGGAGCGGTTTTATTTTCCACTAGTAGAATTCTTCGTTAAACTCCATGCACATCCGATAGGAGGATCCTTATATGCTCGTAGATTTAATCTACCATTCCTCTAAACCATCAATCTTGATCTCCCATTAAAATTTTCCTTTCCCTATTTCGCTTCCCAACCTATCGCTTATCCTCGCATTTGTATCTAGCAGACCTCTTAATCACCATAGATCTTCCATTTCTTCACTTCCACTGTTGATTTCATATCCTACATAAACCTCACTTGATTTTCCATTGTTCATATGATTTGTAAAATAGTGTACAAAATCTATTAGCGGATCACCTGGTAGCCGCTGATATCAACCTCCTATAATCTCGACCATTGATCAAGGATTCCCTTTAACAATTTTGTTGAACTCCAACTAATCATCTGGTGCGCATGTCCTCCCACCAGACTCCCTCTTTTTCGTTGATCTTATTGGTCATCAATATCCACCATTGATTAATGCCAAGTTTTACACATTCCTCTCATTCCTGATCTAACTTTCCCTGTGAATCTTACCACAATGGATTCTTCCTGCATCGTAGATATTTTTATCTTCAAATCTCCGCTGTAGATTTAGGTGGGGCTTAAACGTTTCTGTGGATCATGGATTTTTATTTTTCCACACAACATTCATCAGCAGATCCATCAACCACCATAGATATTCCTGCCTGAATATTTGGACCATTGAAACTTTCAGGATATACCATAGGCATGATTTTTCCATTTTTAGCCCTTTTCTAATTTTGACCTATGGTTTTATGAGAACATCAAAGCCTTGGTCTCTAATTTAACACTTCTTAAGCACCTTTTGATCACATTTATCAAAATGTTTTATACCATACCCTTATTTCATCTCAGGTCCACTCCATCCAACTGCTAACCAAAATAGTGCTAACAGTTGGCTCCAACTGGGGATGCTATCCTCCTTATGAAGTAGCAAAGAGCCCACAGACCGGTGCAAGTTTATTTTATGTACAAAACATTTTCAAAACCTTAACAATTTGAATGTATTTTTCCTTTTCTATAAATAAAATAAAATAAAATGACAAATCTTAAAGATATTAGGGATGTTACCACCTAAGTTGTACTTAGTGGTTTTTTATCAAGTGAGCCTGGTGAATCGGACAAAGATGATTTGTTCAGACTTCAGAAGACCTTCGGAAGTGCTTCTGGGAAGTTCTTGTTGTACTATATCACATGTTCATATCCCATAGGTGTTGGGGCGCGGACCTTAACGGTCCCTAATTTTGGTAACTCCGCGGTTTTTGTGGGAGTTTGTAAGTGGAGCTACGACTCAAAATAGTCTTAGGGGTGTCAGGGTTGAGTCAAAGTCCTCTTTTTGTAATAAACCCATGGTTTAAATCCAGGTTTTAGGGTTCAAGTGCCCATGGTTTAATCCCATGGTTTTGTAATAAGTGCACTATAAATAAGCACTCTTGTAAAGAAGTCAATTTAGGATTTTGATGTAAGATGAATTAATGTGAAGCTCAGGTTATTTTGTAAGAGAAGGTTAAGTCCCAGCTGTGTGCATGGATGACCTCTGCAGCTATGTGCACAGATGGTTTTGAGTGATAAAGGACATCTACAGCTGTGTGCGCAGAGGCCTGCAGCTGTGTGCGCGGCTTTGAGGACTAGAATGGATCTGCAGCTGAGTGCATAGATCAGAACTGTGGTTTTTGTAAAGAGTTCAATAAAACATAGTTCTGTGAACGTAACCCCTAAACTGGGGGTGAACCACGTTATATCGTGTGTTGTGGTTTTTGTTGTGTTGTTGTTATGTTCTTTATGCATTGATAAATATATATCTGATAAGTAAGATCACTGCTAAATATTAACTTCACTGGAATTCCCAGTAAAGGGTTAAGCAAGGAACTGTTTGTTTATCTAACCACGAAGCTAAATAAGTAACTATTAAATTTTTGCATTGTGTGATTATAAGTGTTAGAACAAAAGGTACAGTAATATCCCTCTTCTGCTTGCAGAAACCTGATTCTGCAGCACCCCATAGCTGTTACGGGTGATATTGCAACCTATTCGCAGGTTGTTGCCGAAAGGGCCAACACTGTGGGTATTTTGTTGGTGTGAAGTTAATGGTATAAATCCCGGGTCTGCCCTATAGCCCAACAAATTCGTTCCGTTGCCGGTTGAACTCAGTATCTGCTCAAGAGGGGCTTATGTCGTACCTCGAGGGCTATGTTCTGGAGACCCTCTGTGAAGGAAATCAGTGATTGGCTTGATGAGACTTATCTGAAATTTGCTGAGCAAGAGAAAAAATATCTGTGTCGTAGTGCAAACGACTTTTTACAAAGGTTAACAGAGAGAAGGACGAACTTCCAAGAACGTCAGTTTCCTACTTGGACCCCTGCAAGAATTAATATACTGAAAAGGGTGAACAACGAGATATCCCGCGCTGTTGATTTCTGGACAACACGAACCCTTGAAGCATTTGTGACGGAGTTCGCCATCGACACGAGTACTTCCTTTAGTGAAGCCGAGCGACAGTTTTTCAAAGGACCAAGGGGTAAGTTTTTGAAGTCATTTAGTTTGAGAATTAAAATGCTATTAGCTGAAAAAGGTATATTGCTCATTGAATCAGACTGTTAGATTTAGTATTACTAACCTATGTTTGCAAGTGACAATACCTTCGACGAGCAAAGTGGTTTGCTGCGAAGTGGAAAAAGGTACAAGCAAGATTTTGGATCCTATTCCGAGGGATAGCATACCGAGTATTCCCCTGTCAATCCCGCAGATTCAGAACCCGAAGAAATCCATTCTGTTGGAAACCCTCCGATAACCCCGCAGCGCAGACCTGTTATCCCTGAGAACCCGTCGCAGTCTGAAAGTAACCCTAGCTCGAGTATTCATGTCGTAGGTCAGTCTACCCCAGTAATTTCCCCCCCGCCTACTTCCAGTCCCCCTCCAACCCCCCCTAGATCCACTATGGCCCACATGCATGATGATATTAAGCTCCCTATTTTCAAAGGAACTGAATCAGAGGATCCATAATAGTTCTGGTTTTTGTGTGAAGCAGTGTGGACTGCTAAGAAAATTATGGATCAAGATACACAAAGAGCGCAGCTGGTTACTTCTTTCAGAGACCGCGCTTTGACCTGGTTCATGAATTTCTCCAGCACTCAGAACCATGTCTTGGCTGATATAAAAGTAGCAATGATAAAGGAATTTAAGAAGCCGAAGTCAGAGTCGTAGTGTATCACTAAATTGAAAGAGATTCAGCAGAGGCGTGGCGAATCAGTGTGGGACTTTGATCAGAGGTTAAAAGTTCTGCTAGACCAAGTCAGTTTCACCATTAGACCTACGCAGCACAAGGAATGGTTCATTGCAGCATTGCTACTACATATCAAAACTCCCCTCATGCAACAAAAGGTTGCTGACCAGCAGGAGGCTTTGGAAATTGCGATGAAGCTTGAAAACGCTCATGTCGAAGATAATTCTGGTATTGCTCAAATCCAAGCGCAGTTGACAGCAATGGCTCTAGAGCTTCGCGATATGAAGAAAGGAAAAACCGGTCGCGAAGAGGTTTGGTGTACACAATGTCAGACAGAAGGTCATGCCAAGGAACAATGTTCTATCGTAAGAAATTACCTGAATACTGGTGCACCAAACCCATTTAACCCGCAAGTCCTATATTGTGAGCTCTACAGAACAGTAGGTCAGCATCGACCTGAAGACTACTATCTGCTACAGATATATGGGCAAGTACCTAAGAACCCCTATTGTAAATTCTGTAAGTCCATAGGACATAATGAAGATGAGTGTCGTAGTTATGACCTCATGAGAGAACGCACCTACGACACCTATCGGGTACAAAATGAGGGACAGAGCAATGATGGCTATGGTTACCGTGGTGGTGCATCAGGTAGAGGTGCTTTTGGAGGTCGTGGTCGAGGTGGTATGGCTGAAAGAGGAAGAGGCCAGGTTGTCTGTTACAATTGTAACCAGGCCGGGCATCTAGCGAGAGTCGGAACCCAACTACGACATGTCGGTATTGCCGAGCAGTAGATCATGTGATCGAGCAGTGCCCGCAGTTGATAGCTAAGATTCAGGAAAGAAATAGTGCCCCTATTCAGAATATTCAGATGATTTCTATCGAGCAAAGATCTGCCCCAGCCATTAATGTTGTTACCCGGAGTGGCGCTATGACGGAAGTACAGAATAAGGAGCAACAGCCTGACGAGGCTTGGGTTTGTAAGGCCCCAGTGAAAGTCCCAGCATTTTATATCGAAAGAGAAAAATAGACATTCATGGAAGCCAAGAGATATTTTGCTGCTCCTAACACATCAGTAATACCTGCGCAACAACTTCAGCAGCAGTCGCAACCACAAGAAGCTTCGACAAATGAAGTAAGTACACTGTCCTCCTTTTTACAAAGTTGTCTGAAGCTCTTACGAAATCAGAATGCTTTAAGTGAGTTGCAGAAAGTTATTGCTTGCTGCAAACCTCAGTAAAGTTCTGGTCAGGCAAAATCTGTTAATAGAGTCAGGAGAACTGGCAGGGAAATGAGATTGAATGCTCAGATAGGAGAGTATGATATGACTGATGTTATCTTGGACCTAGGATCAGAGGTAAATGTCTTAACTAAGCAAACTTGGGAACAAATGGGAAAACCTACCCTTGATTGGTCCCCTATACAGTTGAGATTAGCCAATCAGCAGAAGATTGTGCCCCTAGGACGACTCCCTAAGGTCCCAGTAGATATTGATGGCGTCTGTACTATAGCAGACTTCGAAGTTATTGAGATCATTGACGACAGCAACCCCTATCCAGCATTGCTAGGTATTGAGTGGGAATTAGACAATGATGCAGTCATTAACCTAAAAAAGAGATAGATGACTTTCGAAGGGAAAGAACTGAGAGTCATAGTCCCATTGGACCCTTCTCAAGGAGAGAGATACACAGAGCCAGTAAGAGATGAAGACCAGGATGTTTTGTACCACATCTACAATATCATAGCAAAGAAAGAATATTATGTTGATCCTACTGCTGAAGGTATCATGGATTGGCAGTGTGACAGCTCCTGCATGAAGGATTCAGATGATGGGTTAGAAAACTGGCAGAACAGACTTTATGAGCTGCATGGACATAGATGTGCCAGAATTACCAAATCTATTAGATGGCTTGGTGCACAGGTCAGAGTCCTACCTATTTTTGATGACTTGTCAGACCCAGAACAGTTTATTGAACAATTCTCAGACCAGATACCAGATTCACAGAAAATGGAGACTCTGGATTCAGTATTCAGAGCCATAGCAGCCAGATGGTGGAATGGCCATAAGAAGAACATTCCTAGTTGGAAAGCTTGTTAGAAGTTCCTTCGCCTAAGATTTAGGGATCAGCCTCAAGAGGTCGGAAGCAGGTTTAATGGTAAGACTAGTCCTCAGGGACATTTGAAACAATCCTATGAGGCATGGAAGCATGTACCTCAGGTATAATGGGTACATCGGTTTGTGCATACTCTGGAACCGATAACAAAGAATTGGTACGCGGAGGCTGAGCTTCGCCAAGATACTGTAAGTTGGGATTGTCTTGTTAATAGTTTTGTGCTTACCTTTTCTACTAATGAAGATTGTCCATCTTTAGATGCAGTTATCAGGTTGGTCCATACTAAGGTATTTGATGATCAAGAAGTAATAAAATACCGGCCTGATTGGAAAGCACAAGAAGCTCATGCAGTCGAATATTATAACCTCGTAATTGACGAGGATGATGATCCGCACTATATTGATATTCCTGAGTCAGAAGGACACTGCGACGTACACGGATCAGCAGTCGAAGCCCCTGAAGTGACTCAGCCCCTGAGGACGTGGACAGTCAACATTGGATCAGAAGACTAGCCTAAGTATGCTACCAGTGGATATTATTGGGATGAAGACACAGTAAGCGAAGCAACCCAACTTCTCCATGAGTATTGGGACTTATGTCTGATAAAGTTCCTTGAAATAAAAGGAATCATTAAAGCTGTGGATGACATTTTGTTGTGGGTGGAAGCTCGACCACATGTCGCAGATGGTGTTCAGAGGTGTCGAATGCCCTTATTAGGGTGCAGCCAGAGTCACTGCTTGTGCCGAAGAAGGAAAGATGTGTCGAAGATTAAAATACGACCATTGGAAGAAATCAAAATTGGCAGCGTCGGTACGCTACCCGTATTTACTGCCTGTATTAATGCGATCTTGGAAAATCTACCGTCGTTTGGACAAGATCTTTGTCAGATTTGGTGCCATCAATGCACAGGTATGACAGATTTCGTGGATAGATTCTATAAGAAGACATCCACACCCGCAAGGTTCGCATTTTTCAGTTTCTTGAGTTTTACAATTGCATCCATGTCCGCTGATCATGAGTTTCAGGAACTATTGAGAGAGTTTGAGTAGACGGGTTTGCCGAACATTTTCAACCAACCACCTGCATCTGCACCCCATGAAGAAACTCCCCCAGCGCGGACTCAGCCGATGCAGACACGATCTTCCCGAAAGAAGTTTAGGCCTGAAGTACATTCTAAGCACAACGAAGACCGACACAAGCAATCAGGAAAAATGCCAGAGGACCCTGAGATGCATCCGTCTGGTTCAGCAAAGGCCCCACCTGCAGAAGATGAGAATATTGCACCGAAGCGTCCACCGTATCTTCCACTAGTTTGACCAGGAGTCCAACTCCCTCGGCAGATGAAGAAGTTCACATTATGCACCCCTTCGCTGCCACCGAGTGTGCAGCTGGTCGGGACAATGACAGGGAAAATAGACTGGCTTAAGTATGCCGACCATGACACGAATGATCGTAGAAAGTTTCCACAGTTCGCCCCAGCACAATACTTGCAATTTGTCAAATATCAAGGGACTAGCACGACAATATTAGAAGTAAAACAGTGGGCCGCTGGCTTAGACAAAGCTGGGTTGTTGAAGATGCTCGATGTGCCCCACTTCGGACGTAGTACATAGGTAACCGTGGTGGTCAAACAATTATTGGAATTGGTACACGATGGGTACCTATGGATAGGCAACCAAAAAATCGCTATCAATGGAGAACTCATTCACCAGATTACAGGCCTGCCGAAGGAAGGACCTGACCCTAGCATTGATTTTTTGGGAAAGCATGAAGATATGAAGCTAGCTCATACCATGAAGGAACACTTTGGGCTGACGAAAGGGAAGCGAGGGTATCAAACCTCGGCCATTCAGCATCACAACATCCGCTTCACCGCTGAACTCTTACCCTACAAATTGATGAGGAAGTGCAGACCCTATGAAGTGCCTGCCCCGATTGTAAGTATTGCTGTGAACTGTGCGAAAGGCTACATTTACAACTAGGCAGCATACATCACTAAGAAATCTCTTGAAGATGCCCGCGACGCGCAGGAAAAAGGTAGACCCTTTCACTATTCATGGCTGATCATACTTATTTCCTTGATCGGGTGGAAAGAGCCCACTGAGGCGCAGTTTATTGATGTACCTCCAAGCATGTCAAGCGCAGCGAGGTACGCATCACTCTGGGTGTCACAGGACAAAGCATCCCAGCAGATGATGAACATTGTGTTCGCCTTTTACGCCATGAGTATCTCATATCAGATTGTCAAGACCCCGCGGCTCAGTAATGAGCTATTCTCTCAATATGAGGGAGTGGCCAATTTCAAGGCCGACATGCACAATGTATTTATCCAGGCCCACGCAGATCAGAAGAAGGCATGCTGGAAGTTTCCATATGTGGTGACCAAAGATGACATCCTCGCGGTAATTCAGCAGTGGTCGGTTGAATGGCTGAAGGACGAAGGAACAAAGCCCAACATTCCAATCCCTCTGGTTACCAATGTGGGCGCTGGTCCTAGTCAGATGCAGCAGCAAAATCCCCCAGAAGACAGCGAAGAGAAAACTGAGTCGCAGCAGAGTGAAACTGACCAGGGTGGAGATGGCAGAGACGAAGGAGACGAAGAGGAGGAGTCGGTCAAAACTATCTCAGACCCTAATCGGCCGGATAAGCGCAAATCACCAGAGGCCGAAGAAGTGACCAAATGTCAGTCCCAAAAGAAAATGAAAGCATCGAAAGACAAGAACATCGACGAAGAGCCTACCCTGACAAGTGAAGAGCTTAATCAGGCTCTGTCGAAATCCACAGAATTTCTCACCAACAAATGGTCAGAATTTGCAGCTACACATCTGCATGCCATCACCGGTGTAGCGAAGCACATTTCGGAGTCGAAGGAATTAGCAGAAAAATAACTGACTGGCACTTCAGCAAGCAGTTCCCCAATAAGTGCGCAGCCATACCTAAGGTAATGGCCGGCCAGAGATAACAAAGGACAAGTGTCGAGCGAAGCTCTCATATTAACGGATGCAACGTCTCGTTCGGAGATGAGTATGAAGGTTGGAATAGATTACACTAAGCTGTCCATGACGGAGCTACATCTCTGTCAGTCAGCAGTTATGAAGGAAATCCAGGCACGAGACAAATATTCACAAATACAGTTAGAAAATGCCATAAGTCAGCAGTAAGGCTTCACAACGCAGCTGGAGGCAGTGGAGCAAGGAAAGAGGGGAGCAAAACGTAAACGGATTACACCGGTACGAGTTTTGGATGAGGCATGTCGAAGTCTTCTTGACTTCGACGTACAGCTGGTAGAAGAACCAGAACAAAGATTAGTCAGGATGAAAGACTACACACAACAGTCTCGCAGTGAAATAGAAAAGCTCAAAGCAGAACATGAGACTCAGATTGCGGAGCTTCAACTCCGCATCACCTTGGAGAGCCCACCAGAGGTCAGGGAGCAATGCCGAACAGACATTCAGGCCTCCGCAGCAAAAATCTTGGATACTGTGAGCAGCGCAGCAAAGCTGCTAGAAGACAGTGTTGAAGCCTGGACCACCCTGCAGGAACATCCAGAAGTTGGACAGGTGCAAGAAACCATCAGGCAGCGACAGACAGAGTTGGATACAGTAAAAGCCGAAATTAAGACTCTGCCGCCGATGGAGAAAATGCTCAAGGTAAAGCGAAGCAATGAACTCCAGCAGGAAATTGAGTCGTGCAGAGCAAAAGCAATAGAAGTGGAAAATTCTATGCAGCCACTTATCAGAGAAGCTTTCGAGTTGAGTACTGCTGTGGACACCCAACTCAAAGTTCTGAAGGAATATGCTGCATTTGTGCAGAACAAGACCAGCGAAGCATCAGCCGTAGTATTACAGGAGTTGGTCGAAAAGGAGCAAGTAGCCGACAATATCATGTGTGGCCTCAACAAGCAGTTCACTATCTTCGCTGACAAAGTTCGCCTACCAGAAGAGCAGCAGAGTGTCCCGGGACGGGCCACTGGTGAGTCTTAGGGGCCTGTTGGGGCGTGCACCTTAACGGTCCCTAATTTTGGTAACTCCGTAGTTTTTGTGGGAGTTTGTAAGCGGAGCTACGACTCAAAATATTCTTAGGGGTGTCAGGGTTGAGTCAAAGTCCTCTTTTTGTAATAAACCCATGGTTTAAATCCAAGGTTTAGGGTTTGGGGTGCCCATGGTTTAAGCCCATGGTTTTGTAATAAGTGCATTATAAATAAGCACTCTTGTAAAGAAGTCAGTTTAGGCTTTTGATGTAAGATGAAGTAATGCGAAGCTCAGGTTATTTTGTAAGAGAAGGTTAGGTCCCAGCTGTGTGCGTGGACGACCTTTGCAGCTGTGTGCGCAGAGGGTTTCGGGTGATAAAGGACATTTGCAGCTGTGTGTGCAGAGGCCTCCGGCTGTGTGCATGGATTTGAGGACTAGAAGGGATCTGCAGCTGAGTGCGTAGATCAAAACTATGGTTTTTGTAAAGAGTTGAATAAAACACAGTTATGTGGATGTAACCCCTAAACTGGGGGTGAACCACGTTATATCGTGTGTTGTGGTTTTTGTTGTGTTGTTGTTATGTTCTTTATGCATTGATAAATATATATCTGATAAGTAAGATCACTGCTAAATATTAACTTCACTGGAATTCCCAGTAAAGGGTTAAGCAAGGCACTGTTTGTTTATCTAACCGCGAAGCTAAATAAGTAACTATTTAAGTTTTGCATTGTGTGATTATAAGTGTTAGAACAAAAGGTACAGTAATATCCCTCTTCTGCTTGTAGAAACCTGATTCTGCGGCACCCCATAGCTATTTCGGGTGAGACTGCAACCTGTTCGTAGGTTGTTGCCGAAAGGGCCAACACTGTGGGTCTTTTGTTGGTGCGAAGTTAATGGTATAAAGCCCGGGTCTGCCCTATAGCCCAACAATAGGGGAGTTGTAATAAAATGTTCTAGCATGATAGTGTCTATAAAAGACTCTGTCTCTTAGACTTTATTTGTCAATCCGATCATCCCAGGGTGTTTCTTCCCTTGGTTATTATTGGTTTTTGAATAAACGACTGATAATTTCTGAGTTTTTCACTCAATACCTCCAAAGTTGGGGTGGTCGGCTTGGCATTTAGGCCTATTGAGTTATTAAAGTCTATGTGTCAATATATAAGCATGCTAGGCATTATGGCCAAGTCAGATGAACATGTCTACGTCCACCTAGGTTTTAATTTTAATTTATTTTTTTTAAGTTTTTTTTTAGTTTAAATTTTTCCAAAACTTAGGCTATTTTTTAATAGTCTAATTAGAAAATTTGGTTTTGTAATAAAAGTGGGCTCAAAAATTAGTTTCAGTCATGGGGGTGCTCATTTTCAATCTCAGAGTGCCATGTAAACCCATAGACCCACTTTTTCTAAGTTTTGAGTGATTTGTCCATCACTCAGGTCAAAAATCCCTAAAAATCAAATATTGATTATTTTAATTAATAAATTAATTAAATAATAGAGAAAATTCTAAATTCTAAATCATTGGGATTTGCTTCGCTTTGACTGAAATCAGTCTCATTGGCTTAGGATTGACTGGATCTGACCATCCCTTGACATAAGGAGTTGATTTGGGCTGAACATGGAATGCATTACTGCATGCAATCCTTGGAATTGCGCCCTCTCTCTCTCCTCCACACATGTGGGTCCATCTCGATGAGTTTTGGTGGATGCTTCAGCTAGTAGGTTGAGGTGTCAGTCTAATCAGCTCTTGGATTGACAGTTGCACTCAGAGAGACTCAAATCAGGCTCAGTTAGACTCAAATCAGGCTCAGATTCACTCCACATGCAGTTGCATTCTCTCTCTCCTTTGGAATTTTGCCCCCCTGGGCTAGATTTCCTGTTTTTGCTATAAATAAAGCTCAGTTTTCCTCTTCCAAGATAGTTAGAACTGGATTGAGGTGTTGTTGCTATTGTATTGTGTACTATTTTGGAATAAAGAATCTTTGGAGGCAAGATCTATGGTATAATGCTTTTCATGTGTGGATGGTGATTGTCAAGTGCTTATGAGGTATAATCTGTATTATTGATCTTTGATTTTTGCTGGTTAATTGTTGGCCCTAAAGGAGAGAGCTCCCTCCTGTTGGGGTAAGAGATTATTCTAGTTTGATTTATTCTCTTCATGTTCGCTTGTTTCATATCTCTTGGATTTGCGTGTATTTTAAGTTTAATTGCATGCTTTCTAATTGTCTTTTTCCAGCAACACCCATGATTTAACCATCTGTTTGTGCAAGGATTTCTAAGTTGCAGGTGATCTCACTTGTAGAAGGATTTGAGCTAGTTCACATATTCCTCGTATTTAGGACCTTTTGGAGGACATAGTCCCCCGGTATTCCACCAAAGCAAACTCCAAAGCCCAACATTCCCAGGCTTCCAACACTCTTTCTGTCTCTTCCTCCTTCTAAAAATCAAAATTTTACCTGGTTACTTTGTTTACAAGATTTGATATTATTCAAATCTATTATTTTAAAGTAAAACTTAACATAGATCTATTGTCTTAAGGCTCATAATCTAGATCTCATTCCTAAAAATTTGTATAAGCATTCTAGATCTAGATTTAGGGAAATCGTCCGTTTTGCATGGCAATTGAAAGAGAATCCATAGTTTGCATGCATTAGATTTATGTTTCTATTTTAAAATATAAAATCCTGCAATCGATGCATATTTCATTTTCTTCCCAAACAACAAGCCAAAATCCCAAGGAAAGCTTGCTTTCCTTTGTTCCGTTTTCATTGTTTTAACTAGTTTTAACTTAGTTTTTTTTTGGTTTAAAGTAGGATGACCCAAAGGTAATTTCAAAGTGATTTTGGGCATATTTCATTCTAATAATCTTGTTGTTTTTTATCAGGAATAACAGAAAGAGGATAAGCTGTTGTTCGAAAGTGGCTTTTGGGCCATCCGAATCCCCCCAGGGGTCTCCCTTTTTTACTGTAATATTTAATGTTGGCATTTTGTAAATCCTTGGTTTCATTATGTATAAGAACCAAGAGGATTCAGATACATTTTCTAATATTTTAAGCACTGATAATAAAAATTATTTATGAATAGGTTCTTTCAAGCCCATTCCCCATCCCCCTTGGGGGGATTCGCGTCCTTTTTCCAGTTTTTGCAATTTCTTATTTTTATTTGCTCTAAATTAGTTTCATTGATGTAGAATAATATGATTTGATTACTTTATCATATATTCTATATTACAATATCAAAGTAACTTTAATACTTACCCCATGACTTCCTGATTGACCCGAAAGGGGAAAGAGATGCATGGTAGGGCTATTTAGAAAACTTGTGGTTTGTTTCATTTTTGCTGCTTATAATTAATCAACCCCTTCCTTGATTACCCGATTGAGTTCCACTTGGACAGAAAGAGGTTCTTGGAAGGTTTTTTCTTTCTAAAAAACTCATCCTTTAAAATTTACTAAAATTGACAAGAATCCAGTGTGTATGCTCTGCACTTGGCTGTGGTTCATCCAATCAGTCAAGCTGCATCAAAAGCAATGTGAATGACTAGATTAATTATTCTTCACCTTCCCCAATTAACCACCATCAGGCAAAAATCCAAAGCCTCGATCAAACTGTAAACGGTGGCAAAATACCCAAAGGAAGTGGGAACTCTCGGACAGTGACCTCGAGGCACCGATCTCTGTTACACCTTTGGGTGTATTATGAACACAATCTCAGAGAATCCATTCATTCCACACATTCCTTGCGGGTAGCCATGAAGGTTTATTTTTGGACATACTCCAAGTACCCCTTGGGTATATTTGGAGTCCCCCCCTCGCCTAATTTAATCCATTCATATTTCACATTAACTTAAAACGTACCAAGAGGAAATCACAAAACATTCACTCCAAGCACATGCAAGTACATTTGATTATTTTATGACTCCAATTTTAAGGCACTGGTTCTGTGTTTAAATCTTTTGATATATATATATTGTGTGTCAGCATTGTGCTTTCTTGTGCTCATTTTTTTATCTTGTCATCTATGGTTATTAATGTTTAATTTCAAACTCCTAAACAACTCATTCAGTTTAACATCATCATACTAAAGTAATTTTCCTTAGTAATTTAATAGGGTCTACCCCCCTTGGCTTCGTTAGGAGTTGAGCCTAAACGGAGGAGTCAAGAACAAGGTGACAGTCTTGACTCGATACTTTCCCCCAAGGACACACTGAGTGGCTTGAATATGTATGCCATGTCCCCCCCAGGTGTGTGAAAGGCAGAAACACTTTTTGGCGCCGTTGCTGGGGATAAATCTTTTTATTCCCGAGTATGACTTAGCTTAATTTTTTTCTAAACAACTAAAAACATAAAAAAATTTGATTGATCTTGTCTTTAAAAAACATAAAAATTAAAATTCGATCCATCTGGCGAATCCAATGTCTAACATCCCTTCAAGAATTTCTACTCGAAGAAACCGCCGATAATTATTCAATCCTCTCCCCGATCCCGAAAGGTTTATTAGAGAAAGATTGAATAGGCAGAATTCTCGTAGAAACCTTGAATATTTAGGAGACCAATCATTCTCAGATATCTATTTGTCATATTCACCAATCTCAAGAAATGATGGAATTCTTCAAACCCCTTGACTTTTATTAGATTGTAGGTGCTCCCCATGCCATTCCAAATGATTCTATCAAGAAGCTCCCCATATTTCAGGGAAATAATGCCATCACTTCCAAGTCTCACCTTCGAAAGTTTGAAAAGCACTTGGTCAATTATTGCAATGATGTTGCCCATGGCCATGACGATGTAAAAATGAAGCTCTTTGATTTATCCTTAGAAGATTATGCTGGAGAATGGTACTCTGACCTAGATGATGATTCATATAAAAATCTTAGTGAATTCCTAGATGGTTTTAAGAAGAAATGGGGAGAAAAGAAGGAACCAAGACATTTGCTTGTTGCCCTTCATAGCATAAAGAAGATGGAGAATGAAACCATGGATGAATTTAACACTAAATTCAGGCTTGTGGTTGCGGACCTTCCTAGAGACATCAAGCCAAAAGATGCCTCTATCCTTATGTTAGCACCTGGATTGAGCCCCAAGGTTGAAGGAAGGCCCGCTCCCGGATAACAGTAGAACCACTTTAGACTGCACCTCCAGCCTTGTGCAGTCAGAGAGGGATCTCTCGCTTGTATTCAGATTTTACTCCGCGTAAGATATTTGCTCAAGGATGGTCAAGAGGCTAGACTCCTGAAATGGGACAAAGTAGAGTGACGTAAGATGCAGGTGGGATTATCAGGGCAAGGGACCATTGGAAATGGATTTGAAGACATGAGTAGGGAACATTTGCATGAGGAAAATAATGGCATGGGGTTGCACACAAAGGCAAGATAGTTGTCGATCTCGTAAACAGGAGATATTTAGTAGGAGGTTAGGGGACAAGAGAAAACAACCCATCGCATGGAGCACCAGCAAGATGAATTCCGTGCAACTTTATAAGAAAACTTGATAAATGTCTGAAACAACAGGTAGAGCATAGCATGTATGGATTCCAAACTATTATACACTAAGTTACAGACATGAAATAAATCAACAAACTAGAATGGAAATAGGATATACATTTCACGTAAAGAAAATACATATTGAAAGAAGCAATGACACATGAATCTATGTCTTAAGAAACAACTCTTTCTCTGCAATTTTATTCATAACACAAGCACCAGATCTTATTTTACAATAGAGAACCTCAGACCTTGAAGGTTTCGCAACCCTCCAGCTAACTCTTTTTTCCCCTATCAGGATTGTATTTATAATACTTCAGTGCTGAGATTATTCCCTGAAACAAACCAAAAAACTGTTTGCAATCACAATCATGCATTAACAGTATAGAGAGTGGAACTATTGCCATGTTTTACAAATATAAAAAAACATTATGGATCTAGTGGGCGCATTCGGCCCGAGTGACAGCTTGACGTGCTTGGCCATATTTATGGATTATGAGTATGATTCCTCCTTCTCTGTCCGAAGCATGTGTTTCTGCCATGTTCAAATGTAGCTTTCTGCTTGGGCGCACACTGGCAAGGCAGTTTGTAAATTTCCCCTGCTCAACCTCATCCTCCACCTCTTTCTTCTCTGGGTAACAACGTTGGACATGGGGTTCGAAATAAGGGTAGCATTGCTTCTAGCGAAGGAAATCCTTTTCGGTGGCTTGTCATTCTTGTACTCTTCACCCTCAGCGAGGTGGGATCTCCCACAAGAAATAAGGTGCATCATATCTACACCAGCCCCATCACCCTTGGTAAGTGGACTTCACAAACAGGGTTGTGTGGGCTCTAGACCCTTGATACTCCCATCCAAATAGATTCCTATACAGGGAGCAATCCAAGAATGTCTCCTTCTATAGAGGCTTTGGGGGTAGCGATGGTATCAGGGGTTCCTGAAAAAATTCTTACGGGGAGTAAGTGTCCCAGTGCCGCATAATCAGGGGTGAAGGTGTCTGAAGGAGGGTGTATCTCTCAAAATTATTCATGTTTGGGCCCCGATGGCTAGTGTCATCGTTGGCATGCAATAACAAGTTGGTGGGTGAGTGTGGAAAATTCTCACCAACCATCAGCACCCCCAGACGGACAAGCTTCTCAAACCAGATCTTCATCGCCAAAATCTTTGGGCCTTTGCAGATTCATGAAGAGGTAGAAACTCAGGTTCTGGAGATATGTTAGTTCACTCCGATTGCTCTGAAATGAATATATATAAGGCTTCGATACTGACCCTCATAATGACTGGTCAACATTTCTGCACACTCTGTCATCGAGTGTTCTCTTTTGGTATCAGCATGTGTGAGGGTGCGAGCAGAGTGATCCTTTACTTGCTAGGGATCTAGTCCCGTTTTTTCATCGACTGTGGCACCTTACCGTTTGCTGTGGGAAGTATTTTTTGGATGCCACCTCGTACAACTGATCCATGCTGCAAGGCTCACGAAGTAGATTCTCCCATGCTTTCTCATTTTGTGATGTAGGAAATAGAATGGTTTTCTCCTTTGTGCTAGCCATGCCCTGTGTGAGTGGCAGCTTTGCTAGTTACCTTCCTTACTTACGTAGGTCAACTCACATAAAAGCTGCCTATCTTTATGCAATATGACTCTGCCACAGGGATGATTTCACCTATATGCACACTACAAATGGTGTCCAGGAATCGGCTAATATACCGATAGGTAGTTTACACGTATGAATGTCCCTTCCCCTATCACCTCTACACTGGATATGATACCTATAGCGTGGAGGTCTCCTTAGCCCTTCGATTTGGGGGGGGGGGGGACCTTTTACATCCACCATCCATGTTTCTTTACCTCGGCTGTCGATTTCACCTTCTTTGATAAAACAGGCATATTTGGATCGTGACGTGTTCTAATCCGTCCATCAAGATCAACCCCTTCATGCAACCGTCAATCTGAGTGGGTCCTACTATTTTCGCAATGCAAAATCCTGGTCTTCAACCGTGTTAGTTTGTATTGCGAAATAAACTACAACTGTAGATCTCTTCCCTTCTTTGTCGTGACCGTTTGTTATAGCTGATTTCACCACTCTAGGTGAATCACACTTTGTATGGCCTTCCCCTGTCCCGCTGCAAACTCCTTAGACCCCATGGACCATTTTTTGTCCTTTGATGTTTCCTTAACCATCCCTAAAAACATGTGAAAAATGATACACGTGACTTTTAAACCTATAAGCGCGTATATACACGGGTTTGACCTCTAAAACCACGTACATCAGGATGTGTACAAAATCCAAATCCTTTTGGAGTTTTCCTTAACATGGATCTGACCCATTTGACTCCTGGCCTTCCATATGCCTTGAGATCGCTCAGATTCAACCTTTCATTACCTCTTTGAAAAACTATATAAGGAACCCCTTGGTACATTGAAGGCATAAGAGAGAATTAAGAGCAAAGAAACTATAGTCCATTGTTGCCGGAACTTATGCTTGAGTCTGCATCCCTTTGTCCCTTGGAGCACTTTTGTGTTCTTACCAAGCTTGCCTTTTGCTTGTGAGCTTGCTATCTAGTGATGGAGGATTGAAGTGGTGGAGGCCCAAGTGGGGGATTCAGTTTCTCTGGTTCGCAGACATGCCGATAGAGGTTGTATCTTGTAATCTCTGATTTATATTAATAGAAATATCTTTTCCTGTCCAATAATGTGTGTTTGAATGAATATTTTATCCATTGGATTATGTCAAATGCTTATACATTATTGATTATATATGCTAGAATAGGTCTAACACCATGATATATAGAATGCTTGTATTGTTTACTTGTTGTTGAGGAAGTAATATATCAATTCGAGCTGAATT
>LPNX010809412.1:73227-87078 GCA_001517045.1 Pseudotsuga menziesii | reverse complement strand
TATTCAGGGGTGATGGAGAAGAAGGCCAGCCCTCTAGCTCTGTCTGTGTGGTTCCAGCCACCAGGTTTATCAAGAAAAACTAAGCCAACATCCCTACTCCTCTTGCAGTCCAAAGACCAACCATTGCACTCAGGCAACTCATTTAGCTGTCACAGCCTAAACAGGAAAAAAACGAATCTCAAGTGACATACAACAATTCCCAAACGCAGCAGCAACACACTTACAGCAGGGGAAAAATCAACAGTCCGTCCAAGGCAATTGAGCCACAAAAAGACTCACACAGACCACGTTGGAAACATATTTACAGACTTCCGGACTGGGCGTGAGTAGCAACCAACGTAGAGCCCACAAATTCGACCCATGGGGAAAGGATTCAGCCACATCATTCACAAATCCGTGGAGGAAACGACGTGGGTAAAAACCAGGGAGATTCCTGTGCGTGGAAAGAAATAACAGACGGGCAATGGTGGAAAACGAACAGAGCACAAAGAGGATGCGAAATTGGGCATGCGTGAGTGTTCAGCAAACTCGTGGAGCCCAGAAAATGCCTGCGTGAGACCCAAAACGCCAAGAGCCTATGCGTGAGGATGAACAGCAATGGAGAGGACACGAATTTGCAAGTCTACAGCGTTTTTGCAACTCGTGGGGAGGAAAAAAGGAGTCTACGTGAAGGATGAGGACGAATTGAATGAAGGGCATAGGCTAGGACTGACAGTCCTACCACCCCATACCCCAAAACAATAACTTCCATAACTCCTCCCAGCTGCCAACAGAAATTCTTAAAGAAGGTGGTTGGACTAAGACAAGGGAAGAAGACACATGGGTTTTTCCCCCTTTTGGCTCCAGGTTTGACAAAACCCCCCCCCCCCCCACATCCTTATCCTTGGGAAAATCATGCCCCCTTCGATTTAGTTTCCGCGACCGTAGCTGGTTGTGTTCATTTTTAATTATAGATGCATATTTACATGGTGATAAACTCAAAACATATGCCGCATGCCCCGATATACCATCGGTGATAGTTTTAAATCCAAAACATATCATTACCGCTCAATGGTGGGGCCTTGGCCTTTAGCTCCACACCATGATCATTTACGATTTATACATCATATACATCTAATGCAACGGGGTCAAAACCAGGACATTACATTCCCCTCCCCCTTCAATAGCACTGTCCTCGGTGCTTTACAAAATTGAACAAAATGCTACACTGGTATCGCCTCAGTGTTCCGCAGAATTGAACAAAAATGGGTGTGCCAATCGCATGGCATCCTCCAGCTCCCATGTAGCCTCTTCAGGTCCGAAGTGCTCCCATTGCACCTTTACCTGACCTATGGCTCGGTTTCGGAGCATTGTGACCTTCCTATCGAGGATGCGCATTGGCTCGATTCGGAACTCTCCCTCGAGTTCCACCTGAATCACATCCCAATTTATCACATGGTTAGGATCATGTACATATCCTTTAAGCAAAGAAACATGAAAAACATTATGAGCTCTAGTGCTAGCAGGCAATGCAAGTCTATATGCAACTGGCCCTATTCTTTCAAGCACTTCAAATGGCCCACAATATCTCGGCGACAACTTGGCACAACTTCCAAGTTTCAAGGAACTCTTCCTTGCCCTCACTCTGAGGTAAACATGATCCCCAACACTAAACTCCCTGTTCACCCTATGCTTATCTGCATAGCTTTTCTGTCTGTCCTGTGCTGCTTTCAGCTTCTGCCTGATCTTTACAACCTCTTGCTCCATTTCCTTGAGCAATTCCGGTCCAAGCACAATCCTGTTCACTGGATTATCCCAAGTCACTGGTGTCCTACACCTTCTCCCATACAAAGCTTCATACGGACTCATCCCCAAGGATGCTTGTTGTCCATTGTTATAAGCAAACTCTACCAAGTGTAAGTAATCTTCCCACTTGGTTGGTTTGTCCATTACGTACATGCGAAGCATGTCTTCAAGCACCTGATTAACTCTCTCATTCTGACCATCTGTTTGCGGATGGTATGCAGTGCTGAAGCTTAGCTTTGCACCCAAATCTGCAAACAACCCCTTCCAAAAGTTGGAAGTAAACTTGACATCTCTGTTAGAGACTATTGCCTTCGGCAATCCATGCAATTTGAATATCTCCTTCATGAATATCTTTGCAGTGTCACCGGCCTCATACGTAGACTTAACCGGTATAAAATGTGCTGCCTTAGTCAACTTTTCTACCACAACCATGATCGAATCATGTTGTCTCCAAGTCATCGGCAACCCTGTAATAAAATCCATGGAAATAACTTCCCGTTTCCATTATGGAACTGGCAAAGGCTGCAACAAACCTGCTGGATGTTGATGCTCAACCTTTACCTGTTGACATTTCATACACCTTGAAACATACTCAGCCATATCATTTTTCATTCCTGGCCAAAAGTACTGCTTCCTAGCTGTAGCAATTGTCTTCTGATATCTTGGGTGACCAGAATATGGACCTTGATGGATTTCATCCATAACAACTCTCCTCAAATCTACTACATTCAGAATATAAATTATGCCTTTATAAGTGATAAGTCCATCTTCTTCCAATTTATATCCCTCATACCTCTTCTCGAGACTTTGCTGCTGCAATTTGTCTTTTACTTGCTCATACAATTCATCTCCGGCAACATGATTAGCAATCTGCTGCCTCAAATATGATTTGCAAATACTAAGAGATGCCACATGCATTTCTTTCACTTTCCTGCTGAGTGCGTCAGCTACCTTATTCTCTTTTCCCTTTATTTGCTTGATTTCAAAATCAAACTCACATAAAAATTCCATCCATCTTGCTTGCCGAGCATTCAACGTAGGCTGATCAAACAGATACTTTAGACCACAATGGTCTGTTCTGAGCTCAAATCTGCTACCCATCAAGTAATGCCTCCACATCTTGAGAGCATGTACTATGGCTGCAAGCTCTAGGTCATGAGTGGCATAGTTCTTCTCATGCTCCTTCAGCTTTCTCGACTCATAACATATCATGTGGTTGTCCTGCATAAGGACTCCTCCAAGCCCTTGTCCGCATGCATCGGTACATACCACAAAGTCTTTCTCTGGATCTGCAACCTTCAATACTGGTGCACTGGTGAGAAGACTCTTCAGTCTCTGGAATCTTTCTTCACACCTCGATGTCCATTGGAACTTCATCCCCTTCTTTTGCAAAGAAATGATAGCATGTGCAACTTTGGAGAATCCCGCAATGAATCTCCTATAGTATCATGCAAGTCCCATGAAAGATCTTACATCTGTCACATTTCTTGGAGTAGGCCAATTCATAATGGCTTCAATCTTCTCAGGGTCCACAGATATACCCTCTTCTGAGATAATGTGACCCAAGTACTGAATTCTATCTCTATAGAAGTCACACTTGCTCAGTTTTGCATACAACTGATGCTCCCTAAGCAATTGCAATGTCAACCTCAAATGCTCTTCATGCTCTTCCTCATTCTTAGAATAAACAAGAATGTCATCAAGGAAAACAAGAAGTGATAGCATGGCTTCAAATGCTCTTCATGCTCTTCATCCCCTTGCAATGTCAACCTCAAATGCTCTTCATGCTCTTCCTCATTCTTAGAATAAACAAGAATGTCATCAAGGAAAACAAGAAGTGATAGCATGGCTTCAAATGCTCTTCATGCTCTTCATCCCCTTCTTTTGCAAAGAAGTGATAGCATGTGCAACTTTGGAGAATCCCGCAATGAATCTCCTATAGTATCATGCAAGTCCCATGAAAGATCTTACATCTGTCACATTTCTTGGAGTAGGCCAATTCATAATGGCTTCAATCTTCTCAGGGTCCACAGATATACCCTCTTCTGAGATAATGTGACCCAAGTACTGAATTCTATCTCTATAGAAGTCACACTTGCTCAGTTTTGCATACAACTGATGCTCCCTAAGCAATTGCAATGTCAACCTCAAATGCTCTTCATGCTCTTCCTCATTCTTAGAATAAACAAGAATGTCATCAAGGAAAACAAGAACAAACTTGTCCAAATACTTGCTGAAGACACTATTCATAAGGCACATAAATGTAGCTGATGCATTCGTGAGACCAAATGGTACCACTACAAACTCATAATGCCCATACCTTGTCCTGAAGGTCGTCTTATGAATGTCTTCATCCTTGATCCTTACCTGATGGTAACCAGACCTCAAGTCAATCTTGGAAAATACCTTTGCTCCTCTCATTTGATCAAAGAGGTCATCGATCCTAGGCAAAGGATATTTATTCTTCATAGTAAACTTGTTCAACTGCCTGTAATCAATACATAACCTGAGTGTACCATCTTTCTTCTTGACAAACAGAACTGGTGCTCCCCAAGGAGACACTTGGGCAAATGTACTTCTTGTCCAACAACTCTTGCAGTTGCATCTTCAATTCTAGCATCTCCGGTGTACTCATCCTGTAGGGTGCCTTAGACACCGGTGCTGCTCCTGGCACAAGTTCAATAGTGAAATCAATGTCCCTCTTTGGAGGAAGCCCTAGAATCTCATCAGGAAACACATCCCTGAATTCTTGTAACACCTGATAGTCCTCCAACCGAGGAGTTTCATCTCTCGTTTCCTCCAAAATCTGAGCTGCATACAACTGACAACCCTTCCTACAGAACTTCTTTAACTGCATTGCTGAAACCTGCCTTACTGAAATCACCTTTGGAATACCCTTCACAACAACTAGGTTCCCTTCTTCATTCATGCATTCAAAAGTCTTATTGTAGCAATCAAGCTTCACCCTGTGAGCTTATAACCAATCCATTCCAATGAGAACATCATAGGAACCAAGCAGTAGAACATTCAGATCTACACAAGTGACCAATCCATTCATGACCAATGGGCATTTCTCCACCACTTCACTGACCTTTTTCTTAGTTCCAGTGGCTAGCTGAACTAACCAAGACTTCCTATGCCTTACTTTCTTAAAAGCACAAATTTCCACTACTCTGGGAGTAATGTAACTATGTGTAGAACTAGGGTCAGTCAAAATAGAAACAGATTGCTCAGCAATCTTACCTGCTACTTCAACCACAGCTGACTGGTGATCTGCCTGGCGGTCCTCCAGTGCTGCATAAATCCTAGGAACTGCCCTTGCTACTTGACCCACTGTTTCTGCTTCTTGAAGGTTATAAGCTGGTCTTACACTCTCATTCTCGAGTGGACAATTTCTGCGCATGTGGGGTCCACCACATTTCCAACATTGAAGTGGCCCTCTATTCTGTTGTGGATCTTTAGGCTTTTCTCCTGTCACTCCAACTGGCTTACTCGCAGCTTGAGATGGCTGCTTTTGTTGATTCCTGAAGCTAGAAGGTTTGAAACCTTTCTTTCTTTGGTCAAACTTCTCATTCTTCTTATCCTTCCATGCCTTATGGTAATCCGGCTTACCTTTGCTTTGCTCATAGCAATACTTAGCCTTTCTTATTGCTTCTTCAAGAGTTCTAGGTTCATAAAACTCGATTCTATCTTTGTAAGACTGAGGTAATCCACTCAGAAAGCACTGAACCTTTACTTTTTCATCTCTGATGTACCAGACATACCTTAACAGCTCCAAAAACTTATTAGCATACTCTTCCATGGTCTTCTGTCCCAATCTCAGCTCATGGAACTCCTTAATCTTGTCATCATAATACTTGTCAGATAGGTATTTCTGCTTGAAATACTTCTTGAACTGTTTCCACTTCAGTCTCCTTTCACTGATCCTCTTTACTTGCTTGAAGTGTTCCCACCAAATGGATGCTCTTCCATTTAGATTGAATATGGCAACTCTTGCCTTCATGTTTCCTGAATAATCATGCACTTGGAAGTACTTCTTAATCCCAAGAAGCCAAGCTTCAGCCTCTTGTCCAGTCTTTACCTCATCATCAAACGTAGGAGGTTTTTCTTTCTTAAATTCATCACGAGAGCGATCCCTATGGTGTCTCTTTCTTTTCCTTTTATGAGAAGAAGAGCTTGAATCCCCGCTGGATTCTTCCGAATCAGATGATCCACTAGAAGTTCTTCTCCTTCTCCTAGTACTGCTCTTACTGCCTTCTAGTCTTGCTGTACCTCGTCCAGAGTCTATCTTTATTTGCAAGTCTGTCAAACTCTGTAACATTGCAGCATTCAACTGATGCTGCTCTTCCTGGGCTTTAATCAAGATTCTCATGGTAGCTGCAACATCTGACGGGGTCTCTTGGAATCTCCTTCCATTAGACTCTATGTCATCATTTCTATTACGTAGATTTTCTCCCATGTCATCTCGGGCATGCTCATCAGAATCCCGAGCATCATATCCGTCATGGGTTCTCATACTGAACCACCCCTTACTTACCAAAATGCTCTACCTAGAATACTTCTCTTGAAGGTGACTTATGATTCTGCAAACGTGTTAATAACACAAACGTTAGATGCATACATTGATACAAATCAACATTACTTACCTTCTCTTGGAATAATCATAAAATAACAAATTTTCCCAACATAGAATTTTCTTCCTCAAGGAATGATTGTCTGAAGGGATGACGGGGGTCAAGGGGGCTTGCCCCCTTGTGGCTTCCCTGCGCCACTGCAGGGCGGGTCGAGGGCAGTAAAACATTGGTTTTCGCGCAATCTGGCGCATTAAATCGCTGCCAATTTCTTTTTTTCGGCCCTGAAAATTCCCTGTAAAACAGCTCAAAATTTCACTGAGGAACAGTCAAAATCTGCTGGAAAAATTCCACCGAAAACACAAATTTTCCCTGTGCAGAATAGACTGTCGGCTGTCTTTCTGATCGATTGTCGGAATCCTTTGTGCTTCGAGTGGCTTGGTCATTTAGGCAGCCACAACGGTGGCTCACCAAAGCTCCTAACCTTCCACAACGGCGGCTCTCAAAAGCTCCAAACCTTCCGACGTCCGCTCTTACTTAGAGGAATATCAACGTCGGGCGTCGGCTGACTCTGACATCGGAAGTCGGATGACTCTCCACATCGAAATTCGGATGAATTTCCACATCGGAAGTCAGATGACTTTGTCTTCCACTGACTCGGCTCCTCTTCCATTCTTTCTTCTGCTGACTCGGCTCCTCTTCCATTCTTTCTTCCGCCGAATCGGCTCCTCTTCCATTCTTCCTTCTGCCGAATCGGCTCCTGGAACACTTTCTCTTCCGATCTGGCATTTAGAAAATTTTGAACATCGGACGTCGGCAGACTTTCACATCGGAAGCCAAATGGATTTGGCTCCCGCAACGGCGGACGTGCAAACCATAATTTCTTCCGATCGGGACTTACGGAGAACAATTTAACGTCAGGCGTCGGCTGGCTTTTGGATCGGAAGCCTTAATGCTTTCGCTTCCGCAACGGCGGCTGACGGGCCACTTTCCCCTCCGATTGCCCCAACACTTAGACAAATTTTAAACCTTTCTGTGGCATCAGCGGTCGGATGACTCTCACTTCAGATGCGGAATTGCTTCGCCGTCCGCAACGACGGACAGGAGACTTCACCAATCCTTCTGCAACAACGGAAGTTCACTTCACCAGTCCTTTCGCAATGGTGGAAGTCCACTTCTCCAATCCTTCCTCAGCGGCAGAATTCCACTTCCTCCAGTGGTCCGACCGCTCAACACTTAGATGGTTTTTCTGAATTCGTTGGCTCACTGCTGTTCTGCTGGACATAGAGGGTAATTCTGCCCTCTATCAGCGGCTCTTTCTTGGCCCATAGAGGCCCACTGCTGCAACCCAAGCTCTAATACCATGCTGTCACGTCCCCATGCCTCCGGCCGGCGAAGAGGACGCGACCCAAACTTAATCCGACCGGGCTAAAGGCCCATGAACATGTAAATTCATAAAATTTGCATAAACAGAATGCAGAAAGGGAAAATGCATTGCAGTTTATCATGCACAGCTGAAATCATTCATCATGCACAGTTGAAATCATTCATCTTGCACAGCGGAATCACCATACATTCAAACAAGCATTCTTCATTTAACATGTTCACCAATTTCATTAACATAAATTAAGAGTTGCAGAAGTAAAATGGATAGATCACTTATCTTATGATGAACTCGATCCGCAACCAGCTACGTCGCTGCAACGTTCCACCCAACCATAGGCCAGCGTGCTCCTTAATCTCTCAGCAACGCTTCCACCCCTAAGCTGGGCATGATTCTCCAAGGAATAAGGGAACTAGCAGGCTTACACATAGCCAAGGATGTCCGAAACACAGCCAAGCCAACACAGTTGGGTTTATCAGGTCATTAAGGAGTTGGAGAAGGAAGATTGCTAAGCTAGTGAGCTCATTACAAAACCAAGGACACCTACACCAGAACTAGCCTGACCTCTAAGACACCCATCCACACCCAACACAAGGAATCAGTCCCTTCTCTGCTACACAGTCCCTCAGGCCCTGCATTCCCTTCCAGTGCTATTCAGGGGTGATGGAGAAGAAGGCCAGCCCTCTAGATCTGTCTGTGTGGTTCCAACCACCAGGTTTATCAAGCAAAACTAAGCCAACATCCCTTCTCCTCTCATAGTCCGAAGACCAACCATTGCACTCAGGAAATTCATTTAGCTGTCACAGCCTAAACAGGAAAAAAAACGAATCTCAAGTGACATACAAAAATTCCCAAACACAGCAGCAACACACTTATAGTAGGGGAAAAATCAACAGTCCGTCCAAGGCAATTGAGCCACAAAAAGACTCACACAGACCACGTTGGAAATAGATTTACAGACTTTCGGCCTGGGCGTGAGTAGCAACCAACGCAGAGCCCACAAATTCGACCCATGGAGAAAGGATTCAGCCACATCATTCACAAATCCGTGGAGGAAACAGCATGGGTAAAAACCAGGGAGATTCCTGTGCGTGGAAAGAAATAACGAACGGGCAATGGTGGAAAACGAACAGAGCACAAAGAGGATGCGAAATTGGGCTTGCGTGAGTGTTCAACAAACTCGTGGAGCCCAGAAAATGCCTGCGTGAGACCCAAAACGCCAAGAGCCTGTGCGTGAGGATGAACAGCAATGGAGAGGACGCGAATTTGCAAGTCTCCAGCGTTTTTGCAACTCGTGGGGAGGAAAAAAAAGAGTCTACGTGAAGGATGAGGACGAATTGAATGAAGGGCATAGGCTAGGACTGACAGTCCTGCCACCCCACACCCCAAAACAATAACTGCCATAACTCCTCCCAGCTGCCAACAGAAATTCTTAAAGAAGGTGGTTGGACTAAGACAAGGGAAGAAGACACATGGGTTTTTCCCCCTTTTGGCTCCAGGTTTGACAAATCCCCCCCCCCCCATCCTTATCCTTGGAAAAATCATGCCCCCTTCGATTTAGTTTCCGCAACCATAGCTGGTTGTGTTCATTTTTAATTATAGATGCATATTTACATGGTGATAAACTCAAAACATATGTTGCATGCCCCGATATACCATCAGTGACAGTTTTAAATCCAAAACATAGCATTACTGATCAATGGTGGGGCCTTGGCCTTTAGCTCCACACCATGATCATTTACAATTTATACATCATATACATCTAATGCAACGGGGTCAAAACCGGGACATTACATAACCCCTAAACTGGGGGTGAACCACGTTATATCGTGTGTTGTGGTTTTTTTGTTGTTGTTGTTATGTTCTTTATGCATTGATAAATATATATCTGATAAGTAAGATCACTGCTAAATATTAACTTCGCTGGAATTTCCAGTAAAGGGTTAAGCAAGGCACTGTTTGTTTATCTAACCGTAAAGCTAAATAAGTAACTATTAAAGTTTTGCATTGTGTGATTATAAGTGTTAGAAACAAAAGATATAATAATATCCCTCTTCTGCTTGCAGAAACCTGATTCTGCGGCACCCCATAGTTGTTTCAGGTGAGACTGCAACCTGTTCACAGGTTATTGCCGAAAGGGCCAACACTGTGGGTCTTTTGTTGGGGCGAAGTTAATGGTATAAATCCCAGGTCTACCCTATAGCCCAACAAGTCTTAGTTAGCCCCCAATTACTTTCAGTTAGTTCACAACCAGTTAGCTAGCGCAAGCTTTGCATGGCTAATGCATGGCTGCATGTGGAGTAGGCACCTTTTCCCACCTACCACACTCAGTTGCACTAAGTTAACTAGTTGTCGTTGATTGTTTGAGTTGTTGGACATCTGGGAGTTGATTTATTGGACTCCAATATTGGTTGAGTCACCATCAGTAGATGGACAGCTAGATATAGTCACATCTAGTGGATAGATTCGAATCCATCCCTAATTGATTCTAATTCTTTTCCTATGTAAACTATTATAACACTTGATATTATTATTGTCAATGATACTGTAAATTCCTGAGCAATACTCATCTATTTCTTGTGTGGTTTGTTTTTTTTAGTTTGTATCTTCATTCTCCATTTGCTGCAAACATTATTAGAACTATCTGTTTGAAGACCTAAATGGCATTCAAATTCTAATACAAAGACTACTCCCACAAGTTAGGGAGATTCTAACAAATAAAAAAATTAAAACTATTTCCATCCCTCGATAGATTACGAATGAGTTATTTCTCCTAACTTAGTTTCCTTGAATAAAGATGTCGAGTCAAATTGTCTTTATGAACAACAACCCATGATGATCATCTTCACGACAATTTCCATAACTCAATTATAATAGATTTTACAATCCTTAAAAAATAACAAAGCCACAATTTAAATATATTTTATTAATACACTCCATCTCCCTGATGTGACCAGTCACCCACCCATTTTGACTGTAATGCCCCGGTTTTGACCCCATTGCAATAGATGTACATGATGTATATATTAAATGATCAGGGTGCGGAGCTAAAGGCCAAGGCCCCACCATCGATTGGTTATGTTATGTTTTGGATTTGAATTGTCACCGATGGTATATCGGGGCATGCGGCATATATTATGACGGTCATCATGTAAATATGCATCTATAATTAAAAATGATCCCGACTAGCTACGATCGCGGCAACTAAAATGAGAAAGGGGCATGATTTTCACAAGGATAATGGTGGGGAAATTGTCAGCCTTGGCCAAGGAGAGAAAAACCCATGTGTCTTCTTCCTCTGTTTTATTCCAACCACTTTCATTAAGAAAGACTGCTGGTGGTTGAGGCAGTTAATTGTTTTGGGGAGTGGGGTGGCAGGACTATCAGTCCTCACCCACACGCACACTCCACCATGGTTGACTTCACTATGGCTGGGAAAAACGACTGCCATCATTCACGTGGGGATTTTTCCACTCTCCCCACGATTGTGCAAAAAAACTCACGCACTTGCAATTCGTGTCCCCTCCATTGTTGTTCATTCTCATGCAGAGGGATTCTTTCCCGTTTTTTCTTGTCCTCACGCACAGAACCTTCTTGGTTTTACCCACGTAGTTTCTTCCCCCGCAGATTTGCAGATGATGTGGTCGTATCCACTCCCCACTGGCTGATTGTGGGTTCGGCATTGTTGCTCACGCTCATCCACAGGCTGGGAGACCGTAATTTCTTCCCCAGCGTGGTCTGTATATGTTTTCTTGGTGATCTCGTGCCCAGGACGGGCTGTGTTTTCCCACGTTGTTGGCTGTGGTTGTTGTGGTCCTCCTTACATGTTGGGGACTATTGTAAATTCGCTTGAGAGTCATTTTGGCCACGATAGGGCCAAGAATGACTCAGAATTCGTTTTCCCTATTTAAGCTGTGACAGCTGACTTAATTGCTTGTGTACAATGGTTGGTCTTTGGACCGTGTAAGGAGCAGGGGTGGGGGCTTGGGTTGCTTGATAAACCTGGTAGCTGGAAACCACACAGACAGAGCTAGAGAGTTGACCTTCTTCTCCATCGCCCCTGAATAGCACTGGAAGGGAATGCAGGGCCTGAGGGACTGTGTAGCAGAGAAGGGACTGATTCCTTGTGTTGGGTGTGTTTGGGTGTCTTAGAGGTCAGGCTAGTTCTGGTGTAGGTGTTCTTGGCTCTGTAAGGGGCTCACCAGCTTAGCAATTTGCCTTCTCCAGCTCCTTAATGGCCTGATAAACCCAACTCTGTTGGCTTGGCTGTGTGTTTTGTGTATCCTTGGCCACGTGTAAGCCTGTTGTTCCCTTATTCCTTGGAGAATCATGCCCAGCTCGGGGGTGGCAGCATTGCTGAGAGATTAAGGAGCACGCTGGCCTATGGTTGGGTGGAACGTTGCAGCGACGTAGCTGGTTGCAGAACGAATTCATCTTAAGATAAGTGATCTTGTCTATTTTTACTTCTGCAACTATATTTTCTGTTAATAATCATGTTGAACATGTTGAATGACTGCTTGTATGAATGAATGTTTCTTCCACTGTTATGATAAACAATTGCATATATGCATTTTCTACTTCAATGCATTTTATTTCGGCATATCAGCATGTCATTTTATGAATTCAATGTTCATGGGATTTTAGCCCGGGTGTTCAAACCTTGAGTTGTGTCCTCCTCGCCGGTCGGAGGCATGGGGACGTGATAGTATGGTATCAGAGCCTCAGGTTGCAACAATGGCCTTCATGGGTCAAGAAAGAGAAACTGACAGAGGTTGTATCTCATTCTGCCCAGCATAAATCAATGGATGACTGGAAAATTTAAAATGGCCTAAGTGTTGACAGTCGGAGCACTTAGAGGTTCAGACTTCCACCGACTTCCGCCGTAGCGGAAGGGATTTTGGAAGAGACTTCCGCCATAGCGGAAGTCTGTCCGACGGAACGGTCGAAGAGAACCGCGGAAAAAAATTTCCCAAGTGTTTCGCCATTGCAGAAGAATTAGCGGAAGGGACTTCCGCCGTTGCAGAAGCCAAAAGCCCTAAGGCTTCCAATGATGAAGACCGCTGACGCCGGAACAGTTTGGAGAAAACCGTGAAAATTTTTGACTAAGTGTTCCACATCGGAAGAAGTTAACGTTTGGCGAGCCGCCGTTGCGGAAGCCAAGGTCATTTGCCTTCCGATGTAAGAAGTCCGCCGACGCCCGACGCCAAAATTATTCTAAGTAAGTGCTGATCGAAAGAAGTTAACGTTTGGCAAGCCGCCGTTGCGGAAGCCAAAGTCATTTGCCTTCCGATGTAAGAAGTCCGCCGACGCCCGACACCAAAATTGTTCTAAGTAAGTGCCGATCGGAAGAAGTTAACGTTTGGTGAGCCGCCGTTGCAGAAGCCAAAGTCATTTGCCTTCCGATCTAAGAAGTCCGCCGACGTCCGAAGTTAAAATTCCTTTAAGAAAAGAGCAACCGATCGGAAGAAGTTATTGTTTGGAGTGCCGCCGTTGCGGAAGCGGAAGCATTACGGCTTCCGACCAGAAAGGCTGCCGACGTTGATCAAAAGGGGAAAGCATTCCAGGAGCCGTTGTTGCGGAAGAGAGAGTGGTTTGAAAGCCTATTCTGCAAAAGAGAAAGTGGTCCGCAAGCCGATTCTACGGAAGAGAAAGTGGTTCGAGACCCGATTCTGCGCAAGGAAAATTTGGGTTTTCCATGGGGTTTAACCAACGAATTTTGACTGTTTTTCGGTGAAATTTTCAGCAGTTTTTACAGTGAATTTTTAGGGCTGAAAAGGAGAAAAGAGGCAGCGATCTTATGCGCCAAATTGCGCGAAAACCCAACAATTTACAAACAAACAAAAAAAACGAGAGTGCTGCCCTCGACCCACCCTGCAGTGGCGAAGCCACAAGGGGGCAAGCCCCCTTGACCCCCGTCGTCCCCCTCAGATAGACACTCTTAGATGAAGAAAACTCTATGTTTTGGGAAACTCGTAATTTATAATTTTCCAAGAGAAGGTAAGTAATGTTGGTTTATATCAATATTATGCATCTAACAATTGTGTTACTAACACATTGCAGACTCATAGTCACCTTCAAGGGAAGTATTCCAGATAGTGCATTTGATAAACA
>LPNX010809412.1:57638-71642 GCA_001517045.1 Pseudotsuga menziesii | reverse complement strand
TTCTCATTGGAATGGATTGGTTAGAAGCTCACAGGGTGAAGCTTGACTGTTACAATAAGACTTTTGAATGCATGAATGAAGAAGGGAACCTCGTGGTTGTGCAAGGTATTCCAAAGGTAATTTCAATCCGGCAGGTTTCAACAATGCAGTTAAAGAAGTTTTGTAGGAAGGGTTTCCAGTTGTATGCAGCTCATATTTTGGAAACATCAAGAGATGAAACTCTGAGCTTGGAGGACTATCAGGTGTTACAGGAATTCTGGGATGTGTTTCCTGATGAGATTCCAGGGCTTCCTCCAAAGAGGGACATTGACTTCACAATTGAACTTGTGCCAAGAGCAGCACCAGTGTCCAAGGCACCCTACAGAATGAGTACACCAGAGATGCTAGAATTGAAGATGCAACTGCAAGAGTTGTTGGAAAAGAAGTATATCCGACCAAGTGTGTCTCCTTGGGGAGCACCAATTCTGTTTGTCAAGAAGAAAGATGGTACACTCAGGTTATGCATTGATTATCGACAGTTGAACAAGGTTACTGTGAAGAATAAATATCCTTTGCCTAGGATTGATGACCTCTTTGATCAAATGAGAGGAGCAAGGGTATTTTCCAAGATTGACTTAAGGTCTGGTTACCATCAGGTAAGAATCAAGGATGAAGACATTCATAAGACAGCCTTCAGGACGAGGTATGGGCATTATGAGTTTGTAGTGGTACCGTTTGGTCTCACGAATGCACCAGCTACATTTATGTGCCTCATGAATAGTGTCTTCAGCAGGTATTTGGACAAGTTTGTGCTTGTTTTCCTTGATGACATTCTTGTTTATTCTAAGAATGAGGAAGAACATGAAGAGCATTTGAGATTGACATTGAAATTGCTCAGGGAGCATTAGTTGTATGCAAAACTAAGCAAGTGTGACTTCTATAGAGATAGAATTCAGTATTTGGGTCACATTATCTCAGAGGAAGGTATATCTGTGGACCCTGAAAAGATAGAAGTCATTAGGAATTGGCCTACTCCAAGAAATGTGACAGAGGTAAGATCTTTTATGGGACTTGCAGGATACTATAGGAGATTCATTGAGGGATTCTCCAAAGTTGCACATGCAATCACTTCTTTGCAAAAGAAGGGGATGAAGTTCGAATGGACATCGAGGTGTGAAGAAAGCTTCCAGCAGTTGAAGAATCTTCTCACTAGTGCACCCGTATTGAAAGTCGCAGATCCAGAAAAAGATTTTGTGGTGTGTACCGATGCATGCGGACAAGGGCTAGGAGGAGTCCTTATGCAGGACAACCATGTGATATGTTATGAGTCGAGAAAGCTGAAGGAGCATGAGAAGAACTATGCCACTCATGATCTAGAGCTTACAGCCATAGTACATGCTCTCAAGATGTGGAGACATTACTTGATGGGCAGGAGATTTGAGCTCAGAACAGACCACTGTGGTTTGAAGTATCTATTTGATCAGCCTACTCTGAATGCTAGGCAAGCAAGATGGCTGGAATTTTTATGTGAATTTGATTTCGAAATCAAGCACATAAAGGGAAAGGAGAACAAGGTAGCTGATGCACTCAGCAGGAAAATGAAAGAAATGCATGTGGCATCTCTTAGTATTTGCCAATTAGATTTGAGGCAGCAGATTGCCAATCATGTTGCCGGAGATGAATTGTATGAGCAAGTAAAAGACAAATTGCAGCAGCAAAGTCTCGAGAAGAGGTATGAGGGATATAAATTGGAAGAAGATGGACTTCTCACTTATAAAGGTAGAATTTATATTCCAGATGTAGCAGATTTGAGGAGAGTTGTTATGGATGAAACCCATCAAGCTCCATATTCTGGTCACCCAAGATATCAGAAAACAATCGCTACAGCTAGAAAGCAGTACTTTTGGCCAAGAATGAAAAGGGATATGGCTGAGTACATTTCAATATGTATGAAATGTCAACAGGTAAAGGTTGAGCATCAACATCCAGCAGGTTTGTTGCAGCCTTTGCCAGTTCCGGAATGGAAATGGGAAGTCATTTCCATGGATTTTATTACAGGATTGCCGATGACTTGGAGACAACATGATTCCATCATGGTTGTGGTAGACAAGTTGACTAAGGCAGCACATTTTATACCGGTTAAGTCTACGTATGAAACTGACAACATTGCAAAGATCTTCATGAAGGAGATTTTCAAATTTCATGGATTGCCTAAGGCAATAGTCTCGGACAAAGATGTCAAGTTCACTTCCAACTTTTGGAAGGGGTTGGTTGCAGACTTGGGTACAAAGCTAAACTTTAGCACTGCATACCACCCTCAGACAGATGGTCAAACAGAGAGAGTTAATCAAGTGCTTGAAGATATGCTTCGCATGTACGTGATGGAAAAACCAACCAAGTGGGAAGATTACTTACACTTGGTAGAGTTTGCTTATAACAATGGACATCAAGCATCCTTGGGGATGAGTCCGTATGAAGCTTTGTATGGAAGAAGGTGTAGGACACCAGTGACTTGGGATAATCCAGTGAACATGATTGTGCTTGGACCAGAATTGCTCAAGAAAATGGAGCAAGAGGTTATAAAGGTCAGGCAGAAGCTGAAAGCAGCACAGGACAGACAGAAAAGCTATGCAGATAAGCATAGGGTGAACAGGGAGTTCAGTGTTGGGGATCATGTCTACCTCAGAGTGAGGGCAAGGAAGAGTTCCTTGAAGCTTGGTAGTTGTGCCAAGTTGTCACCGAGATACTGTGGGCCGTTTGAAGTGCTTGAAAGAATAGGGCCAGTTGCATATAGACTTGCATTGCCTGCTAGCACTAGAGCTCATAATGTTTTTCATGTTTCTTTGCTTAAGAGATATGTACATGATCCTAACCATGTGATAAATTGGAATGTGATTCAGGTGGAACCCGAGGGAGAGTTCTGAATCGAGCCAATGCGCATCCTTGACAGGAAGGTCACAATGCTCCAGAACCGAGCCATGGGTCAGGTAAAGGTACAATGGGAGCACTTCAGACCTGAAGAGGCTACATGGGAGCTGGAGGATGCCATGCGATTGGCACATCCATTTTTGTTCAATTCTGCGGAACACTGAGGCAATACCAGTGTAGCATTTTGTTCAAATTTTGTAAAGCACTGAGGACAGTGCTATTGAAGGGGGAGGGGAATGTAATGCCCCAGTTTTGACCTCGTTGCAATAGATGTACATGATGTATATATTAAATGATCAGGGTGCGGAGCTAAAGGCCAAGGCCCCACCATCGATCGGTTATGTTATGTTTTGGATTTGAATTGTCACCGATGGTATATCGGGGCATGCGGCATATATTATGACGGTCATCATGTAAATATGCATCTATAATTAAAAATGAACCCGACCAGCTACGATCGCGGCAACTAAAATGAGAAAGGGGCATGATTTTCACAAGGATATGGGTGGGGAAATTGTCAGCCTTGGCCAAGGAGAGAAAAACCCATGTGTCTTCTTCCTCTATTTTATTCCAACCACTTTCATTAAGAAAGACTGCTGGTGGTTGAGGCAGTTAATTGTTTTTGGGAGTGGGGTGGCAAGACTGTCAGTCCTCACCCACACGCACACTCCACCATGGTTGACTTCACTATGGCTGGGAAAAACGACTGCCATCATTCACGCAGGGATTTTTCCACTCTCCCCACGATTGTGCAAAAACACTCACGCACTTGCAATTCGCGTCCCCTCCATTGTTGTTCATTCTCATGCAGAGGGATTCTTTCCCATTTTTTTTTGTCTTCACGCACAGAACCTTCTGGGTTTTACCCACGTAGTTTCTTCCCCCGTGGATTTACGGATGATGTGGTCGTATCCACTCCCCACTGGCTAATTGTGGGTTCGGCATTGTTGCTCACGCTCATGCACAGGCTGGGAGACCGTAATTTCTTCCCCAGCGTGGTCTGTATATGTTTTCTTAGTGATCTCATGCCCAGGACAGGCTGTGTTTTCCCATGTTGTTGGCTGTGGTTGTTGTGGTCCTCCTTACATGTTGGGGACTGTTGTAAATTCGCCTGAGAGTCATTTTGGCCGCGATAGGGCCAAGAATGACTCAGAATTCGTTTTCCCTGTTTAAGCTGTGACAGCTGACTTAATTGCTTGTATGCAATGGTTGGTCTTCGGACCGTGTAAGGAGCAGGGATGGGGACTTGGGTTGCTTGATAAACCTGGTGGCTGGAAACCACACAGACAGAGCTAGAGGGCTGACCTTCTTCTCCATCACCCCTGAATAGCACTAGAAGGGAATGCAGGGCCTGAGGGACTGTGTATCAGAGAAGGGACTGATTCCTTGTGTTGGGTGTGTTTGGGTGTCTTAGAGGTCAGACTAGTTTTGGTGTAGGTGTTCTTGGCTCTGTAATGGGCTCACCAGCTTAGCAATTTTCCTTCTCCAACTCCCTAATGGCCTGATAAACCCAACTCTGTTGGCTTGGCTGTGTGTTTTGTGTATCCTTGGCCACGTGTAAGCCTGCTGTTCCCTTATTCCTTGGAGAATCATGCCCAGCTCGAGGGTGGCAACGTTGCTGAGAGATTAAGGAGCACGCTAGCCTATGGTTGGGTGGAACGTTGCAGCGACGTAGCTGGTTGCAGAACGAATTCATCTTAAGATAAGTGATCTTGTCCATTTTTACTTCTGCAACTATATTTTCCGTTAATAATCATGTTGAACATGTTGAATTACTGCTTGTATGAATGAATGTTTCTTCCGCTGTTATGATAAACAATTGCATATATGCATTTTCTACTTCAATGCATTTTATTTCGGCATATCAGCATGTCATTTTATGAATTCAATGTTCATGGGCTTTTAGCCCGGGTGTTCAAACCTTGAGTTGCGTCCTCCTCGCCGGTCGGAGGCATGGGGACGTGACATTGACCAACCAAATTATTATGACCCATTTATGCCACATTCACACATTGAATTACTTGTGGTGTTTACACCGTTTGCAACCATGATTTAATGTACCCATGTGTCCTCTGCTAGAAGAGAGGGGCAACATGGGCTCACGAAGTAAAGTGACCATTGCATGTGGTGCGATTCGTTGGTGTCAGCGTGCTAGCATTATAGTCCACACCCATGCGATGTCGAGACATTCATCCACGTAACTACACGACACTCAACCACTGTTAGACAGCATTAGAGAACTTTCCTTCGCTACGTCACCATCCTCCCCGACAGTTCGAATCATGTATCCTACATTAGACACCCAAGGGACCACGAGGACGGGTTTCGTGGAGGGAGTCTATCCTCCATTACGCGAGTTAGTTGTCAATAGGTGATTTGACGTCTAAGTGGCGCCCACATGAGCCCAAAGGCTGTTGACTGGGTTAGTCAAACTGACATGATGATGTCAGTGGATGTGTAGGCAGTCCATGTGGATAGATGGTAATGGGTATGCATGTTTTTGTCCGGTAGTTATATGTAGTTGTTAAGGTGGCCTATTAGTGGGGTTAAATGGATTTCATTTTATTAACCCGAATTCACAGGGACTTCACTTAGTGAACCTCTCACATAGCACGTGCAATCGTGGTATATTAAAGAATACCCTTAATCTCCAGAGATATTGACCCAAACTATTTTTGTTGAAACCCCCCCCCCCCAATACTTAAAACCTCCTCCCCACCCCTTTTTATACCTCAATCCTTATAAACCACCCTACCCACCCCCACCTTAAACCCCTCATCCCCCCCAATACCTGCAATATATTGGTTCAATTTTTTATAATTTTAAAATCCACAATATGAACTAACGTGATAAGATATTGGTCAACAAGTGAATCCCCCGTGCCTGAATTCAATTTTGTTGATACATTTTTTGGCTTAGCTCACGGTTTATTTGACCTACCATCCACGTTGTTGACATTTCAGCAATTAACATTGAGTGTTGCAATGGTATTTTAGTCTTAGTTGAATTTGGGTATGCATGTTTTTGTCCGATAGTTATATGTAGTTGTTAAGGTGGTCTATTAGTGGGGTTAAATGGATTTCATTTTATTAACCTCAATTCAATTTTGTTGATACATCTTTTGGCTTAGCTCATGGTTTATTTGACCTACCATCGACGTTGTTGACATTTCAGCAATATAACATTAAGTGTTGCAAAGGGATTTTAATCTTAGTTGAATTTGTATGCATGTTTTTATGAGATAGTTATGTATAGTTATTAAGATGGTCTATTAATAAGATTAAATAGATTTCATTTTATTAACATGAATTCAATTTTGTTTATACATCTTTTGGCTTAGCTCACCGTTTATTTGACCTACCATCCACGATTGTTGAAATTTCATCAACATAACATGTTGCAATGATATTTTAGTCTTAGTTGAATTTCTAGGCTAAAAATATTTTACATGCAGCAGAGTAATAACCACCAGAGTGCTCCCGCAGCAGTATTTATTACTCTACTACATTACTACATGTTGAATATTGTGCATTACTACATGTTGAATATTGTTCACCGAATTTCTACCAAAGGACCCTAACGCATTATTAAAATAGTCTATTAATAAAATTAAATAAATTTCATTTTATTAACATAAATTCAATCTTGTTCATACATCTTTTAGCATATAGCTCACGGTTTATTTGACCTACCATCCACGTTGCAGCAACAATGATATTTTAGTCTTAGTTGAATTTCTACCACAGGGCCCAACGCACTAAAATTTAACAGCAACCTTCAAACAAAATACAAATTTGTTTATTATTTTCCATCGTTGATATCTAAATCCGACTCCCTACAGAGTGACGTCACCTCAACCTCAATTTTCAACCCCAATAGCGGTAGACGTTTGAAAGCGACACCTTGATTTTGATGTGATGCATGCACTGTTAAATCTTTTGACTGAATATATACATAACAAAGTACATACAGGGATTATTGACTGAATATATACATAAAAAGTACTACAGTGATTGTTGACTGAATATATACCTACCAAAGTACATACATGATACAGTGATTACTGTGGGATTATTGACTGAATATATACATAAAAAGCACTACAGTGATTGTTGACTGAATATATACCTAGCAAAGTACATACAGTGATTACTGTTGCGATCTTTCCATATTTACCATGACTCCATGAGTGATGCACATGCAGGCGCTGAACCGTCTATATATTTCACGTGATATTCACGTTTTCTGGTATTAATTGAGATGGGACATACTTTACTTTACATGCCATTACACGCAAGCAAAAGCTGTCTGCTAAAACTAAATCATGGCCGCTCGGTAGACTGTGTACTCACACAGTCACAAGAAATGAATAAAAGTCTTACGTTTAATTCAATTGAATGGTTTAGATAGCCGGCTTTATGTGTCCGGAAATAGTTAGCCAGTACTATATTTGCACTGTGCCTTTCGGTTCGTATTGTTATTATCAATAAGTAATTTAGGTTAGACATCAACAAGTTGAGGGTGGGAGGCTGAAGCACAACTCAAGTTGAGGGTGGGAGCTAAATGTGGGATTGTGGTTTGGAGTTGTGGGGTTTGAGTTTATGGCGATTATTAACCAGCCTGTTTTAAAGTAATGCAGATTTGTTGTTGGTAGTTGGATCTTAAAGTGTTGAGATCCAACACCTAACAATGAGTCTACCACAGTAGTTATTGTTATAGGGCATTGCCAAGTTTATGACTGATTTGAGGAAAGCCCAGATTCCATTTTCGTAAGGGTTTTTATAATAATAATAATAATCTATTTTTAAGGTCACCGCCAAGCTAGACACCAAATTGGTGTATGAGACCCCCTTGTTTGTGGGACAAGGGACCCCCTCTGCGCAGCGATTTAACTGGCATATTTATCAAATCTAATTGATTGAAACTGTTAGTTGCATTGTCGAAATCTAGTTGATTGATGACGAATTGTTAAAACTGTAGGTTGCATTGTCAAATTGTAATTTTAAATATTTGGTAAATATTGGAATGGATTTGATACCATTGCACTCATCCATGATTAATTACCGTGTATCTTAAAAGTCTTATGAGCTTAAAAGCTAGTCATGGATTTTTTTTCATTGTTGTTAGACTTCTCAAAGTAAGAGAGGATCTTGACTTTTGCATATACTTATTATTAGTGGATGTATCATTATGTCTAAAGGTTGTATGTTTTTAAGTACAAGTGTTATAACACTAACATGATGGTATGATTATAATCATCATTGTATTATAGTTTAAAAGTGTTATGACTTATGAACTTAAAAACTAGTCATGAGATTTATTTGGATCGTTGGTAGAATTCTCAAAGTACGAGAGGATCTTGATTATTGCATATACTTATTATCAATGAATGTATCATCATATCTAAAAAGGTTGTATGATTCTAAATACAAACATTATAACATCACCATAATGATATGACTATAATCATAATATAATGGCAACATTATAGGTTAAAACTTTTATGAGCTTAAATGTTAGTCATCGGATTTTTTGTTGTTGTTGTTAGAACTCTCAAAGTGAGAGGATCTGGACTTTTGCATATACTTATTATCAATGGATGTACCGTCATATCTAAAAAGGTTGTATGTCTCTAAATATAATCATTAAAACACCTACATGATAGTATGACTCTAATCATACTAGCTTGCTTATACCTGTAAGGCAAACAATATTTAGCATGCTGCAAAGCATTTAATGCAGCTGCGACGGGCTTGATGATCGTTGGATCTTGAGTTGCTTGAGATCCAATAGTCATCAACCCTGTTGCAGCCGCATTAAATGCTCTGCAACATGCTAAATATTGCTTGCCTACATGTAACACCAACATGATTATTATGACTATAATCATAATATAATACGGACATTATAGCTTGTCTATACATACATTGTTGTTAGAACTTTCAAAGTAAGAGAGGATATTGACTCTTACATATACTTATTATTAATGGATGTACCACAATATCTAAAAGGGTTGTATGACTTTAAGTACAAGCATTATAACACCAACATGATGTTATGACTATAATCATAATATAATACTCACATTATAGATTGACTTATACATGAAGAGGTGTACCATGCAAACATATGATTTATAACAAACTAAAAAAGCTACAACTCCAATCTACAAAGAAAGAACGTTATCCTTAACCATACAACAATACATGGATTATGTCAACTTTCAACATAACATATAGAATCTCTTTTGTTCTCAATGTCACTAAGATGTTTTTAGGCTTTAAACACTAGCACATTGCATAACACATGGTTGGTGAACATTAATAGGGATTGTATAGTGTGTTGTTATGATCTGTAAGGATGATGCTTAAGGTTATTGGGAGCATAAGTAACCCTTGTTTTTAACCATCGTTTCTACATGTGCACCTAGAGTTTGAGTGGAAACACTAAACTTCATGGTTGGACTTCAAGCCAAAACACTAGATTTCATGATTTGACTTCGAGCAGAGACATTAGACTTCATGGTTGGACTTTCAGCTAAGACGTTGAACTCCACGACTAGACTTCGAGCCAAGAATCTTGATAACAATGAATCTTGGTGAATCCAAGACTTTTGGAGATCCATCTCCATTCCACAAATTCTAATTTTCATTTTCCATTTTTGGGAGAGTAAACATGTATCCTAGTATCTCTTTCATGCTCTTCCTTCTCCTAAATATTTTACTATACTTTTTTTAAGCTTTCTTTTTATTTTTATGTCATGTTTTTCAATTTTATTGATTAAATTTGATCATTGATATTTTATTTTATTTTAAATTTTATATATAGTTTTATAGAATTAAGTGTTATGTGTTTTTTAAGAAAAAAAAACCTACAATATTCAAGGTTATTGTTATAGATTTTGTCAAAACCCCAAAATTTCGAAAAATTTAAAACTTTTAAAATAACATATAATCACATTAAATGCAGTCATTAACTGTTTGATGAGTTTATGCTACTAGAATTGTAACTGAATGATTATTTAATTACTCTGTGCTTTGAAGAGCAGTTTCTTTTTCAGTTACTGATTGTTTTTCTGTTTGCGACACAAGGTGGTTTGTGGTGAAGGGCTGGGCTTACTTAGCTTTCGAGCTAACGCAGCAGTTTCCTTCTATTACAGGTATATAGTTGAGAAGTATGGTTCGATGCAAACAAGTCTCAGAAGTTTACAGTACAGATTTCTGCATACAATTTGATTAGTAAAAGTTTATACATGCTAGACAGAAATACCATGCTTCTCAAGGTATTATTTTTATTACTGCTAAATTTTCCTTTGAGACTTAATACTAAAAAGAATTGTATTTTGCACATAAAAAAAATAGTAGAGGACTATTCCCTACAGTAACATAAAGTTTAGTAAATCTACAAGTACGAAAACCTTAAATGTCCATTCTGAAGATAAGTATAAGTACGTATTTATTATTCCTTTACTTAACAACTTAGCATGGTAGAAAGATCACAGCTTCACAGGTTTACTTCTTTTAGTTAAAGTTATAATCATAATATTCCATGCTTAGATTGCATCCTATTTAGTTTTTCAACTAATGAGGAATATTATTAAAATCGATCCAGAATTTTTCTTACTGAAGCATCTAAGATCTATGATTCGAAATAAGTATTCCTTTTATAGTTTAAAAGTCGGCATTCTTTTAAAATACTAAACTCATTTCAAGAGTACTATTAGGTTGGAAACCAAATACTGTTAGAATCAATCCTAAACTCATCATCTTTGATCCTTTTATGATATCTCAAAACTAGATTAACAAACAAAGTAGATAGAAAGAGAAATCAAGTTATCTATTCTACCTTACTTATGAAGTCTCTTATAAATCCTGAGTTTGGAGAGTGACAAAGTCTATTTGTCACCAAATAATGTTATGACCATAACAAGGAAGAGTTATCTCTCTATCCATAAGTATCTAATTAAGTACTAGGACAAACCAAATCAAATTATGAAAATCATAATAGAAACACCATTAATTGTATATACTTCAAAGAGTAAATATGTTTGTTACTTTCTTTTGAAAACCCAAATGGTTGGCATCATATTTGTGGACTATAGCCACTAAACTATAACTATAATCTATTATTCTATAATCCCTTGTTAACATAAACAAAACTCTATGCTTGTATAACGAGGCTATGTACAAACAAAGAGTAGCATACAATATATATATACATTGTACTAATGATGCGTTGTTGGCAAAATGATGTAGGTTAACCAAGGTATAAAACTTCCTATGGAACCTTCCAACAATGATTTGGTTGTGAAAATTATTCAGTGGTCGTGGACTTTGGAATGATAGCAAATTTTATACCAATTATTAAAAGTGTTACGTGGTTGCATGAAAGCCATACTTTGGCGCTATAAAGGTATTGACTGAACCCTAACTTGCCATTTCCCTTTCGCCCTCGGGCCCTTGGCCGCTCTGCAAACCCTTCGGGACCATACTGCTGTTGTATTGATCGCCATTACACCTCCTGCTGCTTCAGCCCCTTGTGAGCTCTGCTACAACATCGTGAGGGTGATTAGATTGTATAGATACTTGCTGCTTGCCCTTGTAGAATCGCCATTGCTTGGTTTAGCTCAGTTTGGGTAACTGTCCTACCTTTCTCAATCCCGCGTGAATGATTTATCCTTTCAGTATAGCGTGACTGGTGCTATCAACTGTTGAGTGGTAAGTGATAGATAAAGTGTTGCGATTGTAGGGTTTATACTCTCCATCGATTCGCTGGGGTCTCCTTCTTGCTGTAGAGGTTGAGAGAATTTAACCCAATCTTGTTGCCATCGTTTGGCAGACTACTTGCTCGAACTGGCCGTGGCAACGCTGTGAAGTTATCAACAGGTAGGGTAATCACTACCTCGTTTCCTTTAATGTACAACAATTTATACATGTTATTATTTATCCTTTTATTTTAAAAATAAATGCTAGCATTCGGCTGTGTAAATAATCTTCTTGCAGGTGAACCTGCTACGCTTCTTTGCCTTCTCTGGAATAAGGGTTACGGCTCCATGACCACGGTAAGCCTTGGTCTTTCCACGGCTTATCATCTTTGTCTGAAACCTTGTGCTGGTTTGGTCGATATAGCCCTGGTTGACCTCCATGGATTTTGGGTTGTTTGTTTTTAAAGTTTTAACAATGTGGGTAAAACCCTAGCTCTTAAACTGAGCTCTCCGGCTACGGCCGTGAGTGTAAGACCCTGTTTGTAGTTAATGTTTTGTTTAAAAACTTAACAGGCTGTAAGCCTTGCGTTTACTGTGTTCAAAGGTTTTTACAGGCTATACGCCCTCATGTATATTTTTGTTACTGCTAAGGGTTATTAAATGAAACAGATTTTCAGTTGTTCTTATGATTATTTGTCAAGGGTAGGGTTTTTACCCTCAGTTCTATGATATTTTGAAAACTGTTTCTCTTTCTTTCATTTTCCTTAATGCAGTATTGGAAAGATTTAAATAAAAGAATGCTTACTATGTTTTATTTAATAACCCAGCCGTAAGAAGAATGTTATTGGTTCTTCTTTTTATTAAATAATTTTTTTTGTGTATTTAAAGTGTTACTAGTTTTAACCCTAGTTGGCGGTGAAAGATAATAATACTATTTTGCTTCTATTAAATAATATTTAAGTTGAGGAGACATCTGTCTCATTAGGTTACTGATGATGTTTAAATACTTAAGCTCGACTGTCGAGCGTCCTGTACTCATATCTTTTCTTTTGTACAGATATACCTTTGATCGTATATTGGAAAATTATGTGTTAAAGTCAGTTTATAATTCAGTTTGTTATTAATAAAGAAATTATAACTGATATAAAGTTTAAACCTTGATAATAGTATAGGGTTTATATATTTTATTATTTAATTATCTTGATACTGTTTTACTTATAACTTAGATATAATTAATTTCAAGTTTTACTCACAGAGTATTAAAATACTTTCTATGTTTGATAATAACAGGTTCTTATAAAACACAAATACTTTACTATAAACTGTCTGTATTAATACATGATACCTATTAAAATCAAAGTAATATTCTTGCCTTTACTTCTATACTAAATCCTCCTTATAATTAAGGACAAGTATTTCCTACTATACAATTATATCTTAAAAGAATTAAGGTTAGGAAATATTAATTACTTACAGTCGGAAATAGTTGATTCTGAAGAATATTATTATTGTTATAAAATTCCTATTTTAATATGAATAGCATGAGGTAAAAGAGTACTTTGCCATTACTGTAGTATTTATATTATTTTCTGAAGTTTCTATTGTTTATATATTAATTCCTTAGTTTATTTTACAATATCTGAAGATAGTATTTAAGTTTTATCCTTCTGTAGTTTATTATACTACCTACTTTCTGTTGTATTTAGTTTATTCCTTTAGTTAAATGTTTACTTACAAATGTGCTGTAAGTATGACTAAAGACCATTATTCCTGTAACCTGTTCTTACTTTATGTTAACCTTTAAAGTAACAGAATCCGAACACCAAGAAGGAAACTTACAGTAATAGTATAAATTTTAATCTAACTTCTATCTTTCCTTTGCAATAGAATTTACTGAAACAAATGAAATACAATAATAGAAAGTTGGTTTTAAATCTGTGAGAAATTAACATATGCATTTGTAAGACATTAGTAGCTACTGGTAGTAAAAATAGGAAGCTCAGTTCAGAAGAATACTTCTTCTCAACACTGAGATACTGTGCTGGAGTACGGTCTGGTGATACCAGATGTGGAAAAACACAGTAAATACTAACAGGTTTAACTACTGATATTCTGAGATACTAACTTTACTGAAACTAACTAACTACTCAGACATATAAATAAACATAACATACATCCATTCATACTCAGAAAACATAAAGAAATGAATGACAGAACCTGTTTAAGCTGTGGACAACAACAGCAATGGGAGGCCATTCCTCCCTACCAACTCCTGGAGAGCGCTCAGATAGTGACTTCTCAGGACCCCTGAGCTTGCTCTGGTCTCCCTAGCTGGAACTAGGTGCAGCAATGTCAGATACCAGTCCTCAAACTCAGTATGAATACAGAGCTTA
>LPNX010809412.1:43226-57570 GCA_001517045.1 Pseudotsuga menziesii | reverse complement strand
TACTGCAGCAATCCACTCAGAACACTTCCTTACTGTTTTTCCCTCTTTCCTCAATGAAATTCCTGAATAACATTCACCTGAATGAATTCTCTCTGGAATCAAATCTAAGCAGCCCCAGCTCTCTTCATTGAGTACTTTTAAAAGATTGCCTCAGTCTTTGTTGGGTTAACTGTCATTTAATGAGCCACCTGCTCTGATTCCACTTTCTTGGGGAATCATGACCCCAAATATAGGGAAGTTGCCACCTGCAACTTAGGAAGTGTTTGGGGATGCTGCCACTTGTCTTTTGCATTTCCACCTAGTTCCATCCACCAGTTTGACCAGTAACCTCTTTTAACAGCTCTCCCATGCTGTTGTCTCCATAATTTATTTATTATTAATAAAATATTCTGAATTACACTCCATTACTGTTGACTCTGCTGAGTCATCAATCCCTACTTAGGATTAAATTTAACATAATGTCTCAGAAATATAATAAAACAAATAACATAATTTTTACAAAATTGGGGTATGTGACAGATTTAGCCTCTATTTATACAATTTCAAAATGTAAACATACGTTTACAATATTTACAATAACGTCTATTAAGTAGTCCACAAACAATGCATAAGTTACTCATCACATTTAAGGATTCTCCCAAACCCATATATATTAATAAAATTGACTCTCAATTTAGATATGATTCCAACATGTCAAAACGTAGCAACTTAGTCGAACATATAAATTTTAATTTCCTAATCATCTCTGATAATAAAAAAATTACAAACGCTCAATGAGACTTCAGACTAGGTAGTTCAAGGAGTTGTGTTGGGAAATTTGCAGGCACGGGAGCAGACTGAGGGGGAAAACCAAGGGTAAGTTACAGAACAGTGAATTCATTTCCCCTAACACATTTAGATCGGGGACCATTCAGATTTCAGATTCTGCTATGCGGAAACCTACTCACATGCTTTTGGGTCACCCAACCGTGAAACTAGGGAAATTTATTGAGTCCCGCCGATGAGGGGCTTGGGAAAAAAACATAAGTGTTATCAGGCCTTATGATATCAGAAAATATGGGCTGGGACAATTCATAACATCATGTGCAGGTAAAGGATCTTATCCTATATTTCATCATTGTCATTATCATATGACCCCTTCGACAGGATTTCCAAGTCACATTCTATGTGCGGTTATACTTTCACTGAATCTCGATTAAAAAACTAGTCGTCTTTTATGTTAGGGATTACCATAATGTATGGTGGTTAACATCACTGTGTTTATCTCCTTGATCACCTCAAAACTTGTTTACAAAAGCCACTTTCATTTGACCATTTCAGTGGGTTTCCAAGCTACAATTTCCGCATTACAATGTCATCATCAAGTCAAGTTTGTAGTCTTTTTTTAAAAATAATTTATTCTTCAATTTCTACAATAAATCAAGAAGTCAAGTTTGTAGTCTTTTTTTAAAAATAATTTATTCTTCAATTTCTACCATAAATATATAAAATGCAATTTTTCCTTATATATATATAAAATACCTATGCATTCCTTCATAAAACCCATACAAACATTCCTTTTAATATATATGTAAACCATTATATATGCATGGCTATATAGATGTGAATCATCTAACATATATGTAATAATATGANTATATATATATACGCATTAAACAACATTTAAAATTATGTATATATTTCCTTAAAATTAAGATTGTATGTAAATACCAGTATAGATCCAAATGTTAGGCTCTATCAAGTGTCGAGAGGGATCAAATCTCTTGAAATGCAAACGTGGTTTTAAGTATTGTACTCAAGGAGCTATTAGCTTTGGTGTGTCCTATATAGCCATTGATTTGATTTAAACTAAAACACATTTTTATTTATGGAAGACATATAATATTTTTTTATTATTTTTTATTTTGTGAGGAATGAACATTACAACATCTACCCCATACATGGTTTTAAAACCATGTGCAAGGCCCCCTAAAACCATGGGGTTGTTTAGGAGGCCTTGCACATGGTCTTAAAACCATTTGCAAGGCCCTCCTAAACCATGTACAATAAAACTATGGATTGTTTAGAAGACCTTGGGCATGGTTTTAAAACCATTTCCAAGACCCTCCAAAACCATGTACAATAAAACCATGGGTTATTTAGGAGGCCTTGCACATGGTTTTATTTAGACTTGGGAATGGAAAATGTCAAATTTGAATGGAAACTTCATATTTTTTGAATAAAAAATTAAAATTAAGTTATATATATACATAACATTTTTAGGTGAAATTATAATTAAGTTGAAAATTATATGAGATAATAAAAAAGCTTTGAAAAAAGATTTGCCCATAACCCCGTTATAGTTGTTCCCTGCTCTTAAAAGTTCCGAGGATAAGGATATTTCGGAATACAATATTATGAGGTGTGCAAATAAATTCTTCATGTTTAAATCACATAATCACAAATATTTCATTTAATTTCACACACATCTTATAGATGAATATGCAATAAGATAATAAATAAAACCACATTCTTAAAAAAGAAAACACAAAATGATTTTGGCCTGAGAACTCTGACTTGATTTCTTGAAAGAGTAGAGTCAACTCAACGTCGGGAGAGTCTGGTTGCGATACTGACCTAAACTATTATGTAAAAATACAACCAGGCCGGAACATCAAATGTTGACGAAATTTATGGAAGTTTAAATCGAAAAGTTCTCATGAGGGCACTTGTTTCAACTTTCAACCTACTGGAGTTCACCCTATGCCAGCCTCAGTGAGATTATGGTTTGATTGTCTCCCTAACAGCTTGGACGTTGGCTTCACCATGAGCCAGCCAGCGGTTGCACAGGCGGGAGGACGCGGTGGAGTAGGGGTGCGGCGTGGGAGGAGGAGGAGGGTTGCACAGTGGGAGGAGCATGCAATGCACTGGGAGGAGAGCTGCGAGTGGAGCTGGAGCTGGAGCTGTGGAGGAGGGGAGGTAGATTTGGATTTGCAGCTTAGGAGGTCTGTAGAGCTACTAATAGATTACTTGATCAAATTCCTCGTCTTGAAAAGCTGCTTGATCAGATTCTTGAGAATAATTTTTTTTTCTATAATATTTTTGTTGTTTTGGTGTGAGTGTCACGCTACAATATCTCTCCTATAATATTCACTATCACTATTATGTTTTGCCGACATGTTACAAACTTTACAAATGTTAACACCACGTCACAAGATCTCTCCCATAATATTCACTATCACTATTATTTTTTGCCGACATGTTACAAACGTTACTAAACTTACATCACGTTACAAGATCTCTCCCATAATATTCAATGATCATTATTATTTTTTGCCGACATGTTACAAACGTTGCTAACATTACATCACGTTACAAGATCTCCCCCATACTGGGCTGTAGAGCGCCTCTCGACGCAATAATTTGTTTTTATAACTATGAGGGGATATGGAGTTTATGGCGGGATAGGTCTCCAAATCCGATAAGGCTTTTAAAACTATATTTTGATAAAGGTAGTCATAGTGGAAGCTGCACCTAGATCGTGTCGGCCATTAGTATAAAAACTCATGTGTGAGCTAGTGTAAATGAATGTGAATGATACAAGGGTTAGTACCGGTGATTCACTACATAGAAGGTGGACAATATGCATTTGGCGAGTACATAAATGATTCACAAAATACATGCAGCCAAGTAGAATAGTTTCCAACTAAAATAAGTCTTAGTCAATATTTATCCCCACACATGAACAAGTTTAAATATATATTCCAATATCCCATAAAACACTAATTTTAAATTTCATCATTGCACTAAATAATTATAATTCATGAAACAAAATAATTTTAACAATAGTAGAATACCTGTTGATATCGCTAGTCATTGTCGTTTGAGGACGGCCGAAGGTTGATGTCCTTGCTCCACTGCTGTTATAGTCGTTGGATTGCCAATCCTTGATAACCCACTAGTTTTCTCCCTACCATACCCTGATGGGTACTTTCTTTCCCCCGGGACCCCCGAGCTCGAAGGGGCTGACAATATGTGCTAGCAACAACAATACAATGCCATAGCTGCTGTATTCAACCACACTCTTCCGTAGTTGTCCGTAAGTCACAAAATCGATATGTGCTCACACTATGGCCACCAGAAGAGGAAAACTCCCCTCTCTCTTCCTCCTTTCCTCTTTTTATCAACCCTTTTGTTAATAACAATGCATCCATGCATCACTTTAGTTTACCTCATTCTTTACTTAATTGTTTTATTTGTTTATTTTATTCACTCAACCTTATTATCTTAGGTTATCTTTTACTTAGTTTTAAGTTTAGTTTGGTTTAGTTTAGTTCATTTATTTACTTATGATATTTAATTATTTATTCTTTTATTATTCTTATTTTATTTATTTATTTTAATTATTATTAATTATTTATTTCATTTAACAAATCTGGATATGTTTATGTTCTTTAAGACCAATTTTTATTATTTCTCTTTAGTTCATTTAGGTGTTTTATTATGGCCACATTCTCGTCGCGACCAGAATTATCAAGGCGCTATGCTCCCAGCATGCCCTTCCAAGAATTCCCTCAGGCAAGGAGTTGGTTATGACGACTGAGTCAATGTTACCTCAATTCGCCTACCTTGCGAAGAGCCAAGTAGTTCCTGGGGAATATGTCTGAATCCCTATTGCGCACCTCCCAGTATAATCCGTGTGAGTGACCAACTCGTGGCCTACACTCACGGCACGCACATATGATGAGCTGGAGTTTTCCTCACTCTATTCAAAGCTCAATGCGCCACCCATTGCTAGCCTTACACATATAATTTCTCAGCCTCGTCAGTTGATGTGGGTCGATTGGCAATCGTCTCCCATCACCTACACATATAACATCTTGTGCATCAAATCTCATAATTTTTTTTTAATCATAACATAATTATTCGTTGACCTCAATTGTCGAGGTTTCCCTACTCATTCAAATTCCATGCATGTCAGTGCATCAAAACATATCAAACTTTACTAACATCACAAACAAGTTTGGTATCACCTGCCATAGTCGTTGACTCCCTTAGAGTCTTTGCATACTAATGCTCTCTTTCTGTTCATGTACCTGCCTTTCCTGTCACACTCGACAGACCATCAGAGTACATGCTACACAATAATTTTTCCAATCATTCAACAATATATAATTTATCTCTTGATTGATATCTTCATATAAATTCTCATTCATTCATAATTAAGATCATCATAAAATCCATAACTCAGACAATTTTGTTTAGTTCATATCTCTTCAGTAGCTAATCATTTTACCCAAGTCCGGGTCATCCAGAACCAGATACCCTCAATAACATGTCCAAATAAAGTTTTAAATACAAAAAAATAATAAATAGCCAGGTAATTCTTCATAGAACTCCCTCAAGTCTAGTCATAATAATCTCCAAAGTAAAGGTAAAAATAGGGTGTTACAGGTAGTTACTTAATGTAAAATATTAATGTTTATTACATAATCCCCATTAAGTGTTTGGGTCTAGTACTCATCCCTTACAATGGGTAACTCTACCTTGTAGAAAGCCTATGAATGAGCTAAATGCTCTTTCTTTAGGTAAGGAAGATAAATGGACATTCATAATTTGTAGCTAAATCTGAAGCTTGTCAAAGGAACAAGGTGAAACAATGAAGAGCCCTAGAGCATTACAATCATTGATCCCAACCACTATTTGGAATGACATTTGCATAGATTTAATAGCGGGCCTCCCAAAATCCAAAAATAAATAAATTATCATTGAGGTAGTCCATTTCCATTTTAAATATGCTCAATGTTGTTCCTTACAATACCCATTTTCACCTACACAGTGACCCAAGTCTTCATGGATAATATTTTTAAGTTACATGGCATGCTCTCTTTCATTGAGTCAGGTCATGATATCACCCTCAATAACAAATTATAATAGGAGTTGTTTAAACTAAAATCACACATTGACACTAGAGAAACCTTTCTCAATATACTTAAGAGCAATATGCTTTTGGCTCAAAATCGAATGACGTAAGAAGTTAATAAACATCTCTTTAATCATTTTTTTAAGAAGAGGATCATGTGTTCCTTTATATCTAGACCTCTAATAATACCTCTCTAAAAGAAGGGCATAATGCAGGCCAACACCAATATTATATTAACTCTATTGAATACTCCAGTGCATTGGACAAGTTTCCTATTAATTGGCTCTTCTGACCCACCTTTACGATTCACCCAATGTTTCATGTGTCCTATTTGAAGAAGGTCACAGGGCCAAATTGTTGATTTTAGACCAACCTTATAAAGCTTAATTGTAATACACCCACACACTACCAACAATATTCAAAACAACAACTACAACCAAAAAACCACATAAATCACAACACATGATCCAAAAATCATTAGCAAATTAAGCTATACACAATCAAAACCAATAACAATGAGGCAACACCACTCGCTATAGTGGAAGCCTTAAACAACAACAGGCTTAAAAAACAAATTGATCATTAACCATTAACTAACAATTAACAAAATTAGCATAAAAACCAGTCCCTATTGCTTATTTTCACCATCTCGACCTTAACTTGATGATTCTGACACACAATGCCAATCTTGACATCGGCAATTAGAAGTCGGCACTGATGGGACAAAAACATAAAGCACTTCTGATTTTAGATTCCCGACATAAACATGTCAGAAATTGAGAGTTGGAACAATCAAGTAAACATTAAAACAAACTCTCTCAAATTTTGATTTTTTAAGTCGGCACATCAGAAGTCAAGAGTCAATACCAACAATCGAGAATTAAAACAAACACTCTTGACTTGTAATTCCAGACATCGACACGTAGGAAGTCAGAAGTTGACACCAAAATACTGTTGATGAAATTGTCATTGATGCAAACATGAACTTGCAGTGGCCCCATAGGTTTTCATTGATGCCACCAAGTCTCACTTGCAGTGACTTGGACCCCTTATAGAGTGGCTTTATGTCTTGAAGCACCTTGTACCCCATTGACAAGGTCCCTATACCCACACAACTAGATCTTGTAGCCACCACCTTGCTGAAGATGTTGAAGACCCTGCTGATGGTGCTGAAGACCCTAGATATGGTGTTGAAGGATTTGTGGATGATGTTGAATCCATAGATGTGTTAGAGAAGCATTAATGACCCATTCTGTGGTCATTCATGCTCTGATCATGTCATGGTAACCGAGGAGAAGGTCTATCAACCCCACAGGTGATGTCATGATGGATATTGACCCTTAGAGGTCTCCTGGTGTGGTTGAGGTGGTTGAAGAAGCCTATGAAGCCTCTTGCCTGATGAAGAAACCCTGAAAAATCCCTTAGACCCACATTTGATGGATTAATGGTCCTTAAAGGTGATGATGTGGTCATTAATGACTCAATGAAGACTTGGAACCCTTGATGAAGATCTTGATGCCTGTGTAGCCCTTGTTGGGGCCATGGAACCCTTGGATATTGTCATTATGCATGAGAAGGTTTGTCACCCACATAAATTACGGNTGCATTTGGAAATGATTTGGGTCTTGGAATCCATACATATGGTGGTTTGTAAGCCCATGATTGTTGGAGCCTTTGATATGATGGAATATTTGGTCATGATTCCCTCATCACTTGGTGATGGAGTCCTATGTGATGGGATTGAATTCCATGGAAAGTATCTTCTTTAAATATTATACGATATCTTTGAAAAAGTCCTTGACACCCTTGCATGTGGTGCCTTGGGTCTTGAACCCACACACTTGGTAGCTTGTTGATGGTGATGTATGGTCCTCTTTGTGGTTAATATGGCTATTGGGATGTAGAGGGAGGTATATCCCATTGAAATGACTTGATATGTTGAATAAGACTTTAAAGAATACTTTGAATAAGACTTTGGAACTCTTGTAGTTGGTGGTATGGTCTTTGGCACCCTCATGTGTGGGGTCTTTGAAGTCTTGAACATATTGAAGAATTTAAGGGTATTAGATTTGGAAATAAACACATCATAGGGATATAGTCCTCATCAAACCATTTCCATTGATACATGGAGAATATTATAACTCCTTAAGGTTGAAGAGATATGAATTTTTGAAGTTGGTGCACCCCACCTTTTTGGGTCAGCTGACCAAAGAAAATAAAATTTAATTATTTGTAATTTTAAATTGCATGTCGACCTAGTTTGAGGAACTAACTTTCCTCCAAAACCTGTATAAATAGAATATCAAACGTTTATTCGTTCATCATCAATTCTCTCAGTATTTTCACAACTCTTGGAGAAAAATGCAAAACATTGTGGAGGAGAAATTTATGGGAATCTTCCCTAAAATTGACATAACTTTCTCATACAAAATCGGAGTTACAAAATTATTGGCTCATTGGAAAGCTCGTTAAGAGGGATATGTGGTGACATAATCTAGAGATTATTGTGTTTTTTCTATTGTTTCTTCATCTTGTGATCTTCGAAAATGCATGGCTCGTGATTTTGGGTTTCCCTTGTGATGACACATGTCTCTCATGGATAGAGTTCATCTTTTATCTTATTATGTGAGCATCTATATTGGTATATATATTTGGAGTCATTATGGAGGCTATGATGATGATGTTTCATACCTTTATGCTATGATATGATACACTTTATGATGATAATGCATGTGATAGTGATGTACACTCTATGATGTCGATGCACTCCTATACATTATGATGTACATGCATACCATAGTGTGATGATGCTCTCCTATGCACTATGATGTATACTTTATGATGATGATGCATAAATGGTGCACACTGAGAAGATGATGATTTATATTTGATGATGAGGATGCATACCCTATGAAAATGATGGATACCCTATGATGATGATGCATACCTATGATGATGATGCATGACGGTGCATGCCTTATGTTAAGTGAAAGCAGAGAAAAATTACTTGTTCGGTAATTGCGTATGATGGGGTGTACAATGATGTGTACATGAGAATATTGACCAGCTTGAACAACAATATTAATGAGCAAACAATAATGGCCAACAACAATGAGCAAAGATGATGTGCAGAGATACTTGAGCAACAGTGATGAGCTGCAATGTTGAGCAACAATGATGGGAAAATTGACAAGATATTGATGAGCAGATTGACTAGAGATTGATGAACATTGTTTCCCAACTGAGTGATGAGTAGAGATTGATGTGCATAGAAAAGGTTGGTTGTGCAGCAGGCCATATGATTTCTTGCAAGAGGAATCTTGCACTTGAGGATTGGACTCCTCAAACCCTTCTTAGTTGGAGCTAAGAAAACCAGGCTGGGTCATGTTATGAGAGTTGGTTATCTTTTCATTAGTTGGTGCTTATTGTAATCAAGAATATTGTTGTCTTCCATGTACAATAAATAAAGATCAAAATTCAATATATTCTTGTCTCTTTTGATGTGATGTTGTGCTTATGACTCATGATGAATTTGATTATGCAATTGATGACATAATGATTGATATGATTTGATTGACTAAAATAAGGTAAAAATTTTAAAATTTCTCACACACTGATTCACCCCCCCACCCCTTTAGTGTGGCCATTGTGTCCAACAAATACAACATTTAAAACAAACACTCCTGAATTCTGAACCCTGAGGTTGACATAGGTGAAAGTCGGGAGTTGGCATCAAAACAAAAGGATTATGTGAGAAACCTCCTACAATAAATAATGAAAATGCATGATATAACAGAAATAGAATAACACAGAAGGAATTTTATTGATCGCATTCCACTTTGAGGGGGAAACCTCTTTTGATAAATCTCAACACAAATAACTTGTGGATTCTTTCATTAGCCTCAACACATATTTATATACTAAGTCCAATCTAAACAACTATTACTGTTATAGCTGATTTTACCACACCAGGTAGATCACACATTTATGGCCTTCCCTGTACCTCTGCAGACTCTTTGGACCCCATGGACTTACATTATACTTTCATGTTTCAATATCATTCCCAAAAATTTCCTATTCATACATATACGCAACTTTTAAAGCAATACTCGTGTGTATACGCAGCTTTTGACCTCAAACTTGCGTACATCGGGATGTGTGCAAAATGACAAATAGTTTTGGAGTTTTCCTCATATGAGTCTGAATATTTTGTCTCTTGGCCTTCCATATGCCTTGAGAATGCTTAGATTCGACCGTCCATGAACTATTTGGAGTGTTATATAAGGAACCCCTTGGATACATTGAAGGGAGATAAATTGAAGAGTAAGGAAACTATAGTCCATTGTTGCCTCAGTTTTGCTTATACTTGAGTCTGCATCCCTTTGTACCTTGGAGCACATAGTGTTCTTCCCAAGATTTCCTTTGCTTTGCGAGCTTGCTATCAAGAGAGGGAGGATTGAAGTGGTAGAGGACTCGGTTTCTTCGATTCGCAGAAGTGCCGACAGAGTTTGTCACTATTGTATCTCTGATTGATTAATAGAAATATCTTTTCCTGTCCAATTCATGTGCATTTTGAATATGAATATTGAATCCATGGATGTATTTATTTGCTTATACATGCTTGATTTATATGCTAGAGTAGCTCTATCACATTTATATACATCATGCTTGCTTTGTTTATTGTTGTTGAGAGCAAATTATAATTGCAATTGCATTGGAAAAGCTCAACGGGGATCTACTTCAACTGTTCGGAATAAGGTACGATTATATATCCCTTAGTGTTATATTTTCTTATTGCTCTTGCATATTGGGAAATATTGATTTTTGGTGTCATACTGTTTGTTGTGGTACCCCTAAGCTATAGGAAGTTTCTCTCCGTAATAGAATTGGCGACTCTGCTGGGGATGTTCCTTGTTTTTCTTTGGGATTTGGGGGCACAATGTGCTTGAATTTCTCTCTATTTCTCTCCATTTCTATGTCACATTTAGTAGTATGTTCATCCATTGACACTCCCCTAGAGTGGTTTGACCCTTGGCTTGCACCTTCTTCTATGTATACATAGGTTTTTGGCTAAAATTCGCGTACATACGCGGGTTTTTGGCTAAAATTCATGTACATACACAGGTTTTTGGCTAAAATTTGCATACATGCATTGTTGTTCTTTAAAGAGTCACGTACATCCTCCCTTTTAGTTGATTTTTATGTTGTGGGAAGTTGCTAGGTGGGATTTGAGTGTGGATGGGTATTCCTGGGTACTGATGTTTCCTGTTGACTACTTCTTTTGTGACCAGAGACCATTTTTTCATTGATCTTTCTTTGAAAGTAGTTCTAGTCATTTATCTCCTTTTTTGTTTTGTCATTAGTGCATTAGTATTTTGGTCTCGGTGTCTTGCTTGGCTTGTGTTTTCTACTTGCTGCAGAGACTGAGGATTTTAATGACTTTTATTTCATTTTCATTATTTTATATTGAAAATACAAAATAGTTGCTTTCTTACGTGCATCTCACATATGGATTTAAGGAGGTACTTGCATTGGATTGCTTGGATGAGAGTTGTGTTTAGGATTTCATATAGGAAGGATTGCAATGACATTTGGAAGGGAATGCATATATATGCATCTCATGTAGTGGCATACCCTGTTTTCTCAGTTAGACAAAATTGCACTTGGCATTGTTTGTTAGGCATGCACATTTATTTCATTGATGAGTCACAATATCATTAGTTGCATGGCCATTTCCATTTGAGTAATCATAGCCATTAAAATCAACGCTTAAATAAAATGAACTACACATTTTTCTTTCTTAGGGTTCACCAACAAGATTAGGTTTTAGAGTCTTGGAATAGCTCATTGTGAGTTAATTCTCCAAGACTACTAAACACAAATAAGTAGGTTTCTGTCCAGGTGAGACAGAGAAATCCTTGGTATAATTAGTTTTTCTCTGGAATATCCTCTTACACAGGAGTCAAGCACAAGGCAATGTACATAGTTGTGATTGGGATAGCCCTTGGTCACTTTTTGTGAGCGTCAGAGATATTTCCAAGATCGTATTCGTATCTGGGGAATTTTGAGGTGTCGGTTAGTGCTTTCGAGCTTCGGGCTTTGCTACCCTATCCATACGGTTGATCTTGCCTGCAACTGTCCGCTTGAGAAATGGTTATATTTGGGTGACCTTAGTTTCCTTACCTAGGTATCGCAGGGGGTACTTGCAGAGGTTATTCCATGAGTTTCCTGGCCAGGTAGGGGTCAAACAACACAATTGCTTTACACATTGAAGCTGAGGAACAATAAAATTGGTTACATACCTCTTCTTGTAGTGTATGGGAGTCTCGGGCCTCTCCTAGGCGAGACATACCTGTTGCATTCGGGAGCTCATTTATCCTCCCCTTGGCTTGCTTGCATTTTGGTTGTAGATTTTCTTAGGAGTGTGCTCTTTATGCACTAGTTGGATTTTGGGATTGTGGTTACTGGAGTATATTTATGTTCACTTGATTTTGGGTCCTTTTATGTTCGACATGCTTGAAATCACTACTAGTATCCCGTCACCCGCTCCAGGTCCTAGTGCGGACCCAGGTGTTGGACTAGGGGGCACTAAAACCCCTTATCTCGCTCATATATTCGGGAGTCGTCATATTCCATCCTCTACTCCATTTACGGAGGATTTTCACTCCCTTCATCTAGCCTTGACACTATTTTTCACTCTCATGGGAGTGGCAGTGGATACACGAATGTTGGGTCTACACCTTACATTCCTTCTTATGTCCCATCTTCCACCACATTATTATTTTTTAATGCAGTTGTCATGATCAATCCTCCCTATATCCTATAGTTTGGACTCTTTATTGTCATATAGGGTCTGGATTTTGTACACACTCTCTGAGGATTTGACCCATTCGTGCCCATCACAGGTATAATGTCTGAACTGGCATATGGGTTAGGATTTCACATCCGCTTGCATTTTGCATGGCCTTATGACCATTTCATCTTGACCTTAGGTACAAACCCATTCCATGATGTCATAGAACCTTCATGATACTGTTAGAAGTGGTATTGTGCAAATGGTAGAGATTTCCTATACATGGGTGTTGTAAAGGAAAGTTTCCTATGGCTAGGGTTTAAGAGGCCATCAACGTATTGGGGTTGAAAGGTGGATGTATAATGTTTAGCAAACATATATAAGCAAGTTTGAGAGATTAGAATGATTCATACCTTAACAAATGAAGGTTGATCCAAGCAGCCCTTCAATCCTCTTCTTGCTCCTCTTGCTCCAAGAGACCTGCAAAACAAATTATACCTTCCTCAAACCATTATGACCACATATAAAGCAATGATAATCAAACAAACATGAAATAATGATCTGACTAACATCATCATATGATCATAAACAGAGATTCAATCATACATTGAACAATGATTTGGGAAGAAGAAAGACATCACATCTTTATTAATCATGAAAACAAGTACAAGTATACCTTCTCTTCAAGTTCAACACCTCACGAAACCTTGATCTAGTTCTGCTGCTTCTCTTCTCCAAGGAACTCTACCTCCAAGCTCTGCAACATAAGGAGAAAGCTTCTAGGGAAAAGGTGTGGGAAAAGAGAGATCCAATTCCTCCATCATGACAATGCAAAAGTTCAAGTCCCCTCTCATGTACCTCCCTACCTCTATTTATATGCTTTATGAAGATTTAGGGTCGAAGAAAAAGTAGTTACAAATGAAGGAGTTAGTTGCATAACTACCCAAACTACCCGAATTTCAAAATACATATTTTTTTTTTGACATTTTCAAGAGGCATACGCGGGTCACAAAGACAACGGTCGTGTACGCGAGGAGGTATACATGGGTTGCAATGTAGAAAGTCACGTATTTAAGGCGCACACAAGTATTATATATAGCAAGTCACATACATATGCGGGTTTCCTTAAGGAAACACACGTACACATCAAAACATCTCATTTTAAGGGTACTTCTGGGAATTTTTAGACTTTGGTGTCTTCTAAAAAGTTTTAGCTAACATAGATACCTTTCCAACAGTGTAGAGATGAGGTCAAACGGAGATACAAAACTTAAGATATAGATCCTCCAATTTAGGTGTTTTTTTAGTGACTTTCAGTGACTTTCATGAAGTGTCGACATGTGACAGAATCATGGGAAAGTGGTCATAAGAAGAGATGTGTCATTTTGAGATATAACAAATTCCCCCTAATGTATGAGGTTAGAGGGGAAGATGATAGCCGAAATACATTATAAAGGAAACAGTTGAGTGTGGAGAGAGTAGAGAATCCAAGATCAAAAGGCTTGAACAAAGGTACCTAAAAAAGAGATAAATGTCAAACAAAACTGATCTCTAGGACATACAAGTCCATATGAAAAACATCACCATAAATATATAGGAGGATCCAACATATGTATAACTGATGAAACTATCATGGTCCCTCAATATGG
>LPNX010809412.1:21393-40025 GCA_001517045.1 Pseudotsuga menziesii | reverse complement strand
GGTGTTTGAGCAAGAATTCCCAAGGCTATACAAGTTCTTCTATCAAATGCCAGTAACTGACTAGCAGTCGACACAAGGCTGGGAGATCCCATGCCTCACCAAGCACGAGTAGACAAGATACTAAATGTGGCTCCTTCATCAACAATACAATGAGCAATCATGTATGATTCAACTTTGACCTTTATCTGGAAAGGTGCATCAGAAGGAAGGCGCGGCTCAACTAGGATATCCCAATCAAAGGAAGAAATCCAAGAGCTTGGTGGGGGTTCATCTGAAATGAGTTCAATGCCCCCTTGTTCAGTAAGTTCTGAACTGGTAGTGAAGAAAATGTGACTAGCAGACACTTCACTCTCCAAAGGAAGAGTGGGATTGATCAACAATGGAATCAATTCAACCGCTTTGTGAAAGTCACTCTCTGAAGGGAGAGTGGGATTGACTAAATATGGCATTGGTTCAATCACATCAGGATCACTCTCCGAAAGAAGAGTGGGATCAAACAAAGATGATATTGGTTCGACCACAATATCAACCAAAGGTTGAGTAGGTTGTTGAGAAACTATAGGTTGTTCCAGAGAAGGAAATTCTTGAGTCTCCAACCACACTCTTCGCACCTCTGCGATAGTAGGGCACTGGTGAGTAAGATGATCTCCCTTGCATAACTTACAAGGGAACTTAAGTTTGCACTTCAAACGACTAGTTTTCTCAATGGTGTCAACATGACTATTAGTGGCTGACTGTTTTCTCTCAACATGACCTACAGAGGTACCCTAGCATGACCACCAGAGGCTGGGTGACTAGGTCCAACCTGACTAAGAGAGGCTGGTTGTTGAAAAAATTTTGAATGTTCAAAAATGGGATGACCATGAAACCAAACTCTTATAAGTAAGGTGGTCTCCCTTACAAATCTTACAAGGAAACTTGGGCTTGTGTTTTGAATGGGTAGTCTTTTAAACAGTGTCAACATGACTCGCAGTGCCTGATAGATTGTCTTCAGCATGAACCATAGAGGTTGAGAGACTACCCCCAACATGACTTACAGAGGCTGAGAGACTGGGTCCAACATGACTTGCAGAGATTGGATGGGAACCACCAACATGAACAATAGAGGTTGAATGGTTGGGATCAACATGCTTTGCAACAGTTGAGTGTGTGCCCCCAGCATGAACCACATAGGCTGGGTGGATGGATCCAACGTGACTTGCAAAGGTTGGATGGGGAGGTTCAACTTGAACATTAGAGTTTGAATGGGTGCCCTCAGCATGAACTACAGAGGATAAGTGATTGGATCCAACGTGACCTGGTAAGGTCGGAAGGATCCCACCTTCATGATCAACAGAGGCTGGATGGTGAAGATCAACTTGACTTGTAGAGGTTGAGTGCTTAGATCCAACATGACCTGCAGAGGTTGGATAGGTACCCCTAGCATGAACTACAAAGGTTAGGTGGCAAGGTTCAACTTGACCTGCAGAGGTTGAACAGGTGCCTCCTTCGTTATGTGCCTTCTTCCTACTCCTCCTTCTTTTAATCCTTTTAGACTGTCGGTTACTAGTATCAGTACTTTCACCACATGAGGTAGGAGGAGGAGAATCAACTATAGGTGAAGGGGAAGCAATGTTTTGATGCCCTTGATATAAGGAGCTTACTTGAGAAGCATCAGGAGCATTCAGGACGGTTGGAGTGGAAAACAACCACACCGGTATCCCTAGGGTGAATCCAGGCAGATTTAGGGTGACCATCAAAGGAACACCAACATTCCCCGTGAGAGGAATAGTACAAGGAGTTCCCAACATGGGGATTTCTTGGTTGGTGTTCAAAGGGGTGTTAGCCATAGTTTCAAACAATAAGACAAAGTATGAGGTTGACAGGAAACCAAAAGTACAAAGCACACACCTAAAGGCAGACTAAGTACAGACAAACCACACAACACTCACTACAAAATTCCTATAGCCAAACAGAAAAACAAGTATAAGATATGATTTCCAGGAGAAAGCTGAGAGACAGTTACTTGGCATCCCTATAGATTTTCTTAGGCACAAGCGGAGGAATCACCCACCTCCCTCCCACACCTTCTACCGGGGTTACCTTCCAAGCCTGTCTAAGGTCAACCAGAAATAGCCTTCTGGTGTACCTATGTATAAACCCTAGATGTCAAAGAGACTAAAGGCTACCTCAACTATATTGACAGTTTGGGGGGACAGTCACAAGCTTGGTTTGTACGCATGGGCAGGGTAGTAAATTCCAAAACCCTGTCTAAGACAGAATCCCCAGATGTGCAAAAACCTTGGTCTACGCTTTGACAAGGAATCGAAGGGTTATCTCCTCAGTCCAAGCCTCCATGCGGCCTCGTGCTTAACTCCCATTTGAGAGGAGCTTCCCAGATACAATCAACATAGAAGAGCATTTACCTAGTGATTGGACAACTACGTCTGAAATTTAATACTTGTGGAGAGTTAAAACTCCCTATCCCACAAGTCTAGCCTAAGCTAGTTGGTGTATGACCCTATAAAATAAAACTTACTAATAATTTTTAAATTATATCGTTTATTTTAAGGACTGCTTTTAGTTAGAGGGTAAATGGCGTGAAACTTATGTGGTGTTTTGACTCAAAGTTGAAACAAAATGACTACGCAAAAAGAAATGAAATGCAAAAAGCAAAAACTATTCTCTTTCTTTTTCAAATAGAAACCTGAAAGCCACCAAAAATCAATTTCTTTTTATTTTTATTTTTTTAAAAACATTGATATGCCATGCAATCTAGACTAAAAAACTAATCTACATGCATATAAAGCAAACATGTGTTTTTTTCTTTTTCTTTTATAAATGCAAAATAAAAACTACCTACAAACAAAAGTATGCAGATAACAAGAACAAAGCAAAAGGAACTCTGCTATACAACCACCAAACAGACTCTAGAATGAACTAAAGTCAGTATAAACCCTACTTGGAAGGAAGGCTTGCATAAGAGACAAGTCAACTAATTTGGCATGGTGAAGTTAACAAACAAAAGAAGAAGGAAAGCAACACCAACAAGCTTCTGAACTCAGACAAAGATCACTAACAGAGGCTAATGAGAAACATAAGCCAAAAACCATGCCAAGCAAGGGAGGTGGGGGAAAAGAGCAAAAATAAAACCGTAATGCTATAAAAAGGATTACCACATAGATAAAGAACAACAAAAATGGATGACACTAACTCCTTGGAGTCATGCACTTGCATAGGACACCAAAAGACCTACCAAACAACCCACAACAGCAGAAAAAACCACAAAAATGAGGAAATAACACTATTTTAGGGGCACACGCGGGTTGTATTACTCACAGGTCGCGTGTCATATGCGGGTTGATAGTACAACAAGTTGCGTGTACAAGAACATGCGGGTTGTACCACTGAAAAGTCAGTATCATACGTGGGTTGACAGTATAGAAAGTCGTGTGTACCAAACCAGACACATGATTGTTCAGTCTACAACTCGCGTATGGGTGGAAAAAATCCCCCAAAAAGTCAAAAATTTCCTTAGGAAGGTAGGGGAGGTGTTCTATCAAACTGATAAAGTGTTCCTAAGTGGCAAGAAAGACCTGAAACCTTGCAAAATACTGACAGAAATACAGAGAAACCCCAAACAGACAAGGCTCTCCCTAGTGGAGTCGCCAGTTTTGTTGTAAAGGAAAGTTTTCTATGGCTAGGGTTTAAGAGGCCATCAATGTACTGGGGTTGAAAGGTGGATGTATAATGTTCAACAAGCATATATAAGCAATTTTGAGAGATTAGAATGGTTCATACCTTAACAAATGAAGGTTGATCCAAGCAGCCCTTCAATCCTCTTCTTGCTCCTCTTGCTCCAAGAGACCTTCAAAACAAATTATACCTTCCTCAAACCATTATGACCACATATAAAGCAATGATAATCAAACAAACATGAAATAATGATCTGACTAACATCATCATATGATCATAAACAAAGATTCAATCATACATTGAACAATGATTTGGGAAGAAGAAGGACATCACATCTTTATTAATCATGAAAACAAGTACAAGTATACCTTCTCTTCAAGTTCAACACCTCACGAAACCTTGATTTGGTTCTGTTGCTTCTCTTCTCCAAGGAACTCAGCCTCCAAGCTCTGCAACACAAGGAGAAAGCTTCTAGGGAAAATGTGTGGGCAAAGAGAGCTCCAATTCCTCCAGCATGACAATGAAAAAGTTCAAGTCCCCTCTCATGGACCTCCCTACCTCTATTTATATTCTTTATGAAGAGTTAGGGTCGAAGACAAAGTAGTTACAAATGAAGGAGTTAGTTGCATAACTACCCAAACTACCCAAATTTCAAAATACGTATTTTCTTTGACATTTTCAGGAGGAGTATGCCGGTTGTAGAGACAATAGTCGTGTATGCAAGGAGGTATACACGGGTTGCTGTAGCTAGGGTTTTACCCCTAGCTTGTGCAAATGAGCACCTACTAAGGAGAATGGACTCCTTAGTAGCAGTTCAGTAAAATGGAAATAAAAATGCTAAACAGGAATAAAAACTAATCTAAAACACGTTCATGAAACAAAACAACAAAATATAAAGAATGGTTTTTTATTGATATTACCTCCGATGTGGAGGTTGGTGAAGCCCTTTGTGCTGATCCGAGAGGTTGCTCCGAGCTCCAGCTGCTCCTTCTCTTTCTCCAGTGGTGGAAATGGGCCAAAAGGGGCTCTCAATGGTGAAAGTAGCTCAAAGGGTGAGCTAGGGTTTCAAGAGCAATTTTGGCAGAGTAAGGATACTTGTGATTGTGGATGTGAAATAAGGGGTCTCCATCACTTATTTATGGTTTTTTAGTGGTGGAGTGCTGGCCCATGGTTTTTGGAAACCATATGGTTTAGGGCAACTTTTTAGGGTTTTTTCCTCTTTTCCTCTTTTTTCCTCATTATTTTATATTTTTTTCTTCCCTTTTTGGGGATTTTTCTTTTTTAGAGGAATTTTGGATATTTTTGGAGGAAAAAGGGGTTTTTTTGGCCTTTTGGAGGCATTTTAAATGGTTTTATGGGTTCTTAAGGGAAATATGGTAGGAAAATGGACAAATGAGCCATGTAATGGGGTAGATGAGGTAGTGAACACTTTTTGGGTGTTAACAGATTGCCCCCTGATGTGCGAGGGAAGGAGCTCATCGTATGGCCGATGGACATCATAAGTCATGCATGGTTTTCCTGGGGTGTGGAGAAGAGAAGAAACCAACTGAAGCCCGGAACAATGATCTTGAACCAACTGCAAGGACTGAAAAGTACATAACCTCAATAATGGATGAGGAATCATCTGATCATATGGGCGAGGCGGGAATTCCCATGCTCGTATCAGGATATAACATAGTGATAACAATGGGGTCCAAAATGTGTGGACCTGACATATAAATGGCCTCAAATGATGAATGAGGAAGAGTCTTAATAAATGGACGAGGCGGGCATATCCATGCTCGTATCAAGATACATAAAAGTAACTGTGAGGCCCGAAAAGAAGGACCTGTAGGATACATAGAAAACCATTGTGTATATCATAAGGGTCCAGAAGGGACACAAATATGGAACATACTGCTGGGCTGACCATGTCTGAGCTGAACAACTGTTGCACTGGAATGACAGCAGTGCTACTGAATGTGGTACCAAAGGAACTGATGAGCTGCTGGATCAGAGTGACAAGGGTCATACTCGCAATGGTACACTGAACTGGAACTGAACTGGGTATTCAAGGAAACATGGAATTGGATGGCTTCCGAATACAATCACCAACGCAGCCCGAAAATCCACGGGAACATATAACTGGGCGTTCCAAAGTGACTCACCAATGTGCTAGAGTCGGGGGAAATCCGGGGTCTTCGACACATAATGGAAGGGATATACATCCTGCGCGATTCTCAACGATGCGATTAAGGTGCTGAAGTCGAGCATGTGAGAAACAACCATTCGGAGAGGCAATGATGACTCCTCCCAAAATGGTCCGTAGGCACTCACCACAGATGGTGATGGGTCCAAGATGCAGGGACCTCTGGGTCTATCCTTTGGAATAGAGGGGCTGTCGTCGACAGAGGGATACCTGCAACTATCAAGGCAATGATGTTTCCTTGACAGGAGCGCGAGGTGCAAAACCGAAATGTGATAGTACTGATGGCAGGGTTGATAAACCGGGGTAAATAACTGGGCAAGTAGAGTGGGTGGACTCAAAATTCCTTTGTTCAGAGTATGATGGCGGGGACGATCGGGAAGCATATGAAACTGACTGGTGGTAAAGGGATCATAGCTGTATGGGATCTGGGAGAGTGACTGGGCTGAGGGAGACTCAATGCTGTGGTCAAATGGCAGGAGACTTGCAGAACACTCTGAACAAAGGCAACCTGATTGGGGGTGTTGCCGAGAGGATCGATCATAGTGCCAGAAGGCGCAAGGGAACTTCTTCATGGGTTAGGGAACTAGAAGAAGTGTGTATATAAGATGGTACTGTCGTGTGGATTTTTCGAGCCTAGGACAGTTCATGCTCGTGGTTGCTTTCAATTTTAAGGAGTCTGAAAGCAATAAGAAGACTCTGAAGTAGTGAAATGGTACTGTCGTGTGGATTTTACGAGCCCAGGACAATTCATGCTCATGGTTGATTTCAATTTTAAGGAGTCTAAAAGCAAATAAGAAGATTCTGAAGTAACGGAATGGTACTGTAGTGCGGATTTTACGAGCCCAGGACAGTGCATGCTCGTGGTTGCTTTCAATTTTTAAGGAGTCTGAAAGCAAATAAGAAGACTCTGAATTGATGGAATGGTAAGGCAAGGAGGAAGCGTTCAATCAAGGAACATTTATGATGACCAGGAATGAGGGTGGGGGGGAACACTGGTGGGCCTCCTTGTGGGGTGAATGAATGGTGGAAAAATAACAGAACATTTGCAGTATGACAGGAGTGGATGGCTCATGTAAAAAGTATGGAACAATCTGATGGCGGCCGATGTGGCGCGTACATTGAGGCAGCAAGATGTCGGGACACAATGTTGAAATTGTACCAAGTGAGAGCGAGAAATGATCTCAAGCATCATCACGAGCTCGGAAAAATGAATCCTGCGATATAAAAAGTGTTAAAAACGGAGAGCGGCCGAAGTGGCGCGCAAACTGAGGTGACTAGCGGTGTCTAAAAAATGGGCAAAAAATGACATAGAAAAAATAATGCAACGAGGTGACCATCGTGACGGTCTTGTCGTGCTGATTCCAATGGTGGAAACGGTTCGGAGAACGGACTCCGTATGGGTTCAGAATGGCAAAAACAAGAACAAAGTCAACGGACTATAAATATTAAGTGGGCCCAACATGACAAGTGTCATTTGTACTATTTGACTTTGACTCGTGATCAGAGTGGACTAGAGATGAGGTGTCATTTCTGGACGATCCGACCGGCCGTTTTCAGATTCGAGAGATACAGGTATTTTGTCAAACTCATACCTGCTTTGTAATTGGGTTCGGGGGGAGGGAAGGTCTAAGATGGCTTGGAATTTTAGGGGATCAACAGTAATTCCGTTCTGGGAAACAATGAAACCCAACAATCGGCCTGCCGGAATGCAAAAGACACACTTGTGTGGGTTCAAGTGGATCTGATATTTGCGACAACGCAAAAAAACTTGCCGAAGGTCGTTAAGGTGGTCTGATCATTTTCGGGAACGAGCTGTAAGGTCATCAAGGTAGACGAGCAGGATATGGACCAAATCATGAAAGCAATAGGTCATGGCCCGCTGGAATGTGGCACCAGCATTTTTTAGGCCAAAAGGCATGACGCGATAGGAAAAGGTGCCCCATGGGGTAGTAAAGGCAGTTTTGTACTGGTATTCCTTTCGGATTTGGATCTGATTGTATCTGGAAAAACCGTCCATGAACGAGAGGACTTCATGCCCCGCACACGCATCGATGAGTTGGTCAATAAATGGCGTGGGGAAATTGTCTTTGGTACAGGTGCGGTTTAAATCTTGGAAGTCAGTGCATACTCTAAGGGTGCCTTGTTTTTTGTTAACGGGAACAGGGTTTGAAACCCAGGTGGTATAGGCAATAGGATAAATGAATCCTGCCATGCGAATTTTCTCAATCTCTGCTTTGACAGCTGGGAGTTTCAAGGGATGAATGGGACATTGTTTATGACGAACGAGGGGTACATCAGGCCATGTGTCAATGTGGTGCTCTATAATGGCAGGGTCAAGACCGGGCATTTCAGTATAGGACCAGGAAAAGACATCACGGAATTCTCTGAAGAGTTTGTTGTATTCCTCAATTTCTTGCTTACTGCAAGAGGCTCCTAAAGTGATGAGTTCAGGGGTGCTTCCTGGGGCCGCGATATCAATTTGGATGACAGGTGAGATGTTGGCCATGTTACCCTCTTCGAAGGTGTCAGGAGCAGGAATAGGGTCCTTGAACCAGTCGACCTTGTGGGGAAGGAAGTCTTTGGATTCAACGGCAAATTGGGTAGCAGTGTTAGAGAAGGATACCTCTGGGAGGAAGTAGGAATGATGGTGCATGTCATCCCAGGGATAATCTGAGGCAATGAGAGCCTCGAGAATTTCCTCATCAGTACAAAATGTTTGTGACGTCAAATCGGTTGACAAGGGGGTAGTGACGGAAGAGATCATATAAATGGTATTAATCTCTTCGGAAAGGGGAGAGACCGGGGGGTGGATCTCCTCAATGGTGGGTGGTGCCGTCTCAAGATCCAGATTGTTCATCTCAAAGAGAGCTGCTCTGTAATCAGGGAGATCGGGACAATGATTTGTGTAATGCCCATAGATACCGCATATGGCACAGGAGTGGTTAGTGCGCAGGGACTTGTCGCGAGGCGTAGGGGTTGGATCAAGGTAGACAACCAGGATAGTGGGGTCGTCGTCAAGCATTTGCATGTGTTCTTGTAGTGCCGGTAACTGAGGACATTGGTGAGTCGCATGGCCCAACTCATCGCACAGCGCGCATTTGGGAGGAACATGAAACACAGGGGGGTTTTTTACTGTCTTGGGAGGTGGGACAACAGAGTAAGGTTGGGGGCCTTTGCCCCCAATGGGCTTGGTAAGAGGAGGGGGGGTGTTCGTGGAGGACAATGGGGTAGCGATACCGGGAGGTGGTTGACTAGTAGTGACAATGGGTTGCACCGGTTGCAAGATGACATTTGGTGTCGTCGGGGGAACGGGAGACGAAAGATACCAAACGGGTAATCCTAATGTTAATCCCGGGAGGCTGAGGGTAGCCATGACTGGGGCGCTAACTACTCCTGAGGGAGGGAAGAGGAAAGGAATGGTATGGATGGGTGTAGCACCAATGTGACTAGGGACTAAAGGGGGTTTAGGTAACAAGGGCGGTTGATTAGTAGGAGTTTGCGTGGTATGGGACAGGGTACATAGGTCAGACACGTCAGTGTCGGGCGACGGGGGTGGAATAGATTGGAAGGTTGAGGTCATTGGTGCGTCTGAGTAAAATCCGGTCCCCATAGAGGAAACAAATGAGGTGGTGGCACCCGAAACAGGTTGTTCAATCATGGGGAGAACATTTTTGGGTGCCGCGGGGGCATTGGGATCATGGTAGGTGAGTTGGTCAACCTTGACCATGCGTCCCTCATGGGGGAACATCATGGTACGAAAAACGGTAGAAGCAACCGCCCGCATGGCATACATGTAGCTGCGGCCAAGTAAAAGGTTATAATCAAGCGGTGCATTAATAACCTTGATGTTTATGAGGATGGTTTTTCCCGCTAGCTGGACGGGGACGTTAGCTAATAGGCCTTGTGGTTGAGCCGAACGACCGTCGTAGGCTTGCAACGCAGTAGAGGACTGCTGGAGAGGGGGGGATCCCATTTTCTGCCAGATGAAGGTGGGCATGACACATGTAGAGGCACCTTCATCAATAATGCATCGATGGACGACAAAATTCCGAATGGAAACAGAAACTTGGAATGCTAAAGTGGAAGGCAGGCGGGGTTCGGATTGGGCCAAATCAAATGCCATTAAACTCGAATCATTTGGATCGATAGCCCCAATGGATGAGAGTAAATTCTTGTGATGTGAAGGGAAGTTTTTTAAGACTTCTAATGCAGACATGGCTGTGGGGGATTGGGCTAAGTCATCAACAATGTTGTAGTTTGACGCAGCCCGCGCGTTGGGGTTATTGTTGATACGGCGAAGTGGGAAACGAGGTGCTTTGGGAGCGCCATCTAGTGGAGGTGGAGGTATGCGTAACGCCTGATCAGTGGGATGTGCGTTAGTGGGTTTATCAGCGGGAGGGGCTTCAGGGGTGGAGCCATATTGGTTCCGTCGAGTCTGGAGGTTGACCTCATCGGAGGACATCATCAACAAGTGGTGGGTACCTGAGTCAAACATGGGTTGATCAGGAGCAGCGTAAGTGATTTGTTGTTGGTTTGGCGCGTTGGCTTGAGGGGGAGCCAACGGTTCAGTGTTTACTACGCCTTGGTTTGGTAAGGGGTTTTGCAGCACCAAAGGTGGCTGCTGAGGTTGTGGGGGGTTGGGTGGTGCTTGAGGAGCCGCATGCCCTTGGCGTTGTGCATCAGCAGCCCAAAGTTTCCGAACTCGCTCCATGTGTGGACAAAAATGTGTGTAGTGGCCATAGACCCCGCAAATAGAACAAGGATAGTTTGTTCGCAAATTGGGGTTTTTATCCTGCTTGGGCGGGCGATCATGGTTTTGGTTAGCAGGGGCCACGTTATTATTAGCGGGGGGATTAGGGGGTTGACCAGCTTGCTCGGTAGGTTGGTTGTTCCCACGATTTTGGCCCCTGCCGCGGTTTTGTTGGCCCTGGTTGCGTTGGTTGTTCTGTTTTGGCTACGGGTTTTGTTGGGCGTAAACTTTCCCTTGGGCAGCGGGTGGATTCTGAGGTTGCGTAGGTGTTGGGGCAGGCTGCGGTGGATGATATGTAGGTGGAAGCTGCGCAGGTGCAGCGGCTTGAGGGGGTTGCTGATGGGGCTGTGGAGCGGGTTGTGGGTGGGCCACAGGGGCTGCCTGTGGCTGATAATAAGCGGGTTGGGCTTGTGAAGGCGTTGGAGCTGGTGCAGCCTGCTGGTGGTAGTAGGGCCGAGGTGTGACTGGGGGGGCGTAAGTCAGAGTCACATGACCGAAACACTGAGGTGGACATGAGGGTCCATGGGTATGGTGGTGATGTGTCATGGGAGCATACGAGTTGGTGGGTCCAGGCTGTGAGGTAGCCCACGAGAGGTCAGGGCCAGGGGTAGGACGTGCTATGGAAAATGGTTGAAGATGCGCAGAGACACGGCCAATGATGCCGTCGGCGGCGTGGGATGCCCCCGGTGCATCGTGCTGGGAGGTAGCACCGCGAGGGGCGTCAGGTATAACGGTATAGAGATAACCCAACTGGGCGTAAATGAGGTCGAATTGCTGGGCCTTAAGGATGGCCTCTTCTTCAGACTGGGGTCTTTCGGATGCCACATCCTTAGCAATGACAGGAAGGAGTGATTTGAGGAACCAATATAGGAAGATTCGGTCATCTAATTTGATCTTGCATAAGCTACAGCGTCGACGCCACTCATGAATGTGGTCGGTGATGTGGGTAGCAGTGTTTTGTCTGCATGATAGGAGGATCTCAACGCCTGCATCATAGCGGACAGGTAACTGGAAGAACTGCAGGAAAGTCGAGGCAAGGGAAGTAAAGGTGGCATGGGTTCCGTGGGGTTGCTTGATATACCACTTGGTAGCAGAGCCAGTGAAGGTGCGCTGTAATAGACGGAGGCGAATGCAGTCGTCCACTATGGAGTTGGAGGAACACCATAGATGGAAAGACATAATGTGGTTTTGTGGGTCCTCACCTGCCTTGCCCTCGAACTTAGGGATGTCAGAGGGGAGCTTGGTGGGCATGTGAGGCCACGCCGGGTCATGTCTGATAGGGTCGTTGGTCAATCTGGCTAGGTCAGGTAGGTTGAGGCTAGCCATGAATGGCAAACTGGAAGAAGGATGTGACACGGTAGTGGGTTGGACTAAGTTGGGGCCGATGCCCCCAAGTGGAGGGGTAATGTGAGGGAGGTTACCCCCCAGTGGGGGAACTAAGGTGGTATAGGACGGTCCTACACCACCATGGGTAGTATGAGTCACTGATGGAGTGGGGATGGGTATTCCTGCTGCGGGAATAGGTGCTGTGAGGGGAACGGTAGACGGGGGCACCATGGAGGGCATACCCAAAGTAGGTGTGATAACTGGTGTAGTGGTGGATGTGTCACCAACGGTTCCGACCAAGATGGGAGTGGGAGTCATGCCAGCCACGGGGTTAGTAGGGGCAGTGTAAATGGGGTTCTCAGACTCTGGCTCAGAATCAGAGGTAAAATAAGGGGCGTCAATATCTGGTGACTGAGTCCTATGCCGCTGACGAGTGGAGTTGAGTGACAAGGCTCTAGATCTATGATAAGTGGTATCAAGTGAGGATGGTCTGCGTCGATGATGGGTGGTGTCAAGTGAACCGTGCTGTGGGGGTTCACCTCTGAGGCGCCGAGAATGTCTCGGGAACTCAATGGTGACAAATGGTGTCAAATCTCTGTGGGTTGAGGTGAGTAAAAAACAGCTCAAAAACCCTAATGCAACCGAGTGTGCAGAAGGAGAGCTCAAAAAATAGGGCACTCAGGCCAACAACCAACTCAAAAAACCCACTGTAACAGCGTGCTACAATAGGCGGAGTGTCAATAGAAATGGTTAGAATACCAACAAGTAGCAGGTTGCCTAAAAACAAAAAACGGTGGACTCGCTAGACCAAAAGGAGGTAAGGGAGCATGCAAACACCTAACTAAAAGTATTCTGACTCAACTAGACATATCCTCTGCAAGGTGATGAAATCCAAGTCAGACAATATGAATAGGAAAGCCAAGTGGCTAAGATATCCCCCTACCGAGAGGGACACCGGGAAGTCAATCCTAGAAGAATGGCAACTAAGATACCCCATTCATGACACGTCCAAAAAGGTAAATCTGCCGCTTGGTCCTTTTACCACAATACCCCTATACAGGGATATCCCGAGAACTGCAAAAGGTGGCCCTTCAGTTACTGAATGGAGTTCGGTATTCCACTCAGGCCTCCGGAACCAATATCACGACTTCAACCCTCCTAAGGGAGAGGCCTTCTGGTAAACTGGTTGTGACCGTGCCAAAAAATACTAGGGGATTTTGGTTCCCTGATTGGACAACAGCTATGTCTCAAGTGTAAGTAACCGAGGGGTGTTATTAGAAGCCTATCCCCCCGATCCTACCTAACTACAAAGATTCTTTTGTGTTCCCCAAGTGGGGTTAGCAGGTTGGTTGAGTTAAGTAGTTTTTAAGTCTCACTTGAATTAGGTGACAGAGTGTGTTCTCGTGAGGTGATGAACTAACAGTAATATTGAATTCAAAATTTAAACATGCAAAATTTTCTGAAATAAGAATGCTGAAATTTTAAAAACAATGCTGTAAAAAGGTAACAGAAATCATGGTGCAGAAAAGGCTGTAGGGGAGTAGGGCTGTAGGTAGAACAGATGGCTGTGCAGATACATAAAATATGGCAGCAAAGGGGCTGGGGTCAAATACAGGAAAAACTGCAGAAATCAGACCGCGGGTCTGTGGCTGGATTGGGTGGTCGGACCGCGGGTTTGAAGGAAACAGGCGCGGGCGGGTCGTGGGTTTTTGGCTGACAGAGGCGGTCGGGCCGCGACTGCGGAAGGAAAAGACGCGGTCAGGTTGCAGCGAAAGGGCTCAAAGGCACGTCTGGGATGCAGGAAAATGGCCGACAGGGGTGGTCGGACCGCAGAACACAGGCTGATTAGCCGCGTCCGGATCGCAGGTAACAGACTTGAATCCGCCGGTAGGGCGTGGGAAAAAGTCTGAGAGCTGCGGTCTGGTCGCAGGTAAAGGCCTGAAACACGCGGTCGGGCCGCGACTGTGGAAGGAAAAAATGCGGTTTATGGTGGCTGAAAGCGACAGCCGAAAGGAAAAAACTATTGCAGAAAATAAAACAACGGAGTCGCCAAAACTGTAGCTAGGGTTTTACCCCTAGCTTGTGCGAATGAGCACCTACTAAGGAGAATGGACTCCTTAGTAGCAGTTTAGTAAAATGGAAATAAAAATGCTAAACAGGAATAAAAACTAATCTAAAACACGTTCATGAAACAAAACAACAAAATATAAAGAATGGTTTTTTATTGATATTACCTCCGATGTGGAGGTTGGTGAAGCCCTTTGTGCTGATCCGAGAGGTTGCTCCGAGCTCCAGCTGCTCCTTCTCTTTCTCTGGTGGTGGAAATGGGCCAAAAGGGGCTCTCAATGGTGAAAGTAGCTCAAAGGGTGAGCTAGGGTTTCAAGAGCAATTTTGGCAGAGTAAGGATACTTGTGATTGTGGATGTGAAATAAGAGGTCTCCATCACTTATTTATGGTTTTTTAGTGGTGGAGTGCTGGCCCATGGTTTTTGGAAACCATATGGTTTAGGGTAGCTTTTTAGGGTTTTTTCCTCATTATTTTATATTTTTTTCTTCCCTTTTTGGGGATTTTGCTTTTTTAGAGGAAGTTTGGATATTTTTGGAGGAAAAAGGGGTTTTTTTGGCCTTTTGGAGGCATTTTAAATGGTTTTATGGGTTCTTAAGGGAAATATGGTAGGAAAATGGACAAATGAGCCATGTAATGGGGTAGATGAGGTAGTGAACACTTTTTGGGTGTTAACAGTTGCAATGCATAAAGTCACTTATTTAAGGCATATGTGAGTATTATATATAGCAAGTCGTGTACATAAGCGGGTTTCCTTAAGGAAACTCACGTACACATCAAAAAATATCATTTTAAGGTTACTTTTGGGCATTTTTAGACTTTGTTGTCTTCTGGAAAGTTTTAGATAACACAGATACCTTTCCAATGGTGCAAAGTTGAGGTCAAACAGAGTTACATAAATCAATATATGGGTCCTCCAAGTTACGTTTTTTTCAGTGACTTTCAGTGACTTTCATGAAGTGTCGTCATGTGACATAATCATGGGAAAGTGGTCACAGGAAGAGATGTGTCATTTTTAGCTATAACAATGGGTGCCCTAGTTAGATCCTATTTTTCATTTGGTACCCATGCTGAGATGCCTCCTTTAGGTTGTGGGAGTCCGTTTTTAGTCCCGCCATGTCTTTACCAAGAGCTTCATACTCCTCTTGAAATTTATGCTGGATTTTCTCCATAGGGACTCCCTTGTATATATCAAGTTGTAATTGCATTTCATGAGTTTTGCTTTCCTTATTGAGGTTTATGCTGGCTCCCTACTTCGGAGTTATAAGCCATGTATCTTGAGCTTGTCTCATGTCTATCCAAGATGATCCTTTTACATATCCTTTGCATCTTGATCACCCCTTTATCGGGACGAGACCTTCCCCCAAGTGTCGTTATCTTGCACATACTTCCTTGCATTGAGAATAGGTATGTTCCACTACTTGGAACTAGTTTTCCTGTCCCTAAAACTCATCTCCTCCTAGCTATGTACTATAAAGCACTTTTATTCCTTTTCAATCTTTTCAAAATATCTGAAAAAGTCCAAAAATATAAAAAAAAACATAAAAAGAAGGATGGGAAAATATGTTATCTTTAGCAACAGTCGAGCCGTGTCACCTTCAAATAGAGCACTATATATCACATCCATTGTCTTGGTTATTATTTTGAATTTAGGAACTGTACTCGTTACTATGAGTTTATCTCCGCCTACTGGTTATGCTTCCAGTCCCCATGGAGCCTCTGTTGATGCCTCTTGTGTCACATAGATGTCCCAGTTTGCATATTGAGTCCATGCTTCCTACTTTTAGTTACCACTTGCCTTATGCTCTTGTTCGAAGGAAGTTGAAGCCTGCTTCAGCCATTCCTCAGTTATTTTGGCTTTGCATGTCGGCCAATCCTGAAACTGTTACTGGTTCGTGCACATCTTGTTCGAGTTCTTCCACATTATACAACATTGCCGAGTACCTCATGTTGGTTGATAGGGGATTCCTTAATTCCCTCCTTCTAGCAGATTCAATTCCATTGACATCAGATTATTTATTCCAGAATAGGAGTCTAGAGTCATTTGAGTTCCTTCAAACTTACAGTCATCAGTGGTATATTATCTCGCCATTGACAGTTTTGGGAATACATCAATGTCCCTTGATCGATGGATTCTTTCAAGTGTTCAACCTTAACAAAACTATTCACAGTTGTTAGATTGCACTCTGTAACTTGATTCCCATTTTCGTTATCGGTGGGTTATCTCACGTCTGTTAACGATATACATCAATGATCGGTAATCAGACAATGGACTACTATGTTCGACCTCAACATATCTATTCACATAGTAGGACATGTACTTGTAGCGGTTTGTGTAGAATACATTCTAGTTTGGTGGTGGTTTGTGTAGAAGAACTTTATCATGCCAATATTCATGAGATTCCAACTCTCGTGATCTTTATTCCAGCTTCTAGTGTATATCAGATATCTTCATCCACTATGGAGATCTTGATCCATTGTATATTGTATGTGGCGATGACCACACATGACACTTTGTATATCGTGCTTATTCATGACCATTGTACTCTTATGTATCCAGAACTGCTATATGTATTTGAAGTCACATGCAAAGATTGATTATTTTATTATACTGATGAGTGGCTGGTTCTTCCACCTAGGTATTCATTAATCCACTTCTAGGATAGATTTTATAATGTATTTCAGCCATCATGTTACCCCTCTAACCTCACATATTAGTGGGCATTTTTTATAGCTAATTTTACCACACTAGGTAGATCACACATTTATGTCCTTCCCTATCCCTCTGTAGATTCTTTGGACCCCATGGTCTTATATTATACTTTGATGTTCCAAGACCATCCCTAAAAATTGCCTGTTTATACCTATACGTGACTTTTAAAGCAATACTCACGTGTATACGCAGATTTTGACTTTAAACCTGCGTACATCGGGATGTGTGCAAAATGACAAATATTTTTGGAGTTTTCCTCATATGAGTCCAAATATTTTTTCTCTCGGCCTTCCATATGCCTTTAGAATGCTCGGATTTGACCCTCCATTAGCTCTTTGGAGTGCTATATGTTGTAATCTCACAGATCACATAAGGTTACCAATAATACATACTAAAACATAACTATAAATCAGATACAAGAGACAAGACCAGATAGGAAAACATATTATATTAATGTAATGAGTTCATACAAGGCACAGAACTGAACTGAGTTCTTGCTTGGCTCAACAGCCTAATATATACAGGTTACAAAATAGTTACAAATAACTACTTGTCGGTTCGGTGAACCGACACGACTGTTATTTAGCCGACTAATCTTTCTAGTTAGTCGGCCGACCGACTTAGTCGGCTGATTGACTGGTCGGCCCATCGACTTAGTCGGCTGACTAAGTCGGTCTTCGTCCAAGTCGACTTATGTCGACTTGCTCTTTCTACATCTCCCCCATGAACAAAACATTTCTTCATCCCGAAGAAACAGGGAGGTACAAAAATGAACTCTTGGTCGATCCATTCAGACGTGCTCGTGCTGTGGACTATGCAGACAGATAGTCGGTCTCCTTTGGACACAGATTTCGAAGATAGCTGGAGCTGTGATGGCCAGATGATGCTGAAAGTCGGTCAAACTCTGCAATGCCTTCTGGATATCGATCGTTAAGGTAGTGAGACTTGAAAGGATCGACATATTTTCGGAGGAGGATCTATTTTGGCGCTCGAGGCCTCAATGCGTGATGGGACTTTCGAAATCGATGGTTAGTGTCATGGGTGAAAATGGTCGGCCTGACTGGTCGATGAAGATGGTCAATGGTGGTGATGTCGGTTGTCGAAGTAGTGAGTTGCTGTCATGGCTGGTTGTGTTGGATGTATTATTTTGTTTTGGAATTTTTCTATCTTTTTATGGGTGTTGGTTGACGGTTAAGGTCGTTATTTGATTTTTTTTTTTTTAAATTTTTTTTTCCAGTTTTTGTGACGTTTGAGTCGGGCTCCATTAACGAGCTTCCGAAATACTAGGCCCTGTAACATCTTCAGTTGAACAAAACTGTTGGGATGTATTTCTTCGACAACGTAAGGTCCCATCCATTATGTGTGTAATTTCTTAGGTTTTCCCTTGACTCGACTATTATAAAGTAAAGCAAGGTCGCCGACTGAGAGGTTTTTGTTTTTGATGTTACGGTCGTGCCAGGCTTTCTGTTGTTGTTTGTGAATTTCCTGATGATGAATAGCCATGATTCTATGTTCTTCTAGCTTACTTAGTTGAAATAGTCGGTCCTTTCTTGCCTGTTCGACATCGACATGTAGTATTTGTGCAATAATAGGTGTCTACTGTCGGAAATGTATGGGTACGACTGCTTCCTGCCCATAGACTAGTTGAAAGGGGGTTTGATCGGTCGACCGCTTATATGATGTCCTATATGCCCAAAGAACCGCAGGGATTTTCTCATCCCAGTCGTCTTTTTCGATGTTGCATATTTTTGTTAACCCTTTTGTCAATGTTTTGTTAAAAGCTTCAATCGCACTATTCGACTGAGGGTGATATGCAGTGCTTCGTCGGTGGTCGATTTGAAACTGGTCGGTCAGATTTTTGATGGTTTTGTTGATAAAATGTGATCCTTGGTCGCTAATCAATGTGAGTGAGCATC
>LPNX010809412.1:0-18563 GCA_001517045.1 Pseudotsuga menziesii | reverse complement strand
CTGCAATTTTGTCTGATGGGTGTTCCACCATCTAGCTGCTTGACCTGTAAATGTTTCCACTAAGCTTTGAAGTCTGCCATGTTCTCCAATATTTTTAGACACTTGTTCAAGATGCATTATTGGGGATTCTCTTTCCTTATACCTGGGCAGTTGGGTATTATGTAAGTTGGTCGGCTGTAATGTAGGTCGTTCCCTGATTTTGTTTTCAAAGACTTTGGGGATAATTGATATAGTGAAGCACTGTCGAGTGGGTTTTTTCTATACTTTTTGTATAGTCCAGCACCCTCTTGCTTGTGTTTCATAATTTTCCATCTCCCAGTCATATAATTCAGCATTTGAATTGTAACCAATTGAGTCTTGGTAAACTAAATGAATCTCCCCATAAATGTTTGGCTCGGTATAGTCCGTATTATTATGCATCTGGTAAAGCTGTCTGACATCGACTTCCTCATCAATCGGTTCGGTCCAAGGTGCTCCTTGGGAAGGATTAATGGGTACAATGACTTTTTGACCATTTCCTTTTAACTTAATTCATTTTTTGTCTAAGGATATGGAGGCTTTTATCTTTCGTCCCCAGGGTCGACCAACTAGCGCTGGGAAGGAGCTGGATCCTTCTTTGGGGTCGATGATTTCAAAATCAACCTTAGTCGAAATTCCTCTGATGGTCGTGTTGACATCTTTCCAAACCCCAATGGGTTCAATGAGGCCTTGGTCAGTGAGTTTTAGGTAAATTCTTGACTCATAGAGTCGAGGTCGGTCCATCATTTCCCATGTATCTCTGGTCATGATATTTACCTGAGACCCGAAATCGAGCACCACTTGTCGGACGTGATAACCTTCGATTTCCAGGTCGACAAGTGGGTCGACATCGTTTTTGTCTTTTTGATTTAGGCTACAAATGTTCTTAGTTTGCTTTCCAAGGTTAGTGCTTTTTATTTCGTGTAATAAATCAATGAACTGGGCTACAGACTTGTCGGTTTGGATGAGATGAGTTAATTGTTGTGTCGTGCTAAGTCGACTGGTAATAATGTCTTCTTGCTGTGCAATGTTTTGAAATATGTGTGTGGCTTCTTGATAAGTTTGTTTTTCCTTCAGAGGATCCAGATAACCATTGGTGTTTTTAATTTTACTAATTTGGGGGTTATCAGGCCCTGTTTTTGTGCCTTGGCGAGTGACAATATGTAGATTTTTAGTGGTTAATATATCATGCTTTTGTACACAAGACAAGACATTAACATTTTTCTTATTATTTATTTTTTCTAACATGGTAGGACAATCCTCCAGAGATTGATCGCCTACCCCACAATGCGTACAGAATTTAAGGTCAGTTATGTCCTTGTACGGATAGTCTGCACATCTGTGTCCTTATTTATAGCAGATGAAGCACTGGGTAGATCGACGTGGTCGTATGTCGTGATTCCCGATGAATCGACTTCTTCCTCCAAACCCTTGTCATCGATTGTTGTACCGGTGCTCATATCGTCAGCCTTCGTATCATTTCCCGTTCTGGTCATTAGTATTATTTTGCTCATTGCTCTGCGCCACTGCATTCATCTGGTAGACCGCCTAATAGTTCTGTCTGTTTTTCAGGTTTAGTTGACAGTCGGCCGTATTGTGAATTTTTGTCTCACAGATGGCGCACTAGGAAGCTTTTGCGTTCTTCATGTTAAATGCACATTCTTTCGTAGAATGGTCTCCGGCCTCCTGGCAAATATCGCAAAAGACTTTAGTTTGCACAAATCGGACGTCTTGTTGGTTGTATTCATGTCGACAATTGTCTTTCGAGTGTCCGGCCGTCGAACATTTAGTACACCATATTTCTTGATTTTTGAGGGACAGTTCTTTCAAGGACTTCTGCACACTTTCCAGCTGTTCTTCTATCCTGTGGTTTGTCGGATAGGCAGGTATATCTTCGTCCATTTCCACCTGCAGAGCTTTGGTCAGTGCATCTTCATATGTCTTGAATGTTTCCAGACTGATGTGTCGGCGAAATTTTTGTGATAAGCCTGCAAGGAACCATTGAATTAGTAATTGCTTGTTAATAACATAATCTAATTGACTCAATAGGTCCTTCCAGCGTTTGTCGTAATCGCGGACGGTTTCCCCTGGCTTTTGCTGCGTTGTCTTGAGATTTTTGGTGGCCAGGTGCTTAGCGTCTGGGGTCTTGAAAAAGGATAAGAACTGTGCTTTAATCTCAGCTTTCGATGCTCTGGGTTGCCTTTTCGAAAAGGTCATGTACCAAGTCAGGGCCCTTTTCCGTAAGGCTCCTGCGAACTGAGCCATCTGTTGGTCTTCATCCTTCACCTGGTTTGCATCCCAGATGGACTCACAGATGAACCAATGTCGTCTGGGGTCTTCATCCCCCTCATAGAGAGGAATGTGATCTGTTCCGTGACCCATGTCTGAGTCAATTTCACTGCTCTCAGAAGTTGGCGGGGTCAGAGACGTGGGTGGTGGGGAAAGTGGTGGGATTGTTGATGAAGTCGCTCCTGCAGAATTTTGGTCGACGGAACTGGTACCTCCGTCGGTGGTCGATTCGTCTTCGACGAACAGTGGGTTGTTGTGGATTTCTACTGTTGATGTTCCACTGAAATTTTGTGTGCGTAGGTCTGCGTGTTCTATTTCTTCAAAAGCTGTATTTGGCAGGGGGGGGGTGCTCCTTCCTGTGTCGGTAAGAGCAAGTGGATATTTCGGAGGGATGGTGCCGCTTGGATCATGACCCAGTTCCCTTCGAATGGTCGGCATATGACAAGATGTCGTCCGGTGTACGTATCGTCGCTTAGTCGACTCCAGATACTATAGTCACCAGCTCTTAGTCGGAGGTCGTCTTCGACAATAGTCTATATTCTGGTATGTAGATTTAATGGAAAAAGGGTCGTTCCTTCACTGGGAGCTGTTAATTGGAGAGCTTCTGGCTACTCGATCCATACTTTTTCCTCTGTAGGGGACACCTCTTGTTCGACGCCCTCTTCCTGTCGGTCATGACCCGACTCTGGTGGATTCTCTTCACGGTCGGTCGCCCTAGGGTTTTGTTCTCTGCACATCCCGTCGGCTCTTTCGCGTCTTGCTTCCCTTCTCTGCTGTCTCTCGTCCCTTTCTCATTTCTAAATTTCTGACATACTTCCATACAATACTATTCTCTTCAAGTCTTCTACGGTTGACTTTTCATCACTGGTGACGGCTATCCTCCTGAAGTCGACTAGGATCCACTATACTCTATCTCCGACACAAGACCAGCTACCCCCCCATAGCCTACCCGACACTTTTTAGGAAGCCTGGATAGTTCGAATCACTTGCTCAGGAAGTATTCCCACTCCCTTTCTACAATAAATTTCTCCCACTTCCTCTGCTTCTCCACCCAATTGGTGTTTGGTGGCTGTTCGAACAGTGGTGGTCTAGGTTCGACAATGTGGCCTACTCCGTTCTCTATCAAGAATTTGAACAGCAAGGTCGGCAGGGAGCACAAGAATTTCTCGGTGAAGTCTGTGTAGAATTTCGCTTTGACAGTTTCTACCGACGTTTGTTCTTCAACTGCTTGCTCTTCACAGAAGTCATCGGCGATTTTCTCAAACCACTTCGACAGATTTGTTCGTCCTCCTTGGAATAATTTATCTAGCAACTGCTGTTCTTTAGTTGCATCCGGTCTTCTCATCCAAAAGCTGCTTCAACAGTTGGGGCACAGACTCAATGAATTTTTCATGTGTCTCTGTGAAAAATCTGGCTCTAGCTTCAGCGACTGTTAATCTGTTTCGTCTTGCGTAATTTTGCAAGTAGTTCACAACTTTACGGTCCCACCAGTCCTTGATCTCTTGTTCTGGTATCATATGTGAGCATATATCTTAGACATGTACTACCAGCAATGGAACCAATTTTGTAATCTCACAGATCACATAAGGTTACCAATAATACATACTAAAACATAACTATAAATCAGATACAAGAGACAAGAATAGATAGGAAAACAGATTATAGTAATGTAATGATTTTATACAAAGCACAGAACTGAACTGAGTTCTTGCTTGGCTCAACAACCTAATATATACAGGTTACAAAACAGTTACAAATAACTACCTATCGGTTCGGTGAACCGACACGACTGTTGGTTAGCCGACTAATCTTTCTAGTTAGTTGGCCGACCGACTTAGTCGGCTGATTGACTAGTCGGCCCATCGACTTAGTCGGCTAACTAAGTCAGTCTTCGTCCAAGTTGACTTATGTCGACTTTCTCCTTCTACACTATATAAGGAACCCCTTGGATACATTGAAGGAGGAGAAATTGAAGAGTAAGGAAACTATAGTCCATTATTTCCTCGGTTTTGCTTATACTTGAGTCTGCATCCCTTTGTCCCTTGGAGCACATAGTTTTCTTCCCAATATTTTCTTTTCTTTGCGAGCTTGCTAGCAAGAGATGGAGGATTGAAGTGGTGGAGCCTAGGTGGAGGACTCAGTTTCTTCGGTTCGCAGAAGTGCTGACAGAGTTTGTCACTATTGTATCTCTGATTTATTAATAGAAATATCTTTTCCTGTCCAATTCATGTGCATTTTGAATATGAATATTGAATCCATGGATGTAATTATTTTCTTATACATGATTGATTTATATGCTATACTAGCTATAACACATTTATATATATCATGCTTGCTTTGTTTGATGTTGTTGAGAGAAAATTATAATTTCAATTGCATTGGAAAAGCTCAATGGGGATATACTTCAACAATATAGAATAAGGTATGATTCTATATCCCTTAGTGTTAGATTTTCTTATTGCTCTTGCATATTGGGAAAGATTGATTTCTGGTTTCATATTGTTTGTTGTGGTACCCCCAAGCCATAGGAAGTTTCCCTTCATAACAATTACTACCCATGAATGTGGGATAACACAATATAGTCACAGGATGACTTACAAAGCATATGCATCCAACAACAATATACTAACAAAGTAAAGAGAAGGGTTGAAATGGGTTCCTACCATCCCCTCTCTCTTAGAAAATCTTTGTCCTCAAAGATTTAGATGTGGAAATTGTTGTTGAATCTGAAGGAGTGGTTCCCATGTAGCATCCTCTGGTTGCATGTCATGCCATCAAATTGATACCTTTGTGATGGATCAAGAGAAAATATGATGAGTGTACCTATTGAGGATTTTCTTTGGCTCCAAAATGATGGGTCCTTCATTATCCAGTTCTGGTAAAACAATTTGTGCTCTGATGTTGGTGCCAATAACTGTCTCAAGAAAAGAGACATGAAATACTAGGTGAATGTGAGAAGAAGGAGGAAGTTCCAATTTATAAGAAATGGACCCAATATTTTAAAGAACCTTATATGGACCCTAGAACTATGGAGCCAACTTATGACGCCCTTTGAGTTTTAGGGAGGATTTCTTGTAAGGTTGTATACGAAGAAAAACCATATCACTGACTTGAAAAGTGTGCTCAGAAAAATGAGGATTGGCTTGTTGTTTCATTCGGTTTCTTGCCATGTAAATATTGTCTTGCAAAATGTGAAGAATCTGATCTCAGTTTCATGGAACCATGTCAAATTCCTGAACTTTTAAACTGTTGTAGATGTATGAAAGGAGCACTGGTGGTGTCTGACCATATACTACTTCATATGGAATAATTTTAGATGCAGTGTGGTAGGAGGTATTTTACCACCATTTAGCGAGAGGGAGCCACTTTTCCCACTAGTTTTGTTGTTCATAGGTGAAGCAACAAAGATAAGTTTCCAAACATTTTTTGATAACTTTAGTCTGACCATGTGTTTGTGGGTGATACCCTCAAATCATCTTCACTTTGGTTCCATTTTGGAGAAATAGTTCTATCCAAAAATGACTTATGAAATTTGCATCCTGATTTGAGACAACAGAAGAAGGGATTCCATGAAGACAGAATATCTGGTCCATGATAATTTGTGTGATTGAGGAGGCGGCATATGGATGGTTGAGGGAACAAAAATGACTGGCTTTTGGAGAGGAAATCAACCACAATCAAAATCATTGTCTTCCCTCCATATTTAGGGATCCCTTCAATGGAATCCATCGAAATATTTGTCCAAATTTGTGTAGGGATGGGAAAGGGTTTGAGAAATCCCGAAAGGAGTGCTATTTCACCCTTGTGGTGCTAACATGTATCACATTCAGCCACCATCTATTGAATTTATCTTTTCATTCCCTTATGAAAGAAGTTACGTTGTTCCCATGCATACATTTTGAGGAACCCATAGTTCCCTTTCGATGGAGAATCATGGAGTTCATAGAAGACACCATGTTGAAGATCTATTCTATGGGGAAGCATCAGATGACCCTTGTATCTTAGAGAAGAAACATCCCAAGAGTAATGTGGTACAACAGAATGGTTATTGGTCATATGTTGGATGATTTAATATAATGAAGAGTCATTGACATAAATTTGTTTAATAGAATGCAACCAATTTTGAATAGGCAAAGAAATAGTTGAAAGAGAAACATGGTCATCAAATGTGCGAGAAAAAGCATCTGCCACAAGATTGTCCTTACCTAAAATTTGTTGTAGATCCAAGGGAGTAGTGGAGACCACTAATGGTTGCATCTAAATTGAATGGAGCTAAGTGATGACACCATGTGAATTATTCTTAAATATATTTTCCATGCAATGTGAACTAATGATGCTGAGAGACCCTGTTTGTAAGCCCTTCAATGTCCGTTTTTCTCCATTAGCTGAAAACTGCATCCAAATTTCAACAAAATCCCATAATATGGGTCTAAGTGTGTGTAACCATTGAGCGCCCAAAACCACATCACATCCACCTATGGGAAAGAAAAACATGTCAGAGCGCAAGTTATAATATCCAACAAAGATACACACATTTTGACACTTCCCCTTGCAAGGTAAGGTGCCCCCATTAGCAATCTGACTTCAAATATGGAGCAAGGATGGAAAAAACAATCATCCTATTTGGTGATCTAAGGGTCAATTAAGTTATGAGTGCTACCAAAATCAATGAGTATTGTAAGAGGGAGATTCTTGAATAAATCCTTGACCTGCATGATTTGTGGGGTGGTGACTTCTGCTAATGCATGGAGAGATATCTCTGGGTGATCGTCTTGAGAAGGAGGGTCAACAAGCGGCTGTTGAGTGTTGACTTAATGATCTACTAGATCCTAAGAATCTTCACAAATTTTAGGTGCAAGAAGAGAATCCACATCGAAGAGATAGAGTTTTTGTTCAGCACATGTATGTCCCTAGGTAAATTTCTCATCACAATTATAACAAAACCCTTTTTCTCTACGTGCCTACATCTCGGTTTTAGAAAAATGATTGAGAGGAGTGGTTCAAGGAGATGGTGTGATTGGAGGTATTTAGGAAACCATATTTTTGAATGGATAAAAAATTGGTATGGAGTGTTGTTGAGCTATGATATTTTCCTCTGCCAGCTTAGCCAACCCTAGGGCTTCCATTGTTGTGTTGGGACATAAAGTTTGAACCTCATATCGGATTACATCCTTTACACCACTGATAAAACAAATCCTGTAGAATGCATTAGACAATCCTTCTGTGTGATTGGTCATTTTCTTAAATTCCGTCTGATACTCTCTCACAGTGCCAACTTGGAGAATTTTAGTGAGTGCTCCTGCGAATTCATCAAAATCACTGGGGACAAATTGTTGCAAAAGGAGTTGGAAAAAATCTATCCATTTTGGCTCTTCATGAGCCTTGATGTACCAACGGAGCCATTGAAGGGATTCGTGTTCCAAATGAAAGGATGTAAGTGGTACTTTTTTTACATCAAAAGTGATATGCAAACTGAAATTTTTTTTTCCCTATATATCCATCCAATCAGATCATCACCATTGAAGCCAGGAAAATCAAGATTCAACCCATAAAAATTGTTGGAAGAAGAGAACCCTGTGTCTACAGAAGACTCTGGTTATTATCTATTGTTAATGGTTGAATGTTGAAGATGGAGGCTGAGAATGTTTTCATCTAGACCTTAGAGTTTGGTCTTGAGGGAGACAAGGTCTTCTTCCATTCATTTGTTTTCTTCTGCGTGGGTGACAACCATAACCAGGAGGTTTCTTTTATAGGAATGGGTAGAAAAACAAAAACATAGTTTTTTTTGGAAAAGGAAAATATAGAGTTGGGAAAAACTCTGATGGGTAATTGGGGTTCAACTAGGTTTTGGACACTTTCTAAGAGACAGGGAAGCATAAATGGGGATTTATAGCTTCAGAAAGTTGATTTTGGGAAAGGGCCCCTAAGGAAGGAAATATGTAGAATGGAATTGCAGGGGTTCCAGTGAATTTTCAAGGGAAACGTAGCTAAAAAAAAGAAGATATGGAGAAACTGTAACGACTCTAGATAGATGCAATCTTCTATTTATCAACTAGAAATAGATACAAATCCCAAGTATGTTCAGCTTCCTAAAGGTTTAGGGGATTCACTCGGCCACCAATGTTGTCTAATGGTTTGTGTGTTGGGGTAGTACTCCTCAGTCCACGACTCGGGTAAGACTGATAATCACTTTTCCATAAATGACAACTCTTGTTTTACCTCATAGGTGGGAACTAGTCAATCAGACAGGGGTCATTTCCCTTTTCACTGGCGGTTCCTCTCAATGGCCATCTACTTCAGAGTTCATGTGGTACTTCTCATAATGAATTTTTGGGCTATGCCCAGGCACTTCCCATAGTTAAGCGGATAAGGGTTATTCCCTGGTCCGAACTTGTAATTGAAATGAAAAATATAGATGGAAAGAAGAAGAACTACTGCAATAATCACAACATTGAAAATCCAATACGAAAAACAAAAAAAAAATTGGAAAAAATTCCACCCAATGAGCCCAAGTGAGCCAAAAAACCTGTAAATAGAGCAGGGTTTTGAGACGAAAATTTTAAAATGAGCATAACCCAATCAATATTGCTCAGAATATATATATTATAACACTTTTTGGAACTAGAACAACCACTTTTCATCTACCTACACAACCAGACCATAAATCTGGGCACCCCATCAAAAGATATTCTCTATGTAAATTTTAAGGCCATCGCCGAAACTATGAAAATAATTGATTTTAAATCAATGATGTCTCCACTTTTTGAACTCCAAATGAGATTATTTTTATTTATTTTTCTTTCTCAAACTGCGCATTTTTTCAAGAGTAATTCATATATGTAACTTGTTTCTTCTGAATATGCACAAGAAGTTTTAGAAATTGATCTGAAAATTGCCGCCCAAAATTTCCCTATTTTTTCCTAAAAATAAGAAAACATTTCCCACTTGTGCTAAGGAAAGTGATTTGATACCATATGTGAGAAAACTCATGCAATAAATAATGAAAATGCATGATATAACCGAAATATCAAAGCACAAAAGGAATTTTATTGATCGTAGGCCACTTAGAGGGGGAAACCTCCTTTGAGCAAGCTCAATACAAATAACTCGTGGATTCCTTCATTGGCCTCAACACGTAATTATATACTAAGTCTAATCTAAACAACTATTACTCCCCATGAATGTAGGATAATACAATACACTCATGAGAATGTACGATAACAGATTTAAAAAATCACTCCCGACGTTTGATTTCCGACATCGACACATCGAAATTCAGGAGTTGACACTGAATAATCAACATTGTAATCAATGATCATGATTATTCTGATTCTGTAGAGAAACACTTAGCCATTTTATTAAAATGATTAAGGCATGAAAATAATTGGTGGCAACTTAACCAAGTTTGTACCATGACTCAGCACTAAAGCCTTTCCTAAAAGACACGTGTACACTTAAACAATGGAGGTTTAGGGAAAAAGTCTAAGGAAATACTACCACAAGATGGAAAAAACCATAAATAGGATTCTGACAGACCCTCATTACTTCAAACATACATAAATAATGTTGTAACTAACTAATTTAAAATAATAAAAACTTGCACTTCAAACTTGAGTTGACTAAGGGAATTTTTAGACGAACTCAAGGTTTGAATTCTATTCCAATAAACTAATAATAAAAGTCCAAACAGATTAGATTTAAAAACACCTACAAATGGTTTACAATCATAAACAATTACAGACTTAGGGAAACATTGGGAAATTCAACAACTTAACAACTTTCTATATAGCCAAGGCATTCACAAAGTAACTAAGGAACAACTCTTTTATCCTACAATGCCAAGCATGAAAGTAATTGCACCCAAACATAAAGTTTGTAACCGATTCATATTATCAAGTGATATTTCCATTCTTTCATTAACACATTTACATTTACTTAAAGAAAACTATGAAACCAGAATGAATTACTCACTTAACCCATTTCTTCATACAAGAATCAATTACATTCTTTGGAGCCTATTGGCTAGATTACAAAGGTCCTTCTAAGGATTAAATCCTTCAAATAGAAAAAGAATAATATAACAACCTTTGAAACCTATTGGCTTATCTTCCAATGTTCAACTAAGACCTAATTCATTTAACTTCATTTTGATAGAAAACAAACAACCTTTGGAACCCCTTGGCTTCTCTTCCAATGTCCAACTAAGGCATATATCTTACTTAACAAGCATCATAAACCGGTCATATAATTATTTTTTTTATCAATACTCTAATGAATTGGAGCAACCATTTGTCATTCAACAATAAAAGGCATACATACATTCATAAACACCAACATACACCTTTGCTTTGTCATAACAAAATAAAAAATTTCATTTCAGTTTTAGCATATGTTTCATGGACTTATCTAAAATCAAGCTGCCAGGAAACAATATTCATGGCAGCCATGCTCCACCCAAATGTAGGTAGCTCTTCTCATAAATCTCTCAGCAAAAATTCCTCCCTTGATCTGAGATGCATGCATTCACCATAAGACTTCTCACCAACCCAAGTTTCTTAGGATTCCTCACTTGTCAAACATGATTTACTGGTTTGCTATCAAATCCATGTCAAACTATGAAATTCATGCTCTTAGATTCATTCTACTTGAACAATAGTGATAAATGTCACTATTCTCTATGCACAGAATTCCACTAAGGTCACTTGGCATACACCGTTTTCCATTTCACTGGAAATACCAGAGGAAAAAACAAGGATAGGAATTATCAACCAAAAAGGCTTGTAGATAAAGGTTGGGTTCATAGGGTTCCCCACATCTGGAAAATACCACTGCACACAATCAAATTAGAAATCTCACTTAGGTTCTGGACGTGTTCTCATTCCAGCCATGATTCCAAATGACATACAACTCAACGTTCTTAGCTTCACGTCTGGGATACGACGCACTGCACTCCAACTTTTGTGCAATGTGTGCTCTACACCCATGTTTAACATTCCTCATCAAAATTGATCATGGGTTGTCCAACATTCTATGCACTCCTCTGTGCTCTGTAAAAATGTACCATGTCTTTGCACTCTACAGTGCTTTCTTTTACAACATGTGCACTGCTCAATTTCCCATATGCACTATTCGTTCAACACCCTATATGCAACATACCCTATCTTTTGCACTATGCTTCAACATACCACAATTTTCAGCATACCACATTCTTCATGCAGACATCATACTCTTATGTTCATTTCACACTCAATCCTCCTTCCCCAAGCCCAATTCCATAAACTATTGCATGGATCTATCTTGTCCATACAACACTTGTCAAAACTGCAGTTAATCTCCACTTATACCATCTTTTAACTCATAAACAATGTTTACAAGATTAAGCAAGGAAATCAAAGGTTAATAAAGGTCAAAAGGTTATGCATGGCTACATAGGGTCATGAACTTATGCCCCTTAAATATATACAAAACCCCCTCACTATCCTAGTTGTTGTTCAGGGAAATACAACCTTATGATCTAGGGTTTGGGGTTACCAACATACCAAATAAACTTGCAGACATTCAACCATTTGATAATTTGATAAAGAAACAGGGAAGAAATTAAGTGTACCTTGTTTATGAAGGTTGGTCCTAGATTTCTTCTTCAATCCAAATGCTCCAACATCTTCTAGGGATATTCACACTTGCAAAGAGATATACCTTCCTGCAAAATATTAGATGTTATATAAGAGATTATTGAAATACTATGATTGCAATAAGACATCAAGATAATTCAGAAATCATAACACATAAGAATACTAGTGCATCAATCAGAAGAAAGTCTCTCTTTATTGATAAGCAAATGATGAAAGATTACAACCAGTATCTGATATAAGTCCTCCTCTGCTAGCTTAGGAACTGAGTTTTGTTGCTCCAAGATATCCAAGGGAACTCCACCAGCATAACCTTTCCCTTCATTTGATATCCCTTAGCCTCAACCCTTACCCTCTATTTATATTTGATGAATGAGAGGAGTTATGCAGGTTGAGATGGTTGATGAAGTAGGGAACATTATGATTATGCACCCAATTATCCTTGACTAAACTTGTTTTTATTTTTTATTTTTGGATTAGGGAACTCACGACTATTGATACTATAAATTCATGAGTCACTCACAACTTTTATAAAGGCATCCCATGAATGCAAAGTGCGATCATGTATTCGCAGGTTGTATACATAGCTACCCGCGAATGAAATGTGGGTTTCAATGGAAATAGTTGCGAATGTACCCAAAGCTCCTTATAAAAAATAGGAAAAGATGGAAATATGAGGATGTATGAAGCCACATGGACATCTATAGGGTTTTTGCCACTTCAATCCATTATTTCCTTTTGTGTACCAACACATTGAGTGTCAGTACTCAGACGGAGAAGTACCATTTCACAGAATAATAGATGGTCCCTAACGTGTGAGTTCAAAGGGAAGGGATGGCCGAAATACATTACAATATTTATTCTTGGAGAACTTAGTTACCAAGGATGCAGAGATATAAAAAATCATATCTTAGGATTCCATGTTCAATAAAATGGAACACTAGCTCCTTTACAATATTCGATTACGTCATATGATATAGGAAACAAGGCCACATATGTATTACAATGGTGGATGAAAGAAACGATATATAATGATGAGAATTCAATATCTGGAAGTAGTGTTGCTGAATATAACACAATATTGTGCAACTTAGGTTATAAAAGGTACGATCCTAAGGTCTTCATCCAAATCCATAGTAACCAGTACAAATCCTACAATGTAAATAGATAAGCTAAAGTCGAACATAGAAGGAATCCATCAGAATGTTAGTAAATGAGTGATATTGACAATTGAATCAAAGGAGTTCACCAATAGGGATAGTGAATCCTAAGGTACTATCTTTGAAACTCTAGGTCTTTGTCTTTAGGAGATGCTGATGAGAAACCGCGATGTGAGGAGGAAGGCAATGAATCCTTCAACAGTTCACAAGAGTAACTAGGAAACTGTATGAGGGAAGGTAGACACAAGGAATTCTCAGAGATGATAATGATGGGGATCAGGGTGATCAGATAAAGGTACATATCCTTGAACAGTGAGCATGACATAGATATGACCCAAGGCACCTTTAAAATTTTAGATAGGAAAAACAGACTTATTTGTCATGTAGGAGACGTGATTAGATTCCCCATGTATAAAGGACAAATGGGGGAGTAAAAAATGAAGTAATAGCTGAGTTGGAAGTGAAAAAATGAGACATGAGTATTGGGAAGTTCAGAGAGTTCTTTGTTCAAGGATGACATGCTACCACTTCTTATAACCCAAAGAGTGAAATTCTTCCTTACCTTTCTTGTTAAGTTTTAATGAGTCCAAGAAAGTCAACTCGAGTCTCTCTTAATTTTTAACAATATTTAAGAGGAGAGAGAATAATGCTTGATATGTCACTGGTTCATGGATTTTACGAGCCCAAATTAGTAGATTCTCATTGGTGTTTTCATGGTTTTGAGAGTCTAAAAACTCCAAAGAATACTCTAGGGGGGTGATTTTTCATACAATTTAGTTTGCTGAGGCCGAAAAAGTATAAAAAAATCCATAGAAGAACTCTCTTATCTCCCTAAGGACTAAGGTATACCTTTTTTGTACTTGGTCGGCAGGGTCCGAAAAAAGAGTAAACTAATACCAAACTGATGCACCTTCAAAAGAAGCATATAGCCTGAGTTTAACAAGTGTGAAGGAAGGAAAGATCACTTAGAAAGCTCCATTTTTTTACGAGAAATGGGATTTACAATAGTAAACTCAATTTTTTGTTCTTTAGGGTTTAGAGAGCATGGAAAATACATAAAGTATGCTTAGAATCTTTTTCATGTTTGGGTCCAAAGCACAAAAAAGAGAAAACTAAGCTCATATCGGGGGTTCCTTTTCTGTAAGTTTAGTCCTCCAGGTACAGAAAAGAGATAAACATGCGCCTTAAGAGACTCTTCTCAATTCCACAGAAAAGAGAGTGCTCCTTTCTCATAAATAATCTACATGGTCCGAGAAAGCGATAACTTACCACCAATGTAGATGATTGTTCACTTTACCTTAATGAGTCTGAATGAACAAGTTTACTCGGTTGTTCAGTCTGTTTTTAAGGGGGCAGACCAGGGTGTAAAGACAACTCCATAAAGGAGGGGATCCTTAGAATCGGGGATAGCATATAAAAAGATGCAAAATGAGGCTCATTTTGTCATGAAAAACAACTAAGAAGTTTCCCGCAAACCTACTACAACTGCGGCATGGGTAGCAAAAGTAAAAAACAATGTTCTAAACTAGAGTAACCCATGTAAAGGAGGCCTTGTCCATGGAAGAACAATGATCTGTATGAGGTAAAAGTGGTTATACACCATAGTCCATGGATGCAAAAGTGATCCTAGGGTTAAGTGGAGGGTAAGGTGTAAGTGCAGAGTTTGCAATGAAGACCAAATCCTACCCTATATGCGACGAAAAACAACTTTTCGATCATCCAAGACCTATTGCAGCTAGTAAAAGACCTTAGTATTAGTTCATATATTAAAAAACTATTTTTAAAATATAGAAAATGGGTAAAAATCTGAATATTTTACTATAAATAGATTAAAACAAAAAATAAACATATCATTTGGAATTTTCACTATATTTGGAAATTTTACCTTCAAATTTCAATGATCGTAGCGGAAAATCTTGTGGACCAATTTCAAAAATGCAAGTTGCAGGTTAGTGGTATCTCCATAATTTTTCATTTCATCCATTCCATTTTTGTTTTTGATGTCAAATTATGTGGTTTTATGCTTTCCCTAAAATAATCTCGAGGTATTTGCAGGTATCCTTCATCAGACTCATGAGTGCGAGTTTTATTTGTGGGTTTCCTGTAGTGCAACCCACGTGTGCTTCGTGTTGTGCAAGAAGAACAGTCATGAATAGTGCGTGAGCTCAAAATTTTTCAATAATGAATAAACAAATTCATTTTGTGATGGAATCTAATGAAAGACATGTTGTTTTGGCAGGACACCATGGCATTGGAGTGGACCGAACGTGAGCATGAGGACATGGATCATGAGGCAATGCAAGATGCTGCCAATTTAAAAGCTTTACAAATATTCAACTTGTTAAAGTTTTATTGTACTTCAAATATGCATGCCCAAGTCCGCCTTCTGGAGACTTTAGTAAGCTATTGGGATCACGAGCTTGGGCTCTTTGACATCCAAGGGGAGACCTTGAAATTGAAAATAGATGACATTTACTTTATCACGGGGTTATCTCACAGGGGTACACCTATGAACTTAGAGGGAACTGGCCAAGGTAGTGACCCTTTAAGTGTGCAAGACTACGTCAACACCTACTGCTTTCCTGGTACGCAAAAATCAGGGACACAAGTCCTAATTTTGCAGATAGCTAGCTTTCCATTGAAGATAATGGTAAATACTATGTTTAGGGTTACTGGTTCATCTACCTTACATTTGGAAACAAGGACCCACATGTGTGTTGTGGAGGATTGTATGCGGGGTACACTATTCGACTAGTGTTCAGGATTTCTCCCTATAATGAAGAAACAACTGTCTGACTGTAAGAGGGGTCGAAGGATTTTTTTGTCTATGCTAGTATCTTAGTTGAATTTTTCTTTGAGAGTGTTCCTACTCTCAGTCCCGTAGTATCTTTAAAACCATGCCCACCTCGTGAGCCAAGGCTCACACAGTGGGGAGACATTTTCTTCTTTCAAGGAGGTGGCGATGAGATCCAAAGTGGCTACAATGACGACTTCCATTCCTGGTGGGATAGATAGGTTCCTAATCTTGAGCAGTTTCCTTATGTTGGAATAGATTTCCGTGGAGATCCAGAACTCAACCTCTCTCCTGGAGGAGAATGGGGGGAGATTAGTATGTCTTTTTATCTTTTTATTATTATTTGATTTTTATGAGTTTTAATTCATAAAATTATATATACATATGTATACGTATTTGAACTTATTTATCTTTATATGCAGATGTTGGACCAATATGCCCCGATGGCTATCCCATAACTTTTGTGTGGCCCATACAGGTTGGTGGGGACGATAGTATGCTACGTACCATTGAGGGAAACCTGTCCAGGATAACTCAAGATGTACCTATGCTTAGGATGGAGCAGAGCCCGATAGCCATGCAGGAGAATTTGGTCAGGGTTCCCTCGACCTGGTTATGCCTTCTTAGAAGGGTGACTAGGGAAGTACTATGTTACAGGGAGGATGTAGAGGAAACCACAGCTGAGGAGGCTGAGAATCAGAACTATACTTAGGCATATTACGGACTATGATCCTATTTTTTGTATATTGATACACTTATGATAGGATCTTTGGATCAGACTCGCTATATCTATGGAAATACTTTTTACACACACACACACACACACACACACACACATGGTTATGTACATGTTCCTCGAATGTATATGTTATATCTTATTTTACAGTGCGTGTGTTAAGTTCTAGTCGAGTATGTAATTCACACATGCATCAGTAATTCTATTTTGATTTCTTGAAATATGAATGTATCCAATGTCTTCTATAGAAATTCTGACCAGCAATAGATTAATTTCACTCACAACAAATTACAATTGATCATGCAAAATTGTCAACAATGGAGACTGAATATGGAGCTGTAACACAAAATTATATTAACTCAGTGTACAATAGCCAACCCTGTAATAACATAGGTTGATGAATATATAGAATACATCAATAGGTCGAATGCATAAGGAGGCATCCAAAACTAGCATAAAGCAGGCTTACCCAAAATAGGCAAATCCCCCATAGGTGTAAAAAGCTGATCCCAAATCTGTCATGAGGCTCACGAATTGGCAAGGGTGCATGGGCAAGATAATGAGTGGTGGAATGGAAGCTCATACATGCTTTTGCATGGAGGAAAGAGTGGAGGATGAAAGGGCAAGAAAACAAGTTCACCTCACCTAGTCTTGCTTTCCTATGTGCCTTAAAACACTGAAAAAGAAGTCAATAAAGTAGAAAAAGCAGAAGGGCGCCTAGGAGGCCAGGAATAAAGAAGATTTGATTCCTAAGGCTTTCCAAAGTGCTACATGAGTCAAAGATGGCAATTTTGACCTCTATGGATAGGCAATTAGCAACTTGCACATGGTGGAACTCATGGACTAGGCAAATAAGAAAAAAATAAATGAATTAATGTCTAAGTGGGTAATACTATGGGTTTGATTATTCTAACACCCCCCCTTAAGTGTGACTTTATGAGTAATAAATCGAAATATAGGGCCTAGAAACAAGGCTTAGTCACCCTTTTACATACTGCAAGTCCATATGAAACAAGGAAAGAGGCAAAACCAACTTGGGAAAATCCTCCCTTAAACATGGACTGTAAAAAAAAAATTGTAGAATCTTGTCTCCACTCATGCTTTGACAGCATGATCAGCAATCCCTAGCAGTGATTTAAGATTGCTGAAGGTCTTCTCACAAAATTCTTTGGTGAAGATATCAGCTACTTGTTCTGAAGATGAACAGAAGAGTAGGTGAATGGTGCCATCATGCACAAGCTCTCTGATGTAGTGCATGTGAATCTCAATGTGTCTGGTTCTCTGCTTCTGAACTGGATCTTTACAGATTTGAATGGTACCCTGGTTATCACAGCATATGGTAGTTGAGTACTCAGGTTCGAAACCACACTCTCCAAGTAAACCCTGCAACCATCAACACTGAGTTGCTGCATTGACAACTCCTCTGTATTCAGCTTCTATAGATGAGAGTGCAATGACACTCTGTTTCTTGCTTGACCAGCTGATTGGCCCTTCTGAAAGCATGAACACATAACCTAAAGTGGACTTCTTGTCTGTGCTATCACCTGCCCAATCACTGTCAGTAAAACCAATTAACTCAAGGTCAGAATCGGCTTTATAGAAAATCCCATGTGTCCTTGTTCCCTGAACAAAGCTAAGGATCCTCTTGGCTGCTTTCCAATGGATCTCATGGGGCTGATCCATGAATCTAGAAGCAACACTGATTGCATAACAAATATCAGGTTGAGTATGTGTCAAATACAATAAACATCCAATCAACTGTCTATACAAAGTGTTGTTTACCATCGGTAGAGAATCATCTTCCTCTAGCTTCACTCCTGAAAGGAAAGGAGTTTTGATTGCTTTGCAATCTTGCATTCTGAATTTGATCAGCAAATCCAAGGCATATTTGGACTGGTGTACCTTGATTCCAGCTTTGGTTTGAGCAATCTCAAGCC
>LPNX010809394.1:184686-213454 GCA_001517045.1 Pseudotsuga menziesii | reverse complement strand
GTCACTTTATCTTCTAATTTGCAGTTGACTTGCATGCATGCAGATGGAGACTTAAAGAGTGCATGCATCATTAAATAATGCTTGGATGGCATGCACGGAGCTGGCCTTTGGCCCCGGTGGCCCTTCTTGACCTAATGATGATGCCCTAGATCTTCTATGGATGGCATCAATCCTCAGCTGATTCCCTAGCTGTCAGTAACCGCTTGAACCCACATGAATCACATAGGTTAGCGGTTTTGGGCTTCAAGGCCTAATCAGAAGAGGACATTACAAATACACCCTTTCCCTTTTATGCAAACTTTTTGACAAAGAGAATTGGATATCTTCCTCAAAGAATGCGCCCTCCACAAAGATGGAAACAATAGCATAAGTGCGCCCTGTCTTAGGAGCCGATCTTCAAAATGATGGGTGCTCCCTCCTTGGTATCACTGGAAATAATAGCTCTCTCCCTCATATCTGAACTCAAACCGAATAAATCTACAACATTGAAGCAAAATGGAGAAATCTGAGTTGATTCCCCCTCAACAATGGCTAGGATAGATCCATCTCACTATCGAAACCACTCATTTTGTTATATCCCAAATCCCGATATTTTCTATTCCTATGCAATTATGTTGATACAACCGGGCATGCAAACTGCCATGCAAAAATCCCTATTGTATAGCAAAAATTAGGGTTAGGGTTTGCGAGATAGAATGAACACTTACCATTGATAAGCTGGCTGGACTGCTCCTGAGAGAGTATGCAAGCATCAAGAGCTGAATCGGAGATGGACTGATATCTTTTGCTTTCGGTGAAACCCCAGTAGCAAGAACCCCAGATCAAATAAGGGTGACGTTTTCAGTGAAGGAGGTGTCCGATGGAGCTGCCGATTTGCAGGACTGATAGCCTTTTCGTGCCGAAGAGAATACCTGGTACATGCAAAGTTTCGGAGGTCTCTAGGAAGGCTAGCGAATTGTTCCAGAGAGACAGCTGCTCACGCCCCCTGATCCCGAAATAGCTGATAACTGCTCCGGATGATCACGGTCGGATCTGATAATCATTGGGTACCGGAGTAAGATGCCGATGATGAGAATGGTGCCTGAGTTTCGAAGTAAAATTGAGATCTGAAGACCAAGCAACTGATTAGGGCTTTCTGGCTGAAAACCCCCCTTACGGCTGCACACGTGTCCCTGCAACAATCTACACCATATACTGGATAACTATGAATGAATATAAGAGCAAATGGTGAACCTGTAAGGCTTACCCCGAATGAGACTAGGGCAGATATTTCACTGCCGAAACCTCGCTAGTTGAAGATGTCGTCTCCAACCCCAACTGCTGTGTTGCACGCTGTGCTGCTATTCAAGAGCTCCCAAAATAATAATCATAAAAAATGCAGTCTTCTTTCGCTTTATCCTCCTTTTATAACTTTCAACTGCGAAAACCCTAATCTTTGACCTAATTAGGTCACTTTATCTTCTAATTTGCAGTTGACTTGCATGCATGTGCATGGAGACTTAAATGAGTGCATGCATCATTAAATAATGCTTGGATGGCATGCATGAAGGTGGCCTTTGGCCTCGGTGGCTCTTCTTGACCTAATGATGATGCCCTAGATTTTCTATGGATGGCATCAATCCTTAGATGATTCCCTAACTATCAGTAACCGCTCGAACCCATAGGAATCACATAGGTTAGCGGTTTTGGGCCTCAAGGCCTAATCGGAAGAGGACATTACAGTCCTCCTCGCTTGAGATTGCTTGTCCTCAAGCAACTGCAAACTGGGATGCTGCAATACCTGTTCACCTTCCCAGGTGGCATCCTTTGGCGGTAGTTCTTTCCACTGAACCAAGTACTCTCTGATTACCCTGTTCCTGAGCTTCCTTTCTCTAGTCTGTATGATCCGTTCGGGAATCAGTATCAGCAGTCCTTCATCATCTAAAGGAGGTAACTCTGTAGATGGAGCAATGTGTTGCCCAAGGGTCTTCTTCAGGTTAGACACATGGAACACATTGTGAATTTTACTTTCCTGTGGAAGTTCTAGTTCATATGCCACCTCTCCCACCTTCCTGATTATTCTGTAGGGTCCATAGAAGCGAGGTTTTAACTTTTTTGCTCCTTTTTTCTTAAGCGAAGACTGTCTGTAAGGTTGGAGCCTTAAGTATACCAAATCCCCTACCTCAAAGCTCTGCTCAATCCTGTGTTTGTCGACATACAACTTCTGTTGATTCTGGGCTGTTTGAAAGTTTTCCTTTAAGATTTTTAGAATGTCTTGACTGTCCTGTATTCAATCCTTAGCCTTAGGAGCCCTACTATCTCCAAATGCCAAATCTGCATAGTCCAAGGCCTCGTAACCATATAATGCTTTAAAAGGAGTCATCCTAATAGACATGTGATAGGTAGTATTGTAGCAATACTTCCCTAGGTGTAACCATTTGATCCAAGTTCGCTGCTACCCTGCTACATAGTTCCTTAAATATCCTTCGATCCACTTGTTGACTATTTCAGCTTATCCATCGCTCTAGGGATGATAACTCTTACTGGTAGCCAGTTCGGTCCCCACTAATCGGAATAATTCCTACCAGAAGGCACTTGTGAATCTGCTATCCCGATCACTGACAATAGTATTAGGTAACCCGTGTAACCTGAAGACCTCCCTGAAGAATAACTCAGCTACTTGAGCTGCCGAGTAGTCTGATGATATCGAAAAGAAATGTGCAAACTTGGTTAGTCTGTCAACTACTACATATAAACAATCTCGCCCTTGGACCTTGGGCAATCCTGTAATAAAGTCCATGGAGATGCTTTCCCACTTCTATTCTGGAATCGGTAGACGCTGAAGTAACCTTGCTGGATGGATGTTCTCAATCTTGTTTTGCTGACAGATGCTAAATTCCCATACATGCTGCATAATTTCCCCCTTGAGGCCCTTCGATGAGAACCTCTCTCGGATTTGCCTGTAGGTCTTCAAGAAGCCTTGATGCCTTGATAAAGGAGAATCATGTGCTTGCCTGAATGATCTTTTTCCTCAATGTGGATTCTGGGACGAGGTATATCCTGTTCTTGTAATAGATGATGTCATCAACAATCCTGTACCTGTCATCCTGAATTTGTCCATCCAATAATTCGCAAGCGAATTTATTTTTGGAGTATGCTACTAAGAGAAGTGCCCTCCAATCTGTCGATATGCTACTGAGAGATAATGAAGCGGGACGCCTGGATAATACATCAGCTACTACATTATTCTTACCTTTTACATACTCGATCTCGAAATCATAGGCTTGTACTTTGCTGACCCATTTCTGCTGTCGCTCATTCAGTTCCTTCTGCTCCAGGAAATACTTGAGGCTGTTATGATCGGTTTTGATTTTGAACTTACTGCCCACCAGGTACTGTTTGAATTTTGTGAGAGCATGTAAGATGGCTAGCATCTCTTTGTCATATATGGAGTAGTGGCGCTCGTAGTTCTTCAGTTTACGGCTCTCAAATGCAATAGGGTGATGGTTTTGCATCAACACTGCTCCTAACCCTTCCCCTGAGGCATCACATTCTACTACAAATGGTTGTGAGAAGTCTGGTAATGCTAAAACTGGACAGGAACTCATAATAACCTTCATCTCCTCGAAAGTTTTCTGTGCTAAGTCTGTCCAAGTGAACGCTCCTTTCTTTGTGAGATCTGTGAGGGGTGCTGCAAATCAGGAGAATCCCTTAACGTACCGTTGGTAATAAGTGCACAGACCCAAGAAACCTCTCAATTCTGTAACTGTTTTTGGCGTGGGCCAATCTCTGATAGCTCTGATTTTCTCCATATCAACTTGTACTCCTTCTGCATTGATTATGTGTCCTAAGTATAGCATTTCCTTCATGCCAAACTCACACTTGGACATTTTCACATAAAGCGAATGTTCTTCTAAAATGCTCAGTACTTCGTCCAGGTGTTTCAGATGCTCTCCCCATGTTTTGCTGTAAATCAAGATGTCATCAAAGAATACTAGCAAAAACTTACGTAGCTGTGCTCTGAAGTTGTGGTTCATGCATAACTGAAAAGTGGCTGGAGCATTGGTAAGTCTAAAGGGCATGACCAAAAACTCATAGTGACCATAGTGACAGTGAAAAGCGGTTTTGGAGATGTCTTGGTCCCTTACCCTGATCTGATGGTATCCCGAGCGAAGATCAATCTTGGAGAAGTATTTAGCTCCCCGAAGCTTATCCATGAGTTCGTCAATTCTGGGGATGGGATACCTGTTCTTAATGGTCTTTTTGTTGAGTTCTCTATAATCGATGGACATTCGCAGTGTACCATCCTTCTTCTTGACCAATACTACTGAGGATGTGAAGGGGCTAGAATTGGGCCGAATATATCCAAGCTCCAGTAATTCTTTGATTGTTTTCTCAATCTCATCCTTGTATCTTTTAAGATGCCTGTAAGGAGTGGTGATGACTGCTTGTGTCCCCTCCTCTAGTTCAATGATGTGTTCAAAGCCTCGGTCTGGCGATCTACCCGATGGAAGGTCCCGAAAAAACCTTCTCATGTTTCTGTAGCAAGGTTTGAATGTCACTTGGGTGTTGTGTGTTGGTCTCTGGGGGCTTCCTAAAGGTGACAAAACATTCCGCAGCCCATTCTATATCATCCTGTCGGAGTACTGCCTCCATTCTCTGTGACGAGACCGGTTTTGGGGGATAAGTGTTCATGCCCCTCAAAACTACCCGCTTGCCGTCTGGCCCCTGGAATTCCATTTCCATTGCCTTGTAGTCTGTAGTGTATTTACCTATAGAATAAAGCCACTGAACACCCAATACTACGTGAGTATCCAATACATCCACTACGTAGAAGGAATCTGTCATCTGATAGTTACCTAAGGTGACATTCAATTTTGGAATCTAGTAGTTGCACTCCATGCTGGAGTTCTCGGCTACTGTTACAATGAATCCTTCGAACTTCCCGGTCTGAATACCTCTCTTGGCTACCCAAGCGGAGTCAATGAAACTATGGGTTGCTCCCCCATCAATCAATACTCCTACTCTGTGACCCTGTACTACTCCCCTGACCCTGAGAGTATGGAATCTTGGTACTCCAGATAATGTAGCAATGACTCCCTCTGGTGTATCACCCTGGTGTGATTCTTCCTCAGTTGCCCGTAGTTCTTCTGTGGCTTCCTGCTCATAGTCATCCTCATCACTGTCCGAATATACCTCAATGTAGTGAGCCTTCGCCTTCCCTGCACACCTGTGTCCTGGTACCCATGGTTCCTGACAAGTGAAACATAGTTTCTTCCTTCTCAAATCTTTCCTAGTGTCCTCGTCTAACCATGTTTTCTTGGGAACATCCTGCTGGAAAGGTTTCTTGTCCTTGTCCCTAACAGGAAAATTGGATTTCAACGGGAACTTGTTTTTGGGAACTGAATTTTGAAGATCTCTGGCTCTGCTAATGGCATCCTGCAGAGTGAGGGGTTTGTAGGATTTCACCCATCCTCGTAGTGGCTCTGTGAGGGCATCAGTGAATAACATAGTCAACTTGCTCTCTGATACACCTGTTACCATGACTGCTATCCTCTGAAATTCTGAGATGAAGGCTTCTGCACTGCTGGTCTGTTTGAGTTGAGCCAACTCCCTGAAATGTATCTCTGGATCCTTCTTATCAAACCTCTCTATGAGCTTCTGAGTGAACTCACCGTAGGAGTGTATGGTATTGTGACCCAATGTCACCAATCCGTGGTACCACCACTCGTGACCCTAGAACTGCAAATCTGTCTTTCCAAGCCCTAGCGCTAGCCTTCCATTGAGCTGGTTTTTCCTGTACCTTTGCTTCTCCGGACCAACTATTTTCTGGGTCCATAGATCAAGGTATGTCCCAAGTGCTTTCACTGAAATGTTGGGTTGTTGCTGACTCCATTGCCCAATACACATAAGGCATTGATCTCCTAGCTAGCACTAGTCCTACCCTTAAGATCTCCTCCCATTCTCTTTGTCCAGACTCATTGATAACTCAAGTCAACCATCTTTCACTGAGTTTGTCTCCTTGGTACTAGACAGTCCCAACTCTGTTCTTGCTCACCCTGTCACAGCTACGTTTCCCAAGACAGTGGTCATCTTCACCAGTTGCTAGTACCTAAACCCTAGAGCTAGGGTTTCCATTCACCTTGCACCTTAAGTACCCTGAAGCCCCATCTGATATTTTGTTGGTGTCTAGGTCCGATCTCTCCTGTCGGGAGCAGATTTGGGTCTCCCCCATTGTTATCTTGGACTAGGATAACATAAAGTGAAGGCTGCCTTGATTGGCGTGACAACCATCCATTTGGGAGTCTAGGCAGTCGTGGTTCCACCCCTTAGTTGCTTGCCCCTCTACCATCCATCCTGGATCCACCTCACACAGGCAACTACAAGGCGGGTGATATGGGAGAACCGTTGCTAAGTTAGTGTACACGGACTCCTTTTGGGAAGGGGTAGAGGAAGTGTGTGCGGTGAGTGAACCTTTGGTAAAGGTTTTGAGACTTGTTGATGGTGATAAGCCTGCAATGGGCTATTTGTATGAGGCCATGGATAGGGCCAAAGAAACCATCCGGAATTATTATGTGGGAAAGGGTACCCTTGGGCATAACAGGCACATGTTGTTGTGGGATTTGATTGATAGTCGATGGACCGGGATGCTTCATCGATCCATTCATGCAACAACACTCTTCTTGAACCCCGCATTTGCCTACAAATGCAATTTTCATTTTGATGATAAGTTGTTGGAAGGGCTCCTCACTTGTATACAGAGGATGGTACATGAATATGACACTTGGAATGCAATCAGTCACGATATAGAAGTGTATTGAGATGGCACTGGAGCATTTGACTTTGGTGATGCTATTCGTGATAGGACCATTTTCATGCCAGGTATGTTATTAATTTATTAGAGTGTTTTAACTTATAACTTTATAATTTTATTTGAAAGTTGAATAGTTTGAACTTTGAACTATGATTTATCATTTAATTATTTCTTATTTCAGTTTTCCAATGCAATGAAATGTAATTTAGTTCTCTTTCATTCTTATTTGTTGTAGCTACTTGGTGGCGAACCTAAGGTGTAAGAACACCAAATTTACGAAAATTTGCCATTAGAATCCTAAGCCAAACTTGTATCGCTTCGGGATGTGAGCAGAATTGGAGTGTTTTTGAAAAGTACATGCAAAGAAACACATGAGGTAATAATTTCAATAAAGCAATTGCATTTAATTTAATTTATGAATCTATGATCCGTTAACATATTATATTTTATTAAATTTTGAGTCTTTGACCTTCCATAGCCCAAATTCATAATTTTTTTTATTACGCTCTTACAGGTTGGAGTTCACACGTCTCAATGACTTGGCGTACGTCCATTACAATCTTCACATGTGGATGAGACATATAGAGAAAGAATCGGATGCTGATGCCATCTCCTTGGACAATATTGATATATTGTCTAAGTGGAGGGTGGAGATTGAGACTCCTATCATGGAGGAGTCACCTACATGGTTAGAGCCAGAGGAGGGGGAGCAACAGCACAAGGAGGAGGAGGAGGAGGAGCGGTACAGAGATACCATGGAGGGTGATGTGCTAGCATCCCCATTGCCTTATAAACCCATTGATGCATCTAGCCCTTCATTCATCACTCATTGTCATATATTGGATCAGGGAGCAGGGACAGGACCTTCTTCTACTAGTGCCAGGGGCAGGTCTGACAAACGACCCATAACCTTTTCCCGTAAAAGGGGGAGAGGGCATTGATATTAGATAGCTAGCTGATAGTTTTCCCCAGACACATTTATATATGTGATGTCATTTTGTATTGGTTATCCACTTTTGAGTCCTTGATTGGACAATTATGAGGTTTCAAAATTTAGTATCACTATCGACTTTCATGTATCATTTAATATTTTGCATGAATACATGATACATATCAATGCTTTCTACATATTTGTGTTCCAATGTGTTTATCTGATGTTGTTGTTTGTTTACATGTTTAAAATTTTGAAAAAAAATGAATGTATTTTGTATTTTTTAATGTTTTCCGCGGTTTGCCGATTTTGCCGATTTTTTCACTGATGTTGTCGAAAAATTGTTTTTGGGAGCCTCGCTGTATTTTTGCCGATGCTGATGTTTACTTCATTATGTATGGGTCAACTGGAGAGAGTAACCAACTAATGAGGACTCGAGAGAATGACCATACTTTGTATGTGTATCCAGTATGTGTGTGTGAACTGGAGAGCGTGACCAGCTTATGGGGATTGGAGAGCGTGACCATACTCACGAGGGTTGGAGAGAGTTACCATACTTGTGAGGACTGTGTAAATTTCTGGTGCTCACCCAAACCCGGTTTCAAGTCAAGTTTAAAAATAGTTTAATGCCCAACCCACATATGAATGACTGCTGCAATTTCAAGCAGTCATTCTACAGGCAGAAAATGATTAATAAGTGCACTCCATGAAATTTCAGATACTAGTGATGACACAGCCTTAGCTCAATTACTAGTAGACGTCCATAGCCCCAATGGAGTTGCCACAGTAAAGCATATGTATGCAAATAGGCATAGCCTTGTTGCTAACCAGGTGTCCATTGCCTCGATAGGGATTACCGTTCTTCCAACCATTAACCATTTTGTAATAATAGCACATGGAAAATTGGAATTTTAGGAGAAAGCATTGCTCAATTGTAGTTCTTTCTGACTATTGATAGCCGACCACAACGATCTACCCAAAAGCTTCATGTACTGAGATTTCACTACAACACAACAAGCCTTGGACATAGTTACAATATAGTAAAGCATAGATGGTGATGGATCCACAAAGGGGGAGAACAAGAGTCAATCAATCAACTTTAAGCCAATGGGATGTCAGCAAGAGATGGAATGATATGGATGAAATGATAGAGGCCAAAAGATGGAACCAAAAAAGGGGGAATAGTTCTTAGAAATACAAAATTAAAAGTAGTCATGACTCATGATGCATAGTATGTCATTAAACCACCAACCTTCACTCTCGTCAACTTATGCATGGTACTACTAGCTATACTCATCAACACAATCAAATACAATATATCATGAAGTCGCAGTAGACAGTATAGTACATCAAGTAATACATGATCATCCTCATCTGACATGGCATAGTAGTAGAAGAACAAGGCAGAAATAACACATCCTGGTCATGGCATCACTCATATCCTTAGAAGGCCCATAAGCAGAAAATGAGCGACAGCAGTCTGGAATACATCGGCAGAAGGAAGCAAAAGTAAGTCCTAGTATGTCTATACAGTATATGGCATAATAGTGCCCAAGGAAAATTGTGATACATATGTTTCAACACCAAAAGGTTGATGAATGTGAAGGAGAGCAAGCACTGATGTTGTGTATGATGCATCCTTGAAATGTTGGAAATATCTTTTAGTTGGCAGAGAATACTTTATTTTTACAGTAAGCTGGTCAAGAGGATGATTGGTAGCAGAAAAATGATGAATGGACTTTCTAACAACACTCATAGCACTTTGAATGTTGATCAGAAAATTAAGCTTTTGGCACATCAATCTGGATGTAACTCTTTGACTGCTAGTACTTGTTGCATCATCCTTAATATTTACTTTTTTCCTTGCTGCTCACTGCCCCCTTGCATTTCCTTAATTTTCTGCCAAGTCATCTCTATGTATAGCACCTCTCTTTTATCAGAGGGACATATCTATTCTCCTTTCCCTACTACTATTATAAGATTGACTGTTTTCTAAAGATTTTAATTATTTACAGCAGTTTCTATTGCAGTGCTTTAAGTAATTGATAAAAATTTACTAATGGATTATTTTGTCTTTCAGCATTATGAAGGGGATGTTAGAGACCTTTCTTTGGATTTTACAGTAACAGAGGAGGTGTTTGGAAATCGAGTGGTGATTGAGCTTAGACCAGGTGGTGCAAATATGACTGTTACAAATGAGAACAGGTTACAGTATGTACACGCAATGGCAGACTATAAACTTAATCGCCAGGTAACTCTGAAAATTCCAAAATAGAGTTATTTTGTTATCTGGATTACTACAGTTTTCATGTCTGATATCTGTAACTTATTTGTTAATAGACTCGTCAAATCATTTGATTTCAGATCCAGCCACTGATAAATGCATTCCGTAGAGGGTTATCAGACTTGATTTCACCATCGTGGCTGAGCTTATTCAATGCAAGGGAGTTCAACCAAGTAGGGGGCTATTCTTCTAAACACATTTTATAAAGTTGCATTAGATTATATTCCACTCTCTTTATAAAGTACATTTAGTCAAGAAGAAAACAACTATGCAATCAGGCCATGTTAGCTTCTGATCATTGATTGGTCAGTCTCTTTATCAAGTTGTTTTCACTTACAAGGTATAAATCGGCTGACACTTGACCAAAGGATTTCATTGAGCGAAAAGTTCTGTGGGATTCATTCTATTGTCTCCAGTTTTATAGGCATTGGTTAATGTATGCAAAGGACTCAAAACTTTTAGATTTAAAACCTGCTAGTTGGACCTTAGCACACAATTTGAGCTGGCAGTATGTTGATCAATTTCTCTCTCTTCCGGTCTGTATGATTGTCTTAAGTTATCTTGTCCATGAAAGAATAATGTTGCTAGAGTTGTCCATACCTCTTATTTCTTCAAATCATATTGATTTCATGAGCTTTGTTTCTAAAAAGCAAATTTCTTTGATGGTAATGTGCTTTCGTTTTCTTGCTAGATTTGTTTCTTTATACTTCTAAGACTGAAATCCTTTATTTGAGGGAGCTATATCTTCCAGTTTTTCCCCCCACCTCTGTCCACCATTTATGCAACATGAAATCCATTAAACTGAAAACCAACATATTTGTACTTAATGCCATTTTCTGTCTGTGTCAACTCTTACATAAAAGTCATAAGTTTGTTCTTGATAATGTCCACTTCTATGTTTGTGGCTATTTAATTTGTGCCGTTGTATTAATCTCTTGCTTTGCTTGTATAGCTGCTTTCTGGGGGAGAGCATGACTTTGATGTTGATGACCTCAGAAACAACACTCGGTATACAGGTGGCTACTCTGAGAGCAGTCGAACCATAAAATTATTTTGGGAGGTGAGTTATTTTGCATTTTTTAGCTTCACTTACGCCAATTATATTTTCAAATGCATTATATTTGCAATTTTCTTTGCTGTCTTTGGTAAGATATTTTTGTTTAATTTTTTTGTGTGCACTGAAGATAGTTGTGTTGGACACAATGGCCACACTGAGAGTGGGGGGTGAATCGGTGTGTGAGCAATTTAAACTTTTTTCACCTTCTATCAATCAATCAGAGTTTATCAAGCATTATGTTATCAATTGCATCATCAACTAAATCAACTATGAGTCATAGGCATAATAATCACATCATAAAGAGACACGAGATTATATGTAAGGTAAACTTTATTTATTTGCAATGGAAGAGTTCAATCTTCGCGATACAATCAACACCAATTGATGAAAATAGTACCAACTCTTATAACAGGACCCAATCTGCTTTTCTTAGTTCCAACTAAAAAAGGGTTGAGGAATCCAATCCTCAGCTATGCAAGAAACTACTTTTCAATCAAGAACACTTCTGCCGGTAAATCAAATGCTGCTCATTGTCATTAACTTGTCCCTTTCATCAACCGGTCATATCTCTCTGCTCATCAACACCGATCTTGTCCTCTTTTTATCAACACTGATCTTGTCCTCTGCTCATGTCTTGAAGAGTCATCATTTTTCATGTCCTGTACTTGTCACTGGTCATGTCATTATATAGCTATCTCTGTCGCTGTCATCAAGCTGCTGAACTGTTAGTCATCATATCAATTCTGTTGTTCATGTATTGAAGTGTCTGCACATGTCAAGTGTTTGTTCATGTCCATCAACACAACTACCAATGCCTTCAAAATCAATCATATATAACTACTATTCTTCTTCTTGATTCCATGTTCTTCTCGTCTATTCAGCTCAGTCCATAGTTCATCTTGGCACCTTAGTTACATGGGGTAAAATAAAGGATTTAGACTAGCACTTTAATCCTTAAATCATTTCCAATGCAATTAACCAAATCTAACTCAGATTTATTCCAATTCTGTATTCTTTATGTCATCGACAGTCTCTTGTCCTCGGAACTCATGCTAGGTTTACTATATATGCAATTTTGCACAAAAACTCAAATCAAACCATTCTTGATCAAAGTTCTTCATGGTCTGTTCATCAATCTTACAACATTCCTCATGCTATTTTTCTTCTGCTAGTCTTAGTGCATAGTTATCCGACGTTATAAACCAAATGGATGCCTCAGTGTTACCCCAAAATCAGAGATAAAAAAGGAGACTCTGACTGCCTTACCCAAATTCACAAAGCTATCTCTTTCACATTCCTTCACATTCATGTACACCTGAGTTCTTCTCTGCAGCTTGCAGCTTCTCTTTGCATGCCTCAACTTCCACCGAATTTTTTTACAGAAGATATACACCTGAAATCAAAGAGAGAGGAACACTTTAGAAACTTGACTGAAATCTGACTTGTGGTTGTCACAATCCACTGTTCACCCAAAATTCAAAGAAAGAAAGAAAACTTCAAAAACTTCACAATGCTACTTCGGCTGCTACAGTGGTTTCTCTTCACCTAAAAATTTCAGAGCTATATCCAATTCGTCTTCTCTAAAAACACACACTTATGAGATAGGGGCGTAAGGTATTTATACGCATTTTCTATAATGTATTTTACTGAGCCGACCTTGCAAGTGTTCTTTTAAATTTATATTATTTTGGAACTAGATTGAGCCGACTTACTTGAAGGGCTTCAATAAACTTTACCATGTCCCTTCTTTAAGGCTCCATTAAAGTCCTTCAAAGGGCTTTATTGCTTACATGATTTCAAGCAACCAACCATTAAAAGATTTCATGCTTAATAGTTCCAAAGTACCACAAACTTTATTAAGATAAAGACTTTTTCCATCAAGGCAAGAGCTTAACTACCACACACTTGTGGGTTAGATGATCATCATCAGTGTCATGGACTTCTTCAAGCTACATGGTCATCTTGAACATATGACCAATATAATGGTAGTATCATCTATATTCATGATCTTCATCATAGGTATCAAGTAGCCATGAGTAAGTGGTTCTAAGACCACAAACATTTCCAAATACATGATCAATTATCATATAGTGTCCAAAAGTCATCATACCATCATGTGTATGGATATCAATCCTTCGCATGCACTATGACCATCTCCAAGGGTTCCAAGACCCCATGACTACATCGTCTCCTTTAAGGGTATAAGGACCATTAATTCACCAAGTGTGGGTCCAAGGATTTCTTCAAAGGCTTCTTCATCAAGCAAGAGGCTTCATGGACTTCTTCAACCACCTTGACCACATAAGAGGACCTCCAGGGGTCAAGATCCATCATGCCACCTCCTGAGGGGTTGGCAAGCCTTCTCCTAGGGTACTATGACCCCATCAAAGCATAAATGACCACAGAATGGGTCATTAATGCTTCTTCAACCCATCAAGGGCTTCTCCATCGCCCACAAGGGCTTCAACACCATAACCAAGGTCTTCATCATCGTCAACAGGGTCTTTAGCATCATCTACGAGGAGTGGCTCCAAGATCCAATCATGTGGGTTCAACGATCTTGCAGAACTCCACAAGATGCTCCAAGGCACAACCTATCTCTGTAAGGGCTCCAAGGCACTGGATGTGAGGGTACTGAGATCATCCATACCTGTGCACTGCAAGAGGGACTTGGTGGCATCAATGACTACCCGTGGGGCCACTGCAAGTCCCTTGTTGGCATCAATGACAATTCAATCAACAAGCTGAGTATCATACAATTTTGCATCCACGATAAGTCTGAATGGTCTTAACTCTGACTTGTAAATTTAAGGTTGGATCTTTCAATTTTGAACCGTGGATAAGAAATAAAACCAAATCTTCATAAATTATTTGATGGTTTGGAGGTTTACTTTAGTTTTATTACTTGGGATTGAAAGTTTGTGTTCTGTAGTTGATCCCATTCTTCTAAAGCTTCTTCACCTTATTAATTTGATCTTTAAACTAATTAATTTGAGATCCTGCAATAACTCTTAATTAGGGAATACATTGTTTATCTTAACCGAAAACTAGTCACTATAACATGTTTCTCGTTATTGAAAATTGTATCAAGGACAAGTGTTTTCCACTTCGTGTGCCTAGGAGTGGAAAAGTGTCCAAGTGATCCCTAATGACTTTATAAAGTGTGATTAGCTTTATGACATATAGAGTTACTTTATAAAGTGAAGTTTTTTTTAATTTAAAAGCGACTTTTTTATAATTAAAATGTCTCATTACATATTTAATTGAAGAGGGTGCATTAAATATTTATTTAATGAGAATTAATGAGCATTTTATCTCAGCCTTTGATCTTGTTGGACACAATGGCCACACTGAGAGAGGGGGGGGGGTGAATCAGTGTGTGAGCAATTTAAACCTTTTTACCTTCTTTTAATCAATCAGAGTATATCAAGCATTAGATTATCAAATTGTATCATCATATGCATCAGCTAAATCAACCATGAGTTATAAGCACAATCATTACATCAAGAGAGACACAAGAATATATGTAATTTTGATCTTTATTTATGGTAATGGAAGACTACAATCTTCTCGATTACAGTTAGCACCAACTGATGAAAATAACACCTACTCTCATAACAGGACCCAACCTGGTTTTCTTAGCTCCAACTAAGAAAAGGTTGAGGAGTCCAATTCTCAAGTGCAAGACTAGCTTGCATCAATCTCTGCTCATGTATCTTTGCAAGTCAGCCTCTGCTGGTCAACCTCTTTTCATCACTCTGCTGGTCAATCTCTGGTCAATCTGCTCATCAAAGGTTTGCTCATCAATTCTACTGGTCAAGCTGGTCAATCTGCTCATCAAAGGTTTGCTCATCAATACCACTGGTCAAGCTGGTCAATCTGCTCATGTACACATCATCATCAGAAGTATCACCGAGTATGGATCAAGTATGCATCATCATCGTTATCAAGGTCTGCAACATCAGGATTTGAACATTTCATCAAGTCATTAAGGTCTGCAACATCAGGATCTGAACATGTCATCATAGGGTATGCATCATAGTGTATAAGGCATCATCCTCATACAGTACATCATCATGGTATGTAGGAGTGCATCATTGTATGCCATATCTTCGTCATAAAGAATTTGCTTCACACTTCATATCACTATACATACATAGATGCTACTGTATACATCACTGAGAGATACCACTGTATCCATCATTGTCATCCTTATTCAAGTCATCATTTAATACACATCACTGTTTATTACTTTGCCACTGTAAACATCACTGTTCACACACCACTGTATGTATCACTGCTATACATTCATCACTGTTCATCTACCACTAGGGTTGCATGCATCATTATCATAGTGTGTATAGAGAATACATGATCATACCTTTCATTAGCAGTGCATCAACACTTTGGATTCCACACTTATGACATGAATGGCTGCTGTAGAAGACCAACCACCTTCCAAATACTCTTGTAAACTATAGCTTGTCATCACAACACTGGATGTATATGCATTATCATTAGACAAAGAAAACTTGCCAGCTATCTGCTGCTTCAAAACTGTGCATTAGGGAATTCATCACTTATCATCATCATACTGTATATGTGCATTATCAAACATTATATCATCAAGGAGTAGGCTTCATCAACATGTTCATCATCATATCATCATAGTTTGCTTGCATCATACAGTATTATAGAATACATCAAGTATAGAAGTTCATCATCACATCAAAGCATCATCATAGGGTTTGTATCATCATGCACATTACTGTATACTGTAGATATGCCACTGTATAGTTTGCTGTACATACATTGTACAACACTGAACATTCATCACTTGTACATCATCATCATCATACTTGTCATCATACATCTTTCATAAGGTATGTCAATAAGTCTCTGTGGACTGTTAAGCTTTTTAACACCAGAAAAAGGTCACTGTAAAAGGCTTGGATCACAAAAGCTTGGACTGTTTGAGTGTTTGTGAAACCCTAGATAGACTCGGGGCTGTTCACAAAAATTATGAGTATGAAACAAACTCGCTGCTGCCATAAAAGAGTATTCATTGCTGCTGTTTTCACAAGCTATCTTCCTCAAACCAGCGAGCTTCCTCAGTCAACTTCATCATAGATCAAGACCCAAAAAAAGTCTGCTGCTGCAAAAATTTGGAAGGCTGGTACATCAAGGTTTGTGCTATGGAGAAGCCTTAAACCCAATTTTTTTTCTTAAAGACACTGCTGTAATTCCTCCAAATTTCCTCAGACCTCAGTCCATGAAATTTTCCTCAGTTAAGTGAACTCTTCCACCTTGCCATTGTTGGTTGTCCAAATATCAAGACCAAAAATATTTTCTGCTGCTGCAAAACTCGAATGCCTCTGTGGAAGGTTCGGATCCTCTCCTTTGCTGCTGTTTATTCCCCAAAAGATAAAAAGATAAAACCTTCAAAACAATGCCTGCTCTCACGAGTTTCTTTCCTCAACCAATGAGTTAGGGCATCGTCATGCTACCACGAAGTTACCTCAGCGCTGTTGCAAAATTTTGGACTGCTCCTTCTATGGCTGCCACTGAAAAACTAGCCTCAGTCAACCTCAGCGAGCTTCTACACTTGTCATCGCTGGATGTCTTTTGGAGTGTGATCTAGCTTGTTTATATACTCTTCAAACGTGTCCTCACCCTCAAGTTGAGGGCTGACTTCAAGGGTAAGTAAGGTAAGACGTATTTTTATTTTATATTTTTAGTATTTATTTTGAATTTGAATTTTATTTTTATTCAAATCACCTCATTCTTTATTCAAAATCAGCCTTCCAATTATGTTGCAAGTCATACAACCACTCCTTACCATAAGGGTGTTATTAAGCCATTAGGGCTTGTTGCAAGTGTTTTTATTTGTTGTTACCCCACACTTCTTCAATCATCAAAGTCACCACAAGATGGTCATCATTAGGGTTTCGTTGACCATGCTTTATCAAATTTACCACAAGCCTCAAGGGCTTCATCAAGGATCAAGGACCCTTAGCCAAGAGTATGATGCAAGTTGCCTCGACAATCTCCCCTCAAGCAAGTCGTTACCCTGCAAAATATTAGGATGACCTCCACAAGAAGGTATCGTTTGCATGCAAGATCCACTGAAATGTCTGAGCAATAGGCATAACAATTACATCCAAGAACATTCACAAAGCTTCGAAGAGATTCCGCAAAATTTTTCTTGTATTGAATATTCTTAGAGCGAAAAGTCCTTTTACAATGAGAGAGCATCTCAATATATAGATTTCTTCGATACACAAAACCTAGATCCAAAAAGATCAAGGGCCATGATCAAAAGATACAATCGCTCTAATCAATGGCTAAGATTCACTGGATAGATAATACATGGAACCACTCAGTAATGGAGGGGGGCGCACTCACTAAAGATGCCCAAAGAGGGGCGCACCACATAAAAAGTATGTAAGACATGACAGCACATGGTGGGGTGAGGAGGTTATACAAATCCTTAACTAGCATGACCCCATGGCACAATAACAAGGTATAATGATCAATCAAAACATGGAGTGATCAAAATCACTAAGACGTCCCCCTCAAAATACATCAAAACGCCCTCAAAGTGGAGAATGCTAGGACGTGTGGACCCCTTGAAGGCTGAAGCTGATGCCGGATGATGAAGGTGAACCCAACACTGTGTCTCACACCAATTCCATGCCATTTCCTTTCCTCAATTACCCAAATCGATATCTTTTTTAACATTTTCATCATCAAAATACTGCCCTGGGAACATAAAACTACATATATCTCATGGATGACTGAACCTGGACGTAAACTAATTGCAAAAACAGACCTGACATCATGGCAATATGGTACACTCCACTAGCTACAATCTATGTACCCCTCTCATGCCCTAGGAGAACTCACCATCAACTGAAAATAATTTTTTTTTGATCTCTCGGTGCCATACTCCTGCAAAGTGCCAAATTGACCCATATCTCATTTGCAAGTGCCTGAAACTGAAAATTGGCTGCATCATTGAACTCAAAATTTCCGAATCCACTTGGAATGAGTACCCATACACCATGTCCATAAAAAATGTATGTCGGAGGCCCCATCCATGTCAGAACAATAATAATAATGAAGTCTGTAAATGCTGACAATCATGAAAATAACATAAGTCATCATAATAAACCATTATCTGAAGCATGAAAATGTCTAATGGACACTAATAGGCCACCAATAATCATCATCCACAATCATCGGCCAAAACTCATCCCGAACTGTGCTACTGACTTGGTCAAACCAAGTTGACTAGGTCAAGATTGATCAAATGATGATTTGTTACATTGCACTTGTACCCAATGCATCTTCAGATTTGACCCTTGGAGAGAGAGGCCATTTTTTCGACTAGGATGGGTGTTATTTAGTAGTGGTGGTCATGGTCGGGCTCTTTGGTCCTTCCTTTAGTAGTACTATGGCTTAATGGCAATGTTGACTGCCCTTTGTTAGGGTTTTTAACCCTATGGTTGGTGTCCGGGGCTCCTAGGGGTTGATCACTGGGTCATGTGATCCCACGCCTTGTTTTCTTGCACTAGTGACTTTTGCTTCAACTACGAGACTTTGGTCTCCCTTCACAGCCACCTTAGACACCCTCTTGGCCGCTCAGCAAGTTGTCGCTCTCTCTCCTTGGTCTCCTTCCTTAGAGGACAAGATCTTTCATACCATGCCTTCTTGCTGCTTTGAGGAGGGCGTTGAGATATTTGACAGCACTTACGGGGTTAGATGGGGTATAACGTCCTCCCTCCAACTCACTCTAGCCTTTCGTTTAGAGTGATTTGCTTATTTTAGCAGTTTTTGGCACCTAGGGGGAAAAATACCCCAGGTAGCCTACTATAAGCCTACTTTAGGCTATATTTATATTATTTTATGTTATAATTTTAAGTTGACATTTTATATTTTCAAATTGACTTTTTAAGGCATGTAGGCCTCACTTCATTTTAACATAAGACAAGTGGGATAAAAACATTATGCGCTTATTCTACCCAACTAGGGCTCTTTTAAGTGAGGCAACTCCTCTTCATGGGAGATGTTTTCCGGGTTTTGTTGGCAAATTCTTGAAGTTCTTTGGTTCAATGCTCTTGCAAAGGTGATGTTGTGATTTGTTGGTTAAACACATGCACAAGGGGGTATTGATCTCTATTTGTTATTTATTGATGAATGATGTACGTTTATGGATTGAATGGTAGCCATTAAGGTTGCATTTTGTCTTGGCTAGATCTTTCGTCAACTTTTAGTCACCTTGGTTGTAGAAGTACGTCCTTTTAGAAGTCCTTCTAGGGTTAGAACCATAGGACTTTAGGGTTAGTTGTGAAACCTAGGCTAAGCTGCTCAAGAGTTAGGTTAGTCACTCCTTAGATGCCCTAGGTTACAGTAGGGTTTTCTCCCTTTGTCCCAAAACCTCTCTTCTTTTTGTACTTTGTCCCAGTATCCATTTTTGTCACAAGTTATTGGTATATCTGGCTTGCATGTTGTTGGATATACTCTTGGGAGGTTGTTGTTCCCATGGTTAAAAAAAAAAAAGAGATATGCCCCTGCTGCATGTAATGGTGAATGTAGTTGCCTGTCCCACCTGGAATCAATAATATCCCATATAGGGAAATATTTAGATTCATCCCCCTTATAGAAGGCCTTGATGGCTTCTTTGGTCCTGTCCATCCCCTCATAAACATATCCCATTGGTGGTTTATCAAAATCCATGTTCCTCAGCACTTTCACAAGTGGCTCTGTCATGCTGACAATCTCAGTGACCTCCTCCCATAAACTATCTCTACGGACAGACAAACTCATAACCATTGCATCTAGTTTTGTGCTATCTTTATAATGTATCCATTCCTTGCTACTAACCATTCTTCTCAATGCTTGGTACTCATTAACAAGGCTTTGGAGGGAGAGAAAGTTTGTTACAAGGTTTTGGAGGGAGAGAAAGTTTGTTGCAAACCGTGTGATAGCAGGGCGACTGAACTCACGTTCTGTGTACTCTCTCATAAGGCTCAACACCCAAGCATGGTTATAAATGTATTTGGTTATTTGTTTGCACTCATGAACAACATCTTGCACCCATGCCAACTTCCCATTGTCCTCTAACATCAAATCTATATAGTGGGAAGCACAAGGGGTCCAAACAATAGTAGGGTATTTTGCACAAAGCAATTTACCAGTTGCCACATAATTTGTAGCGTTGTCCGTGATTACTTGGACAACATGTTTGACCCCCACTTCTTCCACAACCTCTGCTAACAATGTAAATATGAGATTTTCTCTTTCACATGTGAACATGCATCAATGGATTTCAAGAACATGGTTCCTTTAGAGCAACCCACAAGAAAATTTATGATTGTTCTATTCCTCTGATTTGTCCACCCATCAGACAAGATTGTGCAACCTGTAAACTCCTTTGAGCTTTTAATGCTCTCCAACTGTTCCTTGATACACTACAACTCCTTATCTAGATCTTTCCCCCTAAGTGCACTGCAAGAGGGGCCTTTGTATCTAGGGCTAGCGCTTGCAATAACATCTATCATGGGCTGATAAAAAGGAGACCTTGCAAGGTTGAATGAGAGGTTGTCATGGTACCAGAACCTCCTCACTGCCATATCTGCCTCCTTCCTTTTCCTTTAATTAGAGCTGCCCAAGGTTGGTTGAGATTCTACGGAGGTATAGGAAGGAAGAAAGGAGAGGTGATAGTTGGACTTGGTGCAACATTTGATGAACAATTACTTGGAGGTCCCATTGGAGATCTACCAATCCCTGCAGTTTCAAACCTCAGCCTAGATCTTCGGGCATTTCATTCTTTGATACTTTCCAAAGCAGTGTGCATTTCTGTCGTGACTTCTTCAGGGCAGCCATCACAAACAATGACATCTTTGCACACAACTCGAGCTAGGTGGTGTTTTAACCTGTTTATGCCCCCATACATAGTTGTTGGATAGTAATTGCACTTTACTTGATTGTATTGCCCTGGGACCACCCGAACACAATGTTCCAATGCTTTATCAAGAGGCCTTGTAGGTGTTCTCCTAGGTGCCATGGATCTGAATCCTAAGTGGAAAAAAAATAAAATTAGAATGAATTTTATTTGAATTAAAATGAACTGATATTTTGTAAATAAAATTAATTTATTTTTGGCAGGTTGTGAAGGATGCCATCATAGCTTACAAGCTTGTAGGCGGCCACAGGGGGCATCCTACAGTCCCGTGGGCTGTGATGGAAGCCTCCACAAGTGCCGAAACAAAAAAAATTAAAAGTTAAAAACAATTTAAATTGATTTAAAACTAAATTAAATTTAAAAATCCATTAAATTAATTTGGGAGGCCTGTGGGCTGTGATGGTAGCCTGCACAGGCTTGTGCAGGCTTCCATCACAACCCACAAGCATGCAGGAAGCCATCAAGATTCAAAACATAAAAAAAAGTTACATTAATTTTTTTTAAAAATAACATTAAAAACATTTAAAATTAAAACATGGATAACATAAAATAAAAAAAACCCAAAACAAACAAAACCTAAAAAAACAAATAATACATTTAAAAAAAAAAATTAACATAAACAAACTTTAAAAAATAACATTAAAAACTTAAAAAAAAACATTAAAAACATTTAAAAATTAAAACATAACTAAAATAAAAAAACCAAAAACTAACAAAACATAAAAAATAAAATTAACATAAAAAAACTTAAAAAAATAAAATTAACATAAAAAAACTTTGAAAAATAACATATTAACATTATAAACTTAAAAAATAACTAAAAAAAAAACAAAAACTAACTTGGGTCCTGAACGCTAACCCTTGAGGAATGCTATCCCTGGACTTGAATTTGCTAACGCGAACCTTGCTGGCAGTTGAACCCTCGAACCTTGTTGCGCTGAACGTCAACCCTAGAGTCACGAGTGAAACCTGCACTGATTTGCTCTGATCGTCCTGAATGTGAAGTGAACTCGCAAATATCGGACGCACAGAATAGTGGAGAAGCTGGGGAAGTGAAGCTGTCGCCTGTCGGAGGAGGAATTTGTGTAATGGGGAAGTGAAGTCGACAGTGAATGAAGGTAGGTTGATGTCTTAAAGGCTCCCGTCCAACACTTCCCTACAAAACTACCTTCGCGCGTCAACGAGCTTTTTCGTGTACTCAACAAATGCCAAAAAACAGGCTTTTCCATGTACTCGTAAGTTTCGATGAGTCTTCGCAATTCTTGATGAGTTTGGTGATTCCTGACGAGTTCGATCGACTACAAGTATGGATGTCGTGTTTGTAGTGAGTACTCGGTTCAGTTATGCCTCGGCCATACTCGTCATACTCGGCGAGTATGAGCCGAGTCTGACTACACCGGTTTTACCTTTGCTATAGTGATAGGCTGATGTTGTACATGTAATGGATGACACACCACACTTGTTACATATGCATGATCTCATATTGAAGTTGTCTATTTGCTAATGTGGGTGTACTGACTGTATTTACATGATTGATATTCATACATATAGTATGTTCTTCTTCATCCTTACGCTGTCTCCATTAAGGCACTGGTCACTAATCCTCTTCAAAAGAAGATATCATTTGTTGTTTTAGTGTCCTTATAGAGTTACATTAGGGCTCTCTCATAGGATGTTTCGACTTCCAAAACAGTTTAGGAAGACATGGCTAAGGTGACAGTGGTCACCCTCTCCCTTGTATGTTTGTCAGTGACTAGCCTTGCTAGTTCATCCGGCAACAATGACCCAATGCTAAACTCTGATAGTGCAAAGTATAAAAATGGATATGTATGCTCAATTATCTATGTTTATAGTAAGACTCAGGAACAAGTANNNNATATATATATATATATATATATATATATATATAAGTCAAAGTAATTCGCTGCTCTAAACAAGAACCTCCAATGTATACTCATTTATTAATTTGGCCATTTTGCTAATCAAGGGTGAAGGTGAATAAAACAAGGTAAGGCCAAAGGAATGACTTGACACTCGACATTGTAAGCATCTAGGCTGAAGTAAAAGGGGATCCACACAACACATAAGCTGGACTAGGTGAACAATAAGGAATGGCGGTGTCTCACAAATGGGTGGAATAATGAGAAGGCTCCACTAGACTCTAGATAAGCAACCTTTTTAAGCAGTTTATTTGAACAACAAAAGATACTAGTTAACCTCCAAAGGTAGGTGCCTTGGAAAGCCTTCTGGGCTTCCAGAAAATGACAAAGAGACAACCCTTACAGGTTAGTCTCACCCTGTTGCCTTGTAGAGGCAAATGAGCCGTACATTATACAATGAATGAGTGCTCATCCTTTGACCAACAACTTCTTAAAACATTTATATCATTTAACTTGGCATCCTCTAAGAGTAGGTGCCCTGAATAGCCTTGCGGGCCTTAGATAATGACTTTGTATGACCTCCATTGCTCGCCACCATCCATAGGTGCGATGGAGTGACAACCCTGTTACCTTGTGGGGGAAAACGACCTCACATCATGCAAAGGATGAGTGCTCGTCTCTTGGAAACTGACTAACTTTACTTTTATTTGCAATAGTGTCTAAAGACACTTTTGTTTTGTTGGTTGGGCATCCATTTAGAATAAGCATTTAAGTTCCGATGCCTTAGCGTCTAAAGACACTTTTGGTAAGACTACTTGTTTTCAATACTTAGAGGAAGACCATCTCTGTGATAAGAATGACACAAACCAACACCGAGACACAATTTAAACAAGGAGACCTATTCCAACATAGAGGTGAAGGCGGGGGAAATCCTAGATGTCACTAGTCATGTCATGTTTCCATACCCCATAATGCGGATTATTAAAATTTTTTGCTTAAAGAACCTCTTTGATCTTCTGATACTAGGTATGGACGTTAACCTATTCTCCAACCTTCATCTTAGGCTTAGAACCACTATACCAGTCGTTTTTCCCTTCAATTATCCATTCTGCATCCAGAATGGCCATTTCCGAACTAGCCTTGCCCTTTCCGCACCTCCTCTTCTGCAATGCCGACCTCGGAAGTCGGAAATCAAAACTTCAACATTTCGACGAAGCGTTCCGCCAACCTTCCGCTTTTCGCCTTCCGACCTTGGAGGTCGGAAATTGGAACTTCAACATTTTGACAAAGCGTTCCATCAACCTTTTGCTTCTGCACTTCCGCTTTCCGCCTTCTGCAGGCAGATCCTGGAAGTTGGAAACCCCACATTCTGCGCTGATGGAACTTCTTTCTCCCACCTCTTGCCTTCTGCTGCGGATCCCAGGATGCAAAAACACAACCTTTTTGCCCAGTTCAATTGCTCCTTTTCGGCTTCCGCCTTCCACCTCTCCTAGGCAGATCTCAAAGGGCGGAAACACTGAGTCAGAAGCATTCTGACCTTTGTAACAGGCTTTCAGCCTCCATGAACTCAGGAAAAAATGCATAAAAACATCTAAGGCAAAAGCATAGATAAAATGCAGGAGATATACACAAGTAAACATCTACTTCATCATCATTAAGCATTCAATTATGAATAGAACAATTCATAGGCAAATACATTGCATAAACAACATAACAAGAATACTTATCTTAAAGGATGAAGTTGTCCTGCAGCTAGCTATGTAGCTGCAACGTTTCACCCAACCATAGGCCAGTGTGTTCTTTAATCTCTCAACACCACTGCCACCCTCGAGCTAGGCATGATTCCACAAGGAACTAGGGAACAACAGATTCACACACAGCCAAATATTTTTAACACATAGTCAAGCCAACACCTAGTTGGACTTATCAGATTGTCCAGGTAAGCCAACACCTAGTTGGTTTAATAGGTTGCAGGCTTATCAAGCCAACACTTGCATTAAGGACCAGCCAAGCCAACAGATGGGTTCATAGGCCCCAAGACCAAACCATCTCTCACAGTTGGGTTAACAGGCTGTCCAACTAAGGATTACACGCAAGGCCAAAACAAAACAAGACTCGGCCAAACCAAGATCCAATTTGGTTAACAGGCCCCAAGGCCAAGCCAATCTCCCTTGGGTTTACAGGCTGCTTAGGCAGTGGAAAGGTAGAATGACTAGACTAGTGGCTCACTCAAGAGCTATGGGCACCTCCACAAGATCTATCTGGCCTGGCATCCACATTACCTGCATCCCAACACAAGATAGCATCCCTTTCTCTGCTCAACAGTCCTTCAGGCTATGCATCCCTTCTAGTGCTCTTCAGGGCATGCAGTAAGGATCTACCAACCACTCTTATGTTTTTCTGAGGTTCCTTTCTGCATTAGGTTACAAGTCCATTCCTCTTCTCTTCCACTCCTCAGTCTTGCATACCAATCAGACCCAAAACCAAGGTGCACAACACAACAACCACATTGTAAACCAGCAAAACAGGCTTTCTCACTCTGTAACAAAGAAACCCACTGCAGAAACACCTTTCGCGACTCGGGAGAGTGAAATCGAACCGTCTGAACCACGAACTCTTGCTCTCTTGCTCGACAAAGGAAAATACTTGTAGATAACTGGTTTTGCGGTTCCAGGCAGTGAACCAACAAGACGACGGGATCAAGGATGGACAATCACAGACAAAAACCACGGTTCTGCAACACAGGTGAACGCACAGCACGCATGAGCAGTCTGGAGAGCTCAAAAATGGTAGAATCACCCTACAACGATGGAATGGTTCCAATGAATGAGGAGGAGTGAGCAAAACCCAAACGCGACCTCCTCTGAAGGACTGGGCATGCATCATGTGCTTGCTTCCTGCAGAAGCAAAAGTGCGGCTTCCCTTAGGCTGCAGGCCTGCGCAGACTGCAGTCTGCGATGCCTTGCACTGCCCCAGGCATTCACTGCCTCATCCAATTTCTGGAAGGAATTAATGATTGAGTGCAGGGACAAAAAGGGTAGCTGAGGTTCAATGTTTTTTTCAATGACATTTGGCTTAACCCTATAGGCTCAGAGGTTTGACCAACTCCCCCACCCTATCCCTTGTGAAATCATGCCCCCATCTCCTTCACGTTGCAGTTCCATAGCTAGCTGTGGTATTTTATTAAATTGTGCATTTACATGATATTAAAAAATGCTCTATGCTTTGACTAGCACACTAACCATATCCTTAGGAATCAACCTTGGTCACCTATATACAAAATACTAGATCAATGGCAGGGCCTTGGCCTTGAGCTCCGTGCCATGATCCTAATACAATATATATACATCATGTACAATCAAAATATTATGGTGTCAAAACTGGGGTGTTACACGTTAGGGTTAAACAATAAGAAGGGAAAGGCAATGGATGGATGGAGACAATGAAAATGGTACGAAGGCCAGGAAGTTGTGTCCTCTAAGGGAAATGACCAAATCCATACTACAAGTAGGGCATGACCAATGAGTATACAAAGGAATCTCATGGAAATAGAAACTAAATCACTTATACTTTAGATTCCAGTAAGACCAATAAAGTATCACCAACATACAATCACTATCAAATAAGTCTCACTACTAAAATAAACAACAAAGCAACATCAAAGTCCATATGTACAAATCCATGATATCACCTGGGTCATATACTTGCACTGGATTTGAACAATCTGAAGGGAACTGAGACAACTGCTACTGCTATACATCATGGGAATTGTCATAAAATCTACTTTGGGTTATGAAAATGGCTAACTCAGTCACCGAATTTGGGCTCATGATGCTCAGTCATGGCATAGAACTAGTCAATTTGAATGCTCTGGATCTACTGAAGAAGGGATATCATCCATTGGTAGTTGATCATCTGCTGTTCTCATAGTAACGGACTGGCTCAAGGAACTGCTCACGACTGCTTAGGTATGAAGGTATCCCAACTACTATGTATGTGGCAACATGCCTAACTACCAAGACGGTTACTCCAGCTTTGGAGGTTTGAGTGAAAAACTTGAAAATTGTAAGTTGCTAAAGAGCAACATATAATTAAAGAGGAAAAAAACACTCTAGAGTAACGTATTGATGTCTAAGTCCTAGTAAATCCAAGTTTGTTACAAAAAGTCATCATGCTACATCAACTTATTGTTGGACACAATGGCCACATCGAAAGGGGGGGTGAACCGGTGTATGAGAAATTTTAAACTTTTTACCTTCTTTTAGTCAATCAGAGCATATCAATCATTATGTCATCAATTGCATAATCAAATTCATCATGAGTCATAAGCACAACATCACATCAAAAGAGACACAAGATTATATGGAATTTTGATTTTTATTTATTGTACATGGAAGATAACAATCTTCTCGATTACAGTCAGCACCAACTGATGAAAAGATCACACATTCTCATAACATGACCCAACCTGGTTTTCATAGCTCCAACTAAGAAGGGTTTGACGAGTCCAATCCTCAAGTGCAAGATTCTTCTTGCAAGCAATCATATGTCTATGCTGCACAACCAACCTCTGCTCTGCACATCAATCTCTGCTCATCACTCTGCTGGTCAATACTACTCAATAATCTCTGGTCAATCTGCTCATCAATCTCTGGTCAATCCTGTTGGTCTTCTGCTCATTAGTGTTGCAACATTGCCAGGTTTGCTCATGTACATCCTTGTGCACCTCATCATATACCTAGTCACTCATCAACTGGTCATGCCTCTCTGATCATCATTCTCTGAACATCAAAACTGTTCATCAACACTGAAGAGTTTGCATCATCATCATCATCATGGTATGTGAAATCATCATAGGGTACATGGCATTATCACCATAGGGTATGCATCATCGTCATAGGGTATGCATCCTCATCATCAAATATACACCACCATCATCTCAGTGTGCACCGTTTATGCATCATCATCGTCAAGTATACATCATAGTGCATAGGAGAGCATCATCACACTATGGTATGCATGTACATCATATTGTGTAGGAGTACATCAACATCATAGAATCATCATTATCACACACATTATCATCATAAAGTGTATCATATCATAGCATAAAGGTATGCAACATCATCATCATAGCATCCATAATTTCTCCAAATATATATGCCATTATAGAGGCTCAGATACTAAGATCAAAGATGAACTCTATCCGTGAGAGACATGTGCCATCACAAGGGAAACATGAACCATACCTTTTTGAAGATCAAAAGATGGAGAAATAGTAGAAAAAACAAAATAATCTCTATATCATGTCACCACATAGCCCTTGTAACAATCTTTCCAACGAGCCAAGAATTTTGTAATTTCAATTCCGTATGAGAAAGTTATGCCAATTTTAGTGAATATGCCCAGAAATTTCTCGTCCACAAAGTTTCGCACTTTTCTCCAAGAGTTGCGAAAACATTGAGAGAATTGATGATAAACAAATGAAATGTTTGATATTCTATTTATAGAGGTTGTGGAGGAAAGTTAGTACCTCAAACTGGGTCGACATGCAATTCAAAATTACAAATAATTAAATTCTCTTTTGTTTGGTTGACTGACCCAAAAAGGTGGGGTGCACCAACTTCAAAAATTCATATCTCTTCAACCGTAAGGAGTTAGAAGATGCTCCACATATCAACGAAAATGGATTGATGAGGACTATCTCCCTATGATGGGTTTATTTGCAAATTCTTGTTCTAATACCCTTAAATTCTTCAATATGTTCAAGACGTCAAAGACTTGACACATGAGGGTGCCAAAGACACTACCATCAATTACAAGATTTTTAAAGTCTTCTTCAACATATCAAAGCAC
>LPNX010809394.1:172884-184652 GCA_001517045.1 Pseudotsuga menziesii | reverse complement strand
AATAGCCATATAACCACAAAGAGGACCATACATCACCATCAACAAGCTACCAAGTGTGTGGGTTCAAGACCCAAGGCACCACATGCAAGGGTTTCAAGGAAATTTTCAAAGATATCATATAATATTTAAATATGATACTTTCCATGGACTTCAATCCCATCACATAAGACTCCATCACCAAATGATGAGCGCATCATGGCAAAGATTCCATCATATCAAAGGCTCCAACAATCATGGGCTTACAAACCACCGTATGTATGGATTCCAAGACCCAAATCATTTCCAAATGCACCATCAATGATCATATAGTGTCCAAGGGTCATCATGCCGCCATTTATGTTGGTGCCAAACCTTATCATGCATAATGACCATCTCCAAGAGTTCCATGAACACAACAAGGGATACATGGGCATCAAGATCTTCATTAAGGGTTCCAAGTCTTCATCAAGTCATTAATGACTACATCATCACCTTTAAGAGAACAAGGACCATTAATCCATCAAATGTGGGTCCAAGGGCTTCTTCATCAAGCAAGGGGATTCATAGGCTTCTTCAACCACCTCAACCGCTCCAGGAGACATCCAGTGGTCAAGATCTATCATGACATCATTTGTGGGATTGCTAGGCCTTCTCTTGGGGTACCATGACACACCATTAGAGCATGCATGACTACAAAATGGGTCATTAATGCTTCTCCAACCCATCTAGGGCTTCTTCATCATCCACAAGAGCTTCACCACCATCTCCATGGTATTCAGCATCATCAGCATGGTCTTCAGCATCTTCAACAAGGTGGTGGCTACAAGATCCAACCTTGTGGGTACAGGGACCTTGTCAATTGGGTACAAGGTGCTTCAAGGCACAAACCCACTATGTAAGGGGTCCAAGGCATTGCAAGTGAGACTTGGTGGCATCAATGACAACTTGTGGGGCCACTGCAAGTCCATGTTGGCATCAATGACAATTTCATTGACACTTATTACAATTTCCCCGAGGGGTATGTACATGCAAAAATTAGAAAGGGCCAATAATTGCCTGCATGGACTTCTGAACCTTGCTGACAAACAATTAACTTGTTTCAATTTCAGCGGCCCACTGGAAATCCAGCCAAGTGCAACTTTAGGTGGTGTAACAAGATGAACATGTGAATGTGATCTATGAATGTATTTGGGTATTTTGAGGAGGTTCTTATTCTTTTAGGAGTTATCGTGTAACTCATCTCTCTTATGTATTTTGAGGAGGTTCTTATTCTTTAAGGAGTTATCATGTAACTTATCTCTCTTATCTATTTTGGAGTTCTACTCCACATCTAGCTTTGCTTACATTATGTGTAGTCTACTATATTACGTTGTCTTAAGTATTTGTTTCACAACAATATTTTCTTGATGTACTTATCTTGTAGTCTTTGTGCTTGTGTGATGCAAGAGTTGAAAGGCTTAAAAAAATACTTGGAGCATTAGGGTTGAAGTCTTATCGTGAGTAAGATGTGGGTTTTGTGGCATGAAAGCATAGTTATATTGTGTTGATAAATATATCGTTGAGGGTCCGAAATGTAACTTATCGACAAAAACAAGAAAAATATCAGCAAAAACAAGAATCTTCAAAAAATAACAAAAATAACTATTTTTTTTTCATTCAGTTTTTTGACATCAAAAGCAACCAATGAAGTAAACATCGACATTGGCAAAAAATCGACGAGGGTCCCGTAAACAATTTTTTGGCAACATCGACAAAAATTAGCAAACCGCGCCAAACATCAAAAAATACGAAATATATTCATTTGTTTTCAAAATTTTAAACATATAAAGCAACGGCAACATCAGATAAACACATTGGAACATAAATATGGAGAAAGTACAGATATATATCATGTAGTCATGCAAAATATTAAATGATACATGAAAGTCGATAGCGATACTGAATTTTGAAACCCCATAGTTGTCCAATCAAGGACTCAAAAGTGGATAACCAATGCAAAATGACATCACATATATAATTGTATCAGAGGAAAAATAGTAGCTAGCTATCTAATATCAATGCCCTCTCCCCCTTTTATGGGAAAAGGTCATGGGCTGTTTGTCAGGCCTTCCCCTGGAACTAGTAGAAGAAGGTCTTGGCCCTGCACCCTGATCCAATATCTGATGCTAAGTAATGGATGGAGGGATAGATGCATCAATGGGTGTATAAGGTGGTGGCGATGCTAGCACATCACCCTTCATGGTATCTTCGTACCGCTCCTCCTCCTCCTCCTGCTACTGCTGCTCCCCCTCCTTTGGCTCTAACCATGTAGGTGATTCCTCCATGACAGGAGTCTCAATCTCCACCCTCCACTTAGACTGTTAAAAATAGAGCAACATTAAGAGCCATTCTCCGAGAGTATGGAGGACTTGATTAGGGACCAGGGAGTTGATAAACTTAATTCAGTCTGGGACTGAAGCTCAGCCTGGGGCTGAGAGACATTCTTTAAGAATGGTGGCACTTGGTCAGTTACCAAGATGTTTGCAGCTGCGAGACCCATTCTCAGGGAGAAGGATACCCTAGTCAGTTAACTAGGGAAGAGTAAGACCCTAGAAGGTACCCTAGGGCCCTTAGTAGTCTCTTGGGGTTCTTGGTCCAGGACCAAGCAAGTTGATGCCATGGCAAAGTCCCTAACATGTGGTTAGGGCCCCTATATGTCTTTAGGGAATTTTGGTTTGGGACCAGGCAGTTTCTTGGACATGAGGTCCAAGCAAATTTTGCAGGTTGAGACAGAGATTTCCTGGTCTTGGAACATGAAGATTCTTGGTCTAGGACCGAGCAGTTCCTGCAAGAGCACTGTTGGTCAGTTAACTAGGTGAATCTTGGTCAAGTTGACCAAGATGATGTCCTCTCTCCTAATCGATTTTTTCTAGGTTGTTTCTCAAGGTATTGGACACCCTTTGATGATGTCACTAGCACCTAACTATTAGGAACAATATTGGGGATTAAAGGATCGTACTGTCTGGTTTGGATCTTTCCCTTATATAGTGATGATAAAATATATGAAACCATGTACCTTGAGAGAGAGAAAAGATTAAAGCCCCTGGTCTTGTTGGTCCGTAAGGTAAAAGGAGTTGTTTGCCCACTTTTATGGTTCACCTTGATCTTGCGGGTATGTGGGTTGTCTTCTGGGGACCCCTTTGGTTGACTAATGGTCCTTTATCTTACTTGGTCCTACCATTCTTATTATGTGTACCTTGGCTATGATGACTCTTACCTAATTTGTTTTATTATGAGACCTTTGGACCATTTATTATAAAATCATTGGACCATTTACTTCATGGTTGGACAATTTGTTGTTTATGATTTTATTTTATCTTTGGACCACTTTATGATACCCTTAGGACCTTTTGTACACTATCCTAAGTCATTTCTATTTTATAAAATCATTTGACCATTTTATTATCTTTTACCTTTTGGACCTTTGGTTATGATTTGGACCGTTATATGAATCGTTTATTTTATGGTTTTATTTGGTTAACTTATTTTTTATAACCGTGACACTTATAAAAGCACTATTCTTCATTGAATTTATTGAAGTGAAATCGTATCTCTTTGCTGCTACACGTGATCGTGTTTACTCTGTGAGTGTGACTGGGTATCTATTCTCTGCTAGCGTGACTAGTCCATTGCATGTTCGTTCTCTTCCTCATCCGCTGCTCTCCTCTAATGTGACTGCTCTTCACGTGCTTTGCGTGACTGCTCTCTGCGGGATCTTGCAGCGTGACCTCCTTTCAATATCCTTCGCCCCGTGTGACTATGGTTCACTGCTCGACATGTCTTATCTGCTGCTCCCACGCGATCATATTTCTTTTGCACCTGCGCGATTGTGACCCTTCTGCACCTGTGCGACTTTTTCTCTACCCTAGCGTGGTTGTGTTTCTTTCTCCCACACTCGCATGACTATACAACCGTGTGAATGTATCATTTACACCTGCGAGTTGGTCAGCCATGGCTTAGCATGATTGTGTGTCACTGCTCAACGTGACTGAATCATTGCCCAACGTTTTGGTTTGCTCCCATTTAGCATGATCGTGTCTGTTCAAACTCAACTTCAGCGTCCTTGCCAACATGACCTTGTTTCTTGTACAGTGTGACTGTGTGTCACTGCTCAGCGAGATTGTGTGTCCCTACTCTATGTGTGACTGTGCATCCCTCATCAGTGTGATTGTGTCACTTGCAGTGACACTGTGACTGTGACTATACTTTGCCAGCTTAATCAATTGCCTCTTCTTTGATAAGTTTGATTGGTATGTTTGTGCTGCTAAAGTCTGAGTATTTGATTAAAGTGTCCCTTCCTGTAGACTAAGATTCTGAGGTCTGTATCCTTTTGCTCTAACCCTCTCTCTCTTAAGGTATGACATGTGTTTACACAGTTGACTTGTCCTTTTGGCGACAAGATCAAACCTAAAGTATCTGAGTATAAGGCCGATTTAAATAATGATTATGATTCTTTACTATTGATATCTGATGGACATTATTTTATCATCTTGTTATTGTTACTGTACATGGATTTTGATGAATCATCTTGAGGACCAACCTTAACACAGTGATCAATGGAGTGTTAAAGTTGAAAGAGATGGAAATTATGTGTGATTAATGATTGGAGCTGTACTATTTTGAATCTTGTTTTATATTTTTGTCCATAGAATAAAGTATACTATTTATGTTTTAAAGAAAATTTGTAATGTTCCGTTTTTATAAAAAGGGAATAACTGAGGACTAATAGCACTAGGAGCAGAAAGGTACATCAATTCAGTATTATTAAGTCATCAGTGTAGTAAGAAGGCCATAAGAGTTCATATCATAAAGCATGCGGAGCATGCAGGTCTTATTTTAGTGTTAAAGTCAACATGAAATTAGAATTGCATGCATGCAAAAGTGAAGCGTAAACCCTAAAAGTGACATGCAAACCCTAAAAATACATGCTATTCTATTTAAGAAGGGTTATTGGACCAAAGAGATATCTATTGTTATTGTTGATTGATTTTGGAGTTTCGAGCACCAGCACAACGTGCAGCCGCCACAGTTGGGGTTGGAGACGGTGTCTTCAGCTAGCGAGGGTTCGACAGTGAGATATCTGCCCTAGTCTCTTATTGGTATAGATCATCCAGGTTTATCCATTGCATCCATTATATACTACAGTATTCGGAGATCCAACACATTCCGAAGGGTTATTAGTAGATCCACGTTTTGCATCCGGAAGTAGCAGGGAAAACACAGAAGGATTCGCTGGGACCACAAAAACCAGTCTTTCCTCTGCATGTCAGCTTCCTCTTTCTCAGCAGGCCTATCCTACGGTATGCAGTGATGATCAGCCATCAGTTTGCTCACCTAAAGCAGCTATCAGCCAAACAGATCAGTTGGGGGCGTGAGCAGCAGAACTGCTAATCAATTCGCTAGGGCACTTAGAGGCAACCAAACCTCCGCATGTGCCAGGCCATCTCTCCGGCATCAGCAGACGGACAAGCTCAAAAAGTTTCAGCCTGAACGGACCTCTCCTCCTACGAAAACGTCACCTTCATTTTGGAGGGTTTTTACGGTACTACGGGGCAGTAACACTGGAGGAAAAGAGCATTATTAGACCACCCATCCGGATCCTTATGCATGTAGCTATCTCTGGAGTCATTATCAACCAGAATACCAGTGGTAAGTGTTAATTTCTCTCTGCAAAACCCTAACCCTAATTCAGCTATATTTTAGGGCATTTTTGCATGGCGAGTTTGCATGCACAGTTATTTTGCAAATTTGTATGAGATTGAGTGTGCGAGTCAGCACTATCATAGAACAGTAGACAATATTAGTATTTGGGATATTACAAAATCTGAACTAATCTTAAAACTTTAACAAAGACAATATATCAATATTGTCCAAGGAGATGGCATCGATATCTGGTTCTTTTTCTATCTGTCTCATCCACAAGCGAAGATTGTAATGGACGCACACCAAGTCATTGAGACATGTGAACTGCAACATGTAAGAGGGTAATACAATTTTTTATGAGTTTGGGCTATGGAGGGTCAAAGACTCAAAAGTTAATAAATTATAATATGTTAAAGGATCATAGATTCATAAATTAAATTAAATTAAATGCAATTGCTTTATTGAAATTATAGCCTCCTGCATTTCTTTGCATGTATCTTTTCAAAAGCACTCCAATTCCGCTCACATCCTGAAGCGGTACAAGTTTGGCTTAGGATTCTAATGGCAAATTTTCTTAAGTTTGGTGTCCTTACACCATAGGTTTGCTACCAAGTAGCTACAACAAATAAGAATGAAAGAGAACTAAATTACATTTCATTGCATTGGAAAATTGAAAGAAGAAATAATTAAATGATAAATCATAGTTCAAATTTCAAACTGTTCAACTTTCAAATAAAATTATCAAAGTTAAAAGCTAAAACTCTCTAATAAATTAATAACTTACCTGGCATGAAAATGGTCCTGTCATGAATAGCATCACCAAAGTCAAATGCTCTAGTACCATCTCGATACACTTCTATCTCACGATTAATTGCATTGTGAGTCTCATATTCAAGTACCATCCTCTGAATACAAGTGAAGAGCCCTTCCAACACCTCGTCATCAAAATCAAAATTGCATTTGTAGGCAAATGCGGGGTTGAGGAAGAGTGTTGCTGCATGAATGGGTCGATGAAGCATCTCGGTCCATCGACTATCAATCAAATCCCACAACAACATGTGCCTATTGTGCCTAGGGGTACCCTTGCCCACATAATAATTCTGGATGGTTTTTTTGGCCCTATCCATGACCTCATGCAAATATCCCATTGCAGGCTTATCACCTTCAACACGTCTCAAACCTTTACCAAAGGTTCACTCACTGCACACGCTTCCTTTAACTCCTTCCCAAAAGGAGTCACTGTACACCAACTTAGCAATGGTTCTCCCATCCTCTATCCTATTGTATGCACAATCACGCCACTAATCACAAACAAACATTAGCTTCAAGTTAAACTGAAATTGAAGCAAAGACTGAAGTGTAATGAAGGTGGTTGTAAAACACGTGATTGCAGGACGCTTCAACTCCTTGTTTTTGGTGTGCATCCTCATGAGGCTGAGAACAAAAGCATGGTTTTATATGAATTTGGGGATGCTTCTAGCTCGATCAATCACCTCCTTGATGAAGGGAATTTTTCCGATATCTTTCAACATCAAATCAATACAATGAGCAACTCATGGAGTCCAAAACAAAGTGGAGTGCCTCTCCATAAGCATCTTACCAGCAGCCACATACTTTGCTGCATTATCTATATTAATTTGCATAACATTGTGCACCCCAATATGCTGTATGAACCCCTCCATCAACTCACATAAGAGTGTTGCATCTTTTACATATGCTGAGCATTTATTGATTTAATAAAAATCGTACCTCTAGGACAATGTGCCAAAAAGTTGATAAGGGTTCTACCCTTACCATCTGTCCAACCATCAAACATGTCTGTGTTGCCAGTGGTCTCCCATGACTTCTTGAACTCCTCCAATCTAGACTGATGTCCTTCTTTTCTGCTTGAAGGATTGGCCCTCGCAACTCCTCAACGGTGGCATTTTTATACCTTGGGCCATCTACTGCAATGGCATCACACATTTGCTGCCAAAATGGATTGTTTCTGACAATGGTAAGAGGTATGTTACTCCAGTAAAAGCACCTCCCCATAACCTTGTCTGCTTGTACCTTTTCACTTTTCTTTATAATTGAACTGATAGAAGGTTGTGCTCCAACTCTTGTTTGTGGAACAAAATGGGATGAGGACCCCCCCCGATAGTTGAATCAGTGGAGCCCCTCCCACTACCTGCATCGACATTGGTAGACATTGATACCCTTGAACCTCTTGTTAAGCCAAAAGTTGCAAGATCAGGTCCGTTTGCTGCAATCTCATCCTTCTTTTTGTTCTTTACATGGATCGAGTCATGTGTAGATCTCATGATCTCTAGGGTCACTCCAGTACATAGGCTAACATCGTGCCCAGGGAGTTTAGTTAGATGGTACTTCAACCTGCTAATCCCTCTCGTCATGTGATGCCCACACAATTTACATTTCAAATTTTGCCTATTTGTTCCATCCTCTGGTTCACCATACTGCCAGAAAAGGTCCAAAGGCTTTGGTATTTTTGCAAAGAGAATGGAAACCTCAACTTTCAAGAGTCAAAATCCAAGCCTAGGGCACAAAAAACACGAAACAAAATATATTAAACCCTTTTGGAAAAAATAGCAGCAGTTTGGTTTAAAAGATTAGACCTCTAAATTTATATTCTTAGCCATGAAAAATGAGAACAAGAGGGTGGATAAAAACCTAGGAAAACGAGCCTGTCGTTCCATTGAAAAAATCCCTTACATTGTGACTGTTTTTCATATTTATGGGCATGGAAATCATTGTCAAAATGACAAAAAAAGAGAAATTTAGGTAGAGAAAAATGCAAGAAAAAATGCCAGCAAAACATTCAAACAATCCATGGAAAAGATAGAAGAAGCAATGAGATACAATGTACATGCTTGTGGGAGGAAGATTGACTTGGTTGGTTGGAATCTTGAACCCTTGCTTCACAAAAATCCTTGATGGTGATGTAAAATGGTGTTTGGATGCCTCCACAATGGTTGTTGGTCTCCTCTTACCCTTCTCCCTCCTTCTCCAACAAGAAAATGAAAGTAAAATGAAAAAAATGCCCCTTTACCTCTTTATGCCATGGATCCCATAGGTTGGGCACTTTTTTCCATTGTGCGGGAAAAAATGGTAAAAAGCGCGGCTTTTTTGGAAAAAATCACGATTTTTTCTCACTGAAAAATCGCTTGAGAAAAAAACACAAAAATCGTAATTTTTCACCGATGTTTATTACATTGAAAGCAACAACATCAAATAAACACATTGCTACATGAATATGAAAATACAACTAATATATATGATGCATAAGATGTCAAATGGTACATCATGATCACATATCAACACTACACTGGAATTTCTGAAATTTATTCCTAATAGAATGATAGAAAATCGCATCAAATGATTAAAGTAAATGTATCTAATGCTGTGTTGCATGGGTACCCTTACTGGGGGCTTGGGTACACGAACTAGTACCGGGTACTTGGGTACTTAAATGGTATGTCCCCAGCCGTATCCAGCTGTACCCAAATCCAATCTCACGTACCGGGTACTTCATGAACGAAAATAGGGTACTCGCGTGGATTTTGGTACGCTGTACCACGTGTTTGGGTATGCAGTCGGTACAACCGTTGGACAATTTATCTTATCTCGTTGTTCGAGATGAGTCAATTTGCAAAGTTTGAAGTTCAAAATTTTAAAAATTAAATAATAAAACACTAAAACACATGTTATGTGGGCCCTTGCCCCTTACCGAAACCAGCGCAACATTGCATTTCTCATTGCTAGTGCACTGTGCTCACTACTCTAGCGACGACGTGACAGAGGACCTTAGTGATGCTAATGACATTGATCCTAAGGCTGCTTATGACATGGCTTGAGGAAGCCAAATCAACTATCTTGTTCATGTTCAATGCTTACTGTTTAGAACTTTCTTTTTCATGTCTAAAAATGCCTTTAGGCAAATATTGGATGTAGTATGGCAATGAAGTTTGAACTCATGGTGTCATGGACATATAATATTTTATGTTGTTAATTATATTAATATAACTTCAGTCTTCAGTTGATATCTACTATGAGTCTATGTTGTATGATTTATCAAATTTATTATTTTATGTTTCAAATTTTCAATGCGAATGTTCATATGAATCATTAAATTTAGAAATATCAAATATGTATGATGTGAGTGTGAAATGATTTATTTTTATTAATTTTTACACACACTCACACACACATATATAACTATATATATATATATGTGTGTGTGTGTGTGTGTCTACAGTTCCCACGACGTACCCAAGTACCCTGTTTCAAAAAGTGGCGTCCTCGTCCTCGTACCCACGTTTCCTGGCAACTTAGGTCCGTAATGATTTGGACAACATACTGCGGGCCTATCTCTTGGATAGATTTATCCAATAAATCATATAATAATTGTGCATCTTTAACATATGCATATTCATCAACAAATTTGATAAACATTATCTCATTGGGACAATTAACCAGGAAATTTAGAATGGATTTGTTCTTTCCAATTTTCCACCCATTTGATATAGCACTACATCTGGTGATCTCCCATGATTTTCTTAGCTCATCTAATCTTCGAGTGCAATCGATGTTCTCCCCTTGAAGGAGTTTCGTTCTCAAATCATTATAGGAAAGGCTCCCTATACCTTGGGCCAACAACAACAACAACTTCAAACATGGAATGGTAGAAGGGGTTGTTTTTGGCAATATCAAAAGGTATATCACCGAATAGAAAAGGTACACCACCCCATAGAAAACATTTGACCACAAACTTGTGGGCCTCTTCCGTATCCCTTATTTTAATTCATGATCGAATAGAAGATTGTCCCACAAGTGTTGATCTTGGCACAAAGAAAGGTGAGGATGTCAAGGGTGTTATGGAAGTTGTGTTGAGCATAGGTTGTCATTGATGACCAACCATTAATGACAAAGGAATAATTTAAGTGGATGATATGTAGTATGAAGCACTAACAAGTGCCGATGACATGGCAAGCAGGAGAAATGACCCAATCTGTGGTCATTTGTGGCTTGATGGGGTCTTAGAACCCTCAGATGGTTTGATGGCCCATGCTCCCACTTAATGACAACAAGATGGTGGTTTGATTACCCTTGAAGAACGTTGAACTTGAAGAAGCCCTTGGACACTATTGGAATTCATGCTATGATTAAGTCCTAAAACTCCTCTTGCTTGATGATGAAGCAATTAAGCATAATGGACGTGGCAGCCCTTATCAACAAAGTTTTTGGTTGTGGTACCTTTTATGCATGGTTGATAATCCACAAAATTGTGGTGGCATGTGGTGTAACTACCCTTCCTTCTGGGACTTTGATACTCTTGTGGATGAGAAGAAAAATATACTTGAAACCTTTGGATAAGCCCTCACACAACGTCTGTTAGAAGTCAGCTTAGTTTAAATAAAATAAGGCTGAAATGGTGTACAAAGTTAACCTAGCACAATACAAAAAGTCGGCTCAGATTTTGTTTTAAAAATAAAATTAAAAATAAATACACATGACAGGTTGGCTCAGAATTATAATAGAAAACCAGTATATATACCCAGTGACATTTCATTTTAAAATTGTGAGAGCTCTGAGCCAGCGAAATTTACTGAGGAAATTTCGGATAGAAGCAGTCTGATCAGTGTTGCCAGAGCGTGGAAGCGAAGCGGGTGCGGGTGCACGGAAGCGTGTTTTTCAAAAAATGGCCGGAGGCGAAGCGTGGTCGGAAGTGTTTATATATATATATATTCAAAAGAAAACATGTAGAATGTCAAACTAGATGCAAAATTTATGAAACATGTATGTTTGTGATACTTCCAATATATGAAATGCCATCTAGATTCCATATTATCCATCATTCCATCCATACTACGTAGTAAATTAATGAATAATCATTCAAGCATCAACCATCTAGCTGCTAACAATTACAAAATACAAAGTAACAAATTGAAATACATTTTACAAATACAAATAGAAACCATATAGATTCTAGCAATTACAAACATAAAAACTTTAGAACCATATAATAGGGAAGTACATCATTAACTTATGGAATGAAAAAGGTTATCCACCAATTGTCAACATGAGCCATGGCCAAATAGTTTTGTTGC
>LPNX010809394.1:146835-159484 GCA_001517045.1 Pseudotsuga menziesii | reverse complement strand
CTGACACCCCTAAGCAGGATAGCGTCTAGGTTCAATGAGGCAGCTGCTCACGCCCCTGTAAACCCGGAAATGCTGATAACGGCTTCGGATGAGCTCAGATGGAGATGATAATCAAGGAGTGCCGGAGTACGTAGCTGATGGTAAGAATGATGCCTGAGTTTCGGAAGGAAACTGAGATCTGAAGGCCCAATAGCTGATTAGGGCTTTCTGGTGGAAAAACCCCTCTTACGGCTGCACCATGCCACTGCAACAATCTATACCCTGTGCTATATAACTGATGAATGTATTGAAGAACAAGTGGTGAACCAGTATGACTTACCCGGAATAAGACTAGGACAGATGTTTCACTGCCGAAATCCTGCTAGCTGAAGACTCCGTCTCCAACCCCAACTGCTGTGCTGCACGCGGTGCTGCTATCCAAGTGCTCCCAAAATAATAATAATCATATGTGAGGTATCCTCTTGCTTTACCATCTATTTATAAAGTTCAACTGCGCAAAACCTAATCTTTTACCTAATTAGGTCACTTTATCTTCTAATTTGCTGTTGACTTGCATGCACGCGGATGGAGACCTAAAAGAGCATGGTCATGCATGGAGCATGGTCATGCATGGAGCATGGTCATGCATGAAGGTGGCCTTTGGCCCAGGTGGTCCTTCTTGACCCAGTGAGGATGCCTTAGATCTTCTATGGATGGCATCAGTCTTGATCTGATTCCCTAGCTATCAGTAACCGCCCGAACCCACATGAATCACATAGGTTAGCGGTATGGGCCTCAAGGCCTAAAAGGAAGAGGACATTACATACATGTACAAACTAGTGCCTCATCCCAAGGCTAGTACAATCCTCCAGTTTAATTGGGCCTTAACAAAGATAGTGCAAATCCTTAGCCCATCATACTTGTGGAGTTTGGTGCCCGATGTAATGTCCTCTTCTAATTAAGCACCAAAACACGCGCTAACCTAATTAATTTCCATAGATTCGAGTGGGTACGTCATTAAAGGGAATTGACTGAAGACATTTGATACTTAGAATAGATCGGGATGCTCATTCGGTATTAAAGTCATCAGTTTGATAAAGGAAGCCTTATTTATTTAGGCTTAAAGACAACATGAAATTAGAATTGCATGCATGCAAAAGTGAAGCATAAACCCTAAAAGTGGCATGCAAACCCTAAAAGTACATACTATTCTATTTAAGACGGGTTATTGGACCAAAGAGGGCATCTATGATTATTATTGTTGATTTGGAGTTTTGAGCAGTAGCAGCAGCAACAGTTGGGGTTGAAGATGGCATCTTCAGCTAATGAGGGTTCGACAATGAAATTTTTCTGCCCTAGTCTCTTTCAGGGTAGGCCATCCAGATCTACTATCAACATTCACCACACCCTTTTGTATTCAGTGATTCTGCACCAATAGAACTTCTTTTGCAGGTTCACGTTTTACAGCTGGGGTTTAGTTGGAAAACCCAAAAGGATTCGCTAGGATCCTTCATCTTAGTCTTTTCTCTGCATATTTCACCATTCTCCTCAGCAGGCTCAGTACATCACACTGAGGGATTTTCAACTCATTGTCAGCACACTCAGGGAATCCAACAACAACTTTTCAGGGGAAGAGGAGCCGTCACCCTCTACAGCAAAACAATTTGCGAGGGGTCTTGGAGGAGTTAGATCCTTTGCATGCTCCAGCCAATCTCTTTGGGAAGGAGAGATTACCATCTCCACAAAATCTCAGCAGCAATAGCCTCCTCCTTCATAAAAAACGTCAAGCTTTATTTGGAAGAGGATCTCCTTGCAGTTGGGCGTCAACAGCAGGAAGGGAGCACCATTATATCCCCTATTCAGCACCACATGCATGCTGCATATCTTTGGAGTATTATCAGCCTATTTATCAGTGGTAAGTGTACAACTTCTTTCTGAAACTTTCCAGCCTATAATTTCTCCCAATCTGCTATATTTTAGGACATTTGGGCACGACAATGTCGCATGCATTTTTTATTCAATCTTTTGCACATCATTGAGTGTATGAACAACAACTTAGTAGTAAAGAACCGTAGAATATCAGTTTGGAATATTACAGTGGTATTAGAGCATGTTCCTTGCCAGTTGTGGGCTTGAACATGAGAAGTAAATGAATATAGAAGAAGATACTTTTGTAACCTATAGAAGAAGATACTTTTGTAACCTATAGAAGAGGGAAGAGTAGGTACATTGAGGAGCAGGAATCTGAGGATATCCAGCTAGAAGATAACAACTCAGATATGGACTCAACATGTATACACTCTGACAGAGGGAAGGGAATAGGAGAAGAGGAAGATAGGTTGGAATTTTGTAACTTTGTGAGTGCACTGAATGACCTAGCTAAAGGAAAAAAAGAAGTATTGCATGCAATAAACATATTGGATCTGAAGCCAGAACCAGGTCATAGATGTATACCTCTTTCACCCGTAGATCGAGGGTCTACCAGCAGTAGTTGGAAGCATCCCTACACTAATATGCAAAACACACCCCATATATATAATAAACCTTCCAGCAGACCTACTATGCCTCACTTCCTGGCAGAATTAGTAGCAGGATTAGTCATGCCAATAGAACCCAATGAACCATTTGGAGCTTACTTACAGGAGTACAGGGATTTGGGAGATGAGTTTCATGCAGCAATGCCATTCTCAGACTTTTGCAATATGAAAAGTAGGAACCGACCAAGAAATTTTAACAAAGGATTTACCCAGAATTATGATTTGCATAAAACCTTTGGTAGATTGACCATTCCTAACTTTGACGGGGCTTGCGGGGATTCAACGAGAATATGGGTCCGGAAGTTGGATACTTACCTCCAAATCAACCCTATGACAAAGAAAGATGCCATTAAATTGGCTACTTTACATCTGGACGGAGAAGCTCATGAGTGGTGGTACCATGCACTGGTGACATTGGGTTACAACACCATCAGTTCCTACAGTGAATTCACGCAGAGGCTCATGGAGCGGTTTGACAAGAAGGACCTGAAGATGCACTTTAGAGAGTTAGCTCAACTCAAACAAATACGTAGTGTCGAGGCCTTCATCTCAAAATTTCAGAGAATAGCGGTTTGGAGAGCAGGTTGATTATGTTGTTTTCAGAGGCCTTGATAGAACCTTTACAGGGGTAGGTGAAAGCCTACAAACCATGCTATAATATCCCAAATCTCGATATTTTCTGTTCCTATGCAAATATGCTGATACAGCCGGGCATGAAAACTGCCATGCAAAAATCCCTATTTTATAGCAAAAATTAGGGTTAGGGTTTGTGAGATAGAATGAAGACTTACCACTGATAAGCTGGTTGGACTGCTCCTGAGAGAGTATGCAAGCATCAAGAACTGAATCGGAGATGGACTGATATCTTCTGTTTCCGGTGAAACCCCAGCAGCAAGAACCCCAGATCAAATAATGGTGATGTTTTCAATGAAGGAGGTGTCCGATGGAGCTGCTGATTTGTAGGACTGATAGCTTTCCCGTGCCGGAGAGAATGCCTGGTACATGCAGAGTTTCGAAGGTCTCTAGGCAGGCTAGCGAATTGTTCCAGAGAGACAGCTGCTCACGCCCCCCTGATCCCGAAATAGCTGATAACTGCTCCGGATGAGCACGGTCGGATCTGATAATCACCGGGTACCGGAGTAAGATGCTAATGATGAAAATGGTGCTTGAGTTTCGAAGTAAAACTGAGATCTGAAGACCTAGCAACTGATTAGGGCTTTCTGGCTGAAAAACCCCCCTTACGGCTGCACACGTGTCCCTGCAACAATCTACACCGTATACTGGATAACTATGAATGAATGTAAGAGCAAATGGTGAACTTGTATGGCTTACCCTGAATGAGATTAGGGCAGATATTTCACTGCCGAAACCCCGCTAGTTGAAGACGCCGTCTCTAACCCCAACTGCTGTGCTGCACGCTGTGTTGCTATTCAATACTCCCAAAATAGTAATTATGAAAAGTGAAGTCTCCTTTCGCTTTATCCTTCTTTTATAACTTTCAACTGCGAAAACCCTAATCTTTGACCTAATTAGGTCACTTTATCTTCTAATTTGCAGTTGACTTGCATGCATGCGCATGGAGACTTAAATGAGTGCATGCATCATTAAATAATGCTTGGATGGCATGCACGAAGGTGGCCTTTGGCCCCGGTGGCCCTTCTTGACCTAATGATGACGCCCTAGATTTTCTATGGATGGCATCAGTCCTTAGATGATTCCCTAACTGTCAGTAACCGCTCGAACCCACAGGAATCACATAGGTTAGCAGTTTTGGGCCTCAAGGCCTAATCGGAAGAGGGCATTACAGTCCTCCCCGCTTGAGATTGCTTGTCCTCAAGCAACTGCAAATTGGGATGCTGCAATACCTGTTCACCTTCCCAAGCGGCATCCTTTGGCGGTAGTTCTTTCCACTGAACCAAGTACTCTCTGATTACCCTGTTCCTGAGCTTCCTTTCTCTAGTTTGTATGATTCGTTCAGGAATTAGTATCAGCAGTCCTTCATCATTTAAAGGAGGTAACTCTGTAGATGGAGCAATGTGTTGCCCAAGGGTGTTCTTTAGGTTAGACACATGGAACACATTGTGAATTTTACTTTCCTGTGGAAGTTCTAGTTCATATGCCACCTCTCCCACCTTCTTGATTATTCTGTAGGGTCCATACAAGCGAGGTTTTAACTTTTCTGCTCCTTTCTTCTTAAGCGAAGACTGTTTGTAAGGTTGGAACCTTAAGTATACCAAATCCCCTACCTCAAAGCTCCCCTCAATCATGTGTTTGTCGGCATACAACTTCTGTTGATTCTGGGCTGTTTGTAAGTTTTCCTTTAAGATTTTCAGAATGTCTTGACTGTCTTGTATCCATTCCTTAGCCTTAGGAGACCTACTATCTCCAAATGCCAAATTTGCATAGTCCAAGGCCTTGTAACCATATAATGCCTTAAAAGGAGTCATCCTAATAGACATGTGATAGGTAGTATTGTAGCAATACTCCCCTAGGTGTAGCCATTTGATCCAAGTTCATTGCTGCCCTGCTACATAGTTCCTTAAATATCCTTCGATCCACTTGTTGACTATTTCAGTTTGCCCATGGCTCTGGGGATGATAACTCGTACTTGTAGCTAGTTTGGTCCCCACTAATCTGAATAGTTCCTTCCAGAAGGCACCTGTGAATCTGCTATCTTGATCACTGACAATGGTCTTAGGTAACCTGTGTAACCTGAAGACCTCCCTGAAGAATAACTCAGCTACTTGAGCTGTCGAGTAGTCTGATGATATCGAAAAGAAATGTGCAAACTTGGTCAGTCTGTCAACTACTACATATAAACAATCTCGCCCTTGGACCTTGGGCAATCCTGTGATAAAGTCCATGGAGATGCTTTCCCACTTCTGTTCTGGAATCGGTAGTGGCTGAAGTAACCTTGCTGGATGGATTTTCTCAATTTTGTTCTGTTGACAGATGCTACATTCCCGTACATGCTGCATAATTTCCCCCTTGAGGCCCTTCCATGAGAACCTCTCTCGGATTTGCCTGTAGGTCTTCAAGAAACCTTGATGCCGTGATAAGGGAGAATCATGTGCTGCCTGAATGATCTTTTCCTCAATGTGGATTCTGGGACGATGTATATCCTGTTCTTGTAATAGATGATGTCATCAACAATCCTGTACCTGTCATCCTACGAATTTATTTTTGGAGTATTCTACTAAGAGAAGTGCCCTCCAATCTGTGGATATACTACTGAGAGATAATGAGGCGGGACGCCTGGATAATGCAACAGCTACTACATTATTCTTATCTTTTACATACTCGATCTTGAAATCATAGGCTTGTACTTTGCTAACCCATTTCTGCTGTCACTCATTCAGTTCCTTTTGCTCCAGGAAATACTTGAGGCTGTTATGATCGGTTTTGATTTTGAACTTACTACCCACCATGTACTGCCTGAATTTTGTGAGAGCATGTAAGATGGCTAGTATCTCTTTGTCATATATGGAGTAGTGACGCTCGTAGTTCTTCAGTTTACGGCTCTCAAATGCAATAGGGTGATGATTTTGCATCAACACTGCTCCTAACCCTTCCCCTGAGGCATCACATTCTACTACAAATGGTTGTGAGAAGTCTGGTAATGCTAAAACTGGACAAGAACTCATAATAACTTTCATGTCCTCGAAAGTTTCCTGTGCTAAGTCTGTCCAAGTGAACGTTCCCTTCTTTGTGAGATTTGTGAGGGGTGCTGCAAATTGGGAGAATCCCTTAACATACCGTCGGCAATAAGTGCAAAGACCCAAGAATCCTTTCAATTCTGTAACTGTTTTTGGCGCGGGCCAATCTCTGATAGCTTGGATTTTCTCCATATCAACCTGTACTCCTTTCGCATTGATTATGTGTCCTAAGTACAACTTTTCCTTCATGCCAAACTCACACTTGGAAATTTTCGCATAAAGCGAATGTTCTTCTAAAATGTTCAGTACTTCGTCCAGGTGTTTCAGATGCTCTTCCCATGTTTTGCTGTAAATCAGGATGTCATCAAAGAATACTAGCAAAAACTTACGTAGCGGTGCTCTGAAGGTGTGGTTCATGCATGACTGAAAAGTGGCTGGAGCATTGGTAAGTCCAAAAGGCATGACCAAAAACTCATAGTGACAGCGAAAAGCGGTTTTGGAGATATCTTGGTCCCTTACCCTGATCTGATGGTATCTCGAGCGAAGATCAACCTTGGAGAAGTATTTAGCTCCCCGAAGCTCATCCATGAATTCGTCAATTCTGGGGATGGGTACCTGTTCTTAATGGTCTTTTTGTTGAGTGCTCGATAATCGATTCACATTCGCAGTGTACCATCCTTCTTCTTGACCAATACTACTGAGGATGCGAAGGGGCTAGAACTGGGCCGAATATATCCAAGCTCCAGTAATTCTTTGATTGTTTTCTCAATCTCATCCTTGTATCTTTTGGGATGCCTATAAGGAGTGGTGATGACTGCTTGTGTCCCCTCCTCTAGCTCAATGATGTGTTCAAAGCCTCGGTCTGGCGGTCTACTTGATGGAAGGTCCTGAAAAACCTTTTCATGTTTCTGTAGCAAGGTTTGAATGTCACTTGGGTGTTGTGTGTTGGTGTCTAGGGGCATCCTAAAGGTGACAAAACATTCTGCAGCCCATTCTATATCATCCTGTTGGAGTACTGCCTCCATTCTCTATGATGAGACCGGTTTGGGGGATAAGTGTTCATGCCCCTCAAAACTACCCGTTTGCTGTCTGGCACCTGGAATTCCATTTCCATTGCCCTGTAGTCTGTAGTGTATTTCCCTATAGAATAAAGCCACTGAACACCCAATACTACATGAGTATCCGATACATCCACTACGTAGAAGGAATCTGTCATCTGATAGTTACCTAAGGTGACATTCAATTTTGGAATCCAGTAGTTGCACTCCATGCTGGAGTTCCCGGCTATTGCTACAGTGAATCCTTCGAACTTCTCGGTCTGAATACCTCTCTTGGCTACCCAAGCGGAGTCAATGAAATTGTGGGTTGCTCCCCCATCAATCAATACTCCTACTCTGTGACCCTGTACTACTCCCCTGACCCTGAGAGTATGGAATCTTGGTACTCCAGATAATGTAGCAATGACTCGCTCTGGTGTATCACCTTGGTGTGATTCTTCCTCAGCTGCCCATAGTTCTTCTGTGGCTTCCTGCTCATAGCCATCCTCATCACTGTCCGAATATACCTCATTGTAGTGAGCCTTCGCCTTCCTTGCACACCTGTGCCCTGGTACCCATGGTTCTTGACAAGTGAAGCATAGTTTCTTCCTTCTCAAATCTTTTCTAGTGTCCTCGTCTAACCATGTTTTCTTGGGAACATCCTATTGGAAAGGTTTCTTGTCCTTGTCCCTAATAGGAAAATTGGTTTTCAGTGGGAACTTGTTTCTGGGGACTAAATCCTAAAGATCTCTTGCTCTGCTAATGGCATCCTGCAGAGTGAGGGGTTTGTAGGCTTTCACCCATCCCCGTAGTGGCTCCGTGAGGGCCTCAGTGAATAACATAGTCAAGCTACTCTCTGATACATCTCTTACCATGACTGCTATCCTCTGAAATTCTGAGATGAAGGCTTCTGCACTGCCGGTCTGTTTGAGTTGAGCCAACTCCCTGAAATGTATCTCTGGATCCTTCCTGTCAAACCTCTCTATGAGCTTCTGAGTGAACTCACAGTAGGAGTTTATGGTGTTGTGACCCAATGTCACCAATCAGTGGTACCACCACTCGTGAGCTTCTCCATCCAGGTGGAGTGTAGCCAATTTAATGGCATCTGTCTCTGTCATGGGATTGAGTTGGAAATAGGTATCCAACTTTTGAACCCATATCCTCGCTGATCCTCCGTGAGTCCCATCAAAGTTTGGGATGGTCAACCTGCTTGAGGTCTTCTGCATCTCATAGTTGTGATTGAAACCCTTGTTGAAATTCCTGGGCCTGTTCCTACTCTTCATGTTGCAGAAATCTGAAAAAGACATGGTAGCATGAAACTCATCCCCTCAATCTCTATCCTCCTGCAAATAAACCCCAAAAGGCTCGCTAAGTTCTACCTGCATGACCGGACCACCTACTGTATCTGCCAAGAAGTGAGGCATGGTAGTCCTGTTGGAAGGTCTGCTATATATGTGCGGAGTATTCTGCATATTAGTGTTCGCAACCTTTCCACTGTTGCTTGTAGATCCCCGATCTACCGGTGAGGGAGGTGTACTGTTGGTACCTATTTCTGGTTTCACCGATAATCTGTTGATTGCATTGAGCACATCTTTTTTCCCTTTTGCTAAGTCTTGCAATGCAGATACTGTAGACATTGAGAGGGGGGGTGAATCAGTGTGAAGCCAATTTTAAACCTTTCTTAGCTTATCACAGTTAGCCACCAATTCATCATTCCATTACTCTACCATAATCATTTTTAAACATCTTTCACTTCATCATTCACATAGCATAAGCATTTCATTCATAAAGAACAATAACACAAAAGAACACAACACCATATAATTTTGTAATCTTTTTGTATTAGTTTTGGTTCGGCTACAACCGTTAGGCAAAATCAGCACCTACTGATACATAGAGCACCTACTCTGCATCCAGGACCCTGCCTGGTTTTCTTAGACCCTTCTAAGAAGGGTTTGAGGTATCCTAACCTCAAAAGCAAGACAAGCTTGCATTTACAATCAAAGCTTATAGTTACATCAACTCATCAATCACTTGTCTCTTGCTGTTAACCGTCTCAGCTCATGCTCATCTGCCCATCTTCAACGCTGCTCACTGCTGCTCATGAATCTCTGGTCAATCTCTGCTTATTAACTTCTGCTCAAGAAGCCTTATCAATCCACATGTCTCACTGTATAAGCACTGTTAATGTCATCAACCTGTCAGTATCATTTGTCATATCATATCAGACTGTTGTCAGTGTCATACTATCTTGTCAAGTCAATGTAGGTCACTGTCAAGTTGTCGCATAAAGATGCTGTAACTGCTGCATCACTTATCACTTCAACAAAGTCTGCTCTCAAGGTGTAACAGTCTGCTGTTCAACCTTCTCTTACTGTTTATACTCCATTGATCTCTTCATACCTCAGCATTCTTCGTCATGCTATATATCACTGCTTTTATCCTTCACAGTTTATATCAATATCATACTAAATCACACCATTGTATCACCATAACACAGAACTTACCTTGTACATCATATACCTTAGCATGGGAGGTCATCATCATCAGCCTGTATACATCAAGGTCTTTATCTGTGTAGAATGAAGAAGCTCAGACTGCATTTGTTGTTTAGGAAGAACCCTAAACCCTGTGTAACCATACAAATTTGGATTGTGAGAGGAAGTGCTGTAGGTGTCAACAGAGGCAGCCAACATTCAACCATATGCTGCTGCAGAAGTCTGTTCTAACTCAGTCGCTGAACCTTGGGTATAGACCACTGCTGTTCGTCTTATCTTCATGGCTTTGTCTCATCAAAAGGGCTGTCTCAATTCAAGTCAACTGAACATAATATAATACTTCTTACACATTCATTACTGTTAGGGTATCAACAAATCATCATTATACATGCTTCTATACCTTCACTTGTATATGCTACTGTATTTGTAACTAGGGCATTCTCATCACTTCATCATTATACTTTTTCTGTCAACATCATCAAAGTGCATAATCTATGTCTTCAAGGTCTGTTGCATCAATCTATTTGTATTGTCCATTCAGTGTTTCAAAACAAGTCTTCAAATATTTTCAACTTAAACAAAACTTTGTTGCTGTTTCAGACTACAAGCACTTTACCTATGCAAAACACCTGTGTAAGTCACACTTCAAGTTTGGACTGGTGATCATCTTCATGCTGGCCTGTGTATTAGCTAGCACACAGTCAACTCAGGACTGTCTTCTCTTGCAAACTCAAGACTGCCATCTTAGATTGTGTATCAAGCTGCCACTGTGGGTGTCCTTAGATGATAAATGTGTTGAGAAAATAACCCAACCAATGTCCACACTAGGACTGTGCATTTGCCAAACTATTTTTGACCCTGAAGCTGATCACATTCTTCAAAATAAACACTGTTTAGGCTGAGAAGAATATCAGGCTGTAATTTAAAAGCAAGATCCAAAATAATTCAACACTTGCCAACCTTCAAACTCGGACTATCAATTGAAATGAGGACTATTGTGTGCTAAAGATGAGACCCCAATCTAGTGTAGAAACCCTCCAATACTAGCCCAAAAGTTCGGGTCTGTTCATGACTGATTGATTATACCCCAAAAAATAAGAAGACAAAAACCATCAAAAGGATGCCTGTGTGATAGGTTCGGATCTGCTGCTGTATTCACTTCATAGACATCGTCATCATATGGTAACTTACTTTATTTAATCCATCATTCCTCCATTGAGGCTACCTCAGTCATATGACCAAAAATCATAGATAAAAGACTTTGTCCCAGCTGCTGCAAACTCCAGTTTAGACAAGAACTCGGATTAGGGCAGCCATTAGGTCAACACTTTCATTTAATACCATCTTAAACTCGGGACTGTTTGTACTGAGGTGAAACCCCAATCACCTTTCAAAACCAGACTGTATGATGGTCTATTGTAGCAGACAAGCATCCAACCAACTCGGACTGTTCAGGAAGAAAACAAAAACACTGTAGATGACCTTGGACTGTGAATGTATGTGCTGGTATACTCCTCAGTTCAACGAGTGCTGCTGCAGATTTGAGACAGTTCTGCTGCTACCCACGGATTTCCAAAAAGAAACATTCCAGACTGCTGCTGCTAACCCTCGAGATTCTCCTCAGTCTAGCTGCGGCTGCCTTAGACAAGATCTCAGAGCTCCACGGAATTCACACACCAAAATGAGGACGTGAGGCCTCTATTTATACTAATTTCACCCATATTTTAGGGAGCCGACTTGCTAAAATATTTTAATTTTTAATGGGGCCGACATACAAATTTTTTTTTATTTTTTAATAAAACTTTGACTGAGCCGACTTATAATTTTTTTGTTGGGCCGACATACCACCAAATAACCATTTGATGTTTTTAATATTAAATGGGGCCGACCTTTGAAGGCATTTTCAAGGTTTCTTCATCAAGGATTCCAAGACTTCATGGGCTTCTCCAACGTCTACCGGGGCTTCAAGACCATCTCTAGGGTCTTCAGCATCTTCAGCTGGGTCTTCAATATCTTCAGCAAAGTGGTGGCATCAATGACATCCATGTTGGCATCAATGACAATTTCATCAACAGATACTAAGTTGTGAAACTCCATCCTATCCTCCTCTTCTCCCGTTCCTTTTCCCCTATCCGAGTGTATACTTGTTTGTTCCATGTCTGAATTGGTATCTTCTAGTTGGATATCCTCAAAGTCCCCTATGTATCTACTCGTCCTCCTCCTATAGGTTACAAAAGGGTCTCCCTCTGGATTCATCTATGTCTCATTTCTTAAGCCCACAGCTAGCCAAGAAAGAAAATAGCTCTGATACCACTGTAATATCCCAAATCCCAATATTTTCTATTCCTATGCAAATATGCTGATACAACCGGGCATGCAAACTGCCATGCAAAAATCCCTATTTTATAGCAAAAATTAGGGTTAGGGTTTGTGAGATAGAATGAACACTTACCACTGATAAGCTGGCTGGACTGCTTCTGAGAGAGTATGCAAGCATTAACAACTGAATCGGAGATGGACTGATATCTTCTGCTTCCGGTGAAACCCCAGCAGCAAGAACCCCAGATCAAATAAGGGTGACGTTTTCAGTGGAGGAGGTGTCTGATGGAGCTGCTGATTTGTAGGACTGATAGCCTTCCCGTGCCGGAGAGAATGCCTGGTACATGCAGAGTTTTGGAGGTCTCTAGGCAGGCTAGCGAATTTTTCGAGAGAGACGGTTGCTCACGCCCCCCTGATCCCGAAATAGCTGATAACTGCTCCGGATGAGCACGGTCGGATCTGATAATCACCGAGTACCGGAGTAAGATGTCGATGATGAGAATGGTGCCTGAGTTTCGAAGTAAAACTGAGATCTGAAGACCCAACAACTGATAAGGGTTTTTGGCTGAAAACCCCTCTTACGGCTGCACACGTGTCCCTGTAACAATCTACACCGTATATTG
>LPNX010809394.1:130775-146769 GCA_001517045.1 Pseudotsuga menziesii | reverse complement strand
AATGGTGAACCTGTATGGCTTACCCTGAATGAGACTAGGGCAGATATTTCACTGCCGAAACCCCGCTAGTTGAAGACGTCGTCTCCAACCCCAACTGCTGTGCTACTATTCAATACTCCCAAAATAATAATTATGAAAGGTGAAGTCTCCTTTCGCTTTATCCTCCTTTTATAACTTTCAACTGTGAAAACCCTAATCTTTGACCTAATTAGGTCACTTTATCTTCTAATTTGCAGTTGACTTGCATGCATGCGCATGGAGACTTAAATGAGTGCATGCATCATTAAATAATGCTTGGATGGCATGCACGAAGGTGGCCTTTGGCCTCGGTGACCCTTCTTGACCTAATGATGATGCCCTAGATTTTCTATGGATGGCATTAGTCCTTAGATGATTCCCTAACTGTCAGTAACCGCTCGAACCCATAGGAATCACATAGGTTAGCGGTTTTGGGCCTCAAGGCCTAATCAGAAGAGGACATTACACATGCACTCTATAGGATGTGATCATCAGAGCCAGAGATTTACAAGTTTCATTTCCGAAGATTAGGTTTCCACTTAAAACAAACTCCCCAGTAAAAGACAGACAAAAATCCTTTCCAACGGGAAATACCAAAGAAAACTTGTTTGGACGATGACATAAGGAAAGATTTGAGACAAAAGAAATTGTGTTTCACTTGTCAGGAACCATGGGTTCCAGGGCACAGGTGCTCAGGGAAGGCCAAAGCCCACTATATAGAGGTCAACTCAAACAGTGAAGGGGAGGAATCCGAATAGGAAACAATAGAGGAAATGAGGGCAATAGAAGAAGAGTCACTTCAAGGAGAAGCACTAGAGGGAGTCATTGCTACATTATCTGGAGTACCAAGATTTCATACTCTGAAGGTCAAGGGAGTAGTGCAGGGCCACATGGTACGTGTACTAATTGATGGGGGAGCAACACACAATTTCACTGATGCAACATGGGTGACTAAGCGAGGTATTTCGACAGAGAAATTTGAGGGATTCACTGTAGTGGTAGCAAAAAATAATAGCATGGAGTGCAACTATTGGATTCCCTAACTGCATGTCACGTTAGGAAACTACAATATGATAGAATCATTTTATGTGGTGAATGTGGCTGATACAAATGTAGTATTAGGTGTTCAATGGCTCTACTCAATAGGAAAATATTCTACAGATTACAGGGCAATGGAAATGGAATTCCAGGGGTAGGATGGAAAACTGGTAGTTTTGAGGGGCATGAACACTTATCCCCCCAAACCGGTATCATCAAAGAATGGAGGTCGTACTCAGACAGGGAGACATAGAATGGTCAGCGGAGTGCCTTCTCACTTTTAGAAAACCTCCCAATAACAACACCTAACATCCAATAGATATTCAGCCATTATTGCAGAAACATGAGAGGGTATTTAGGAATCTTCCAGTAGGTCGACCACCAGACAAGGAATTCGAGCATATTATTGAGTTGAGGATGGGACACATGCAGTCATCACCACTCCATACAGACAACCCAAAAGATACAAGGACGAGATCGAGAAGACGATCAAGGAATTACTGGAAGTAAGATATATTTGGCCGAGTTCTAGTCCATTTGCATCGTCAATGGTCTTGGTTAAAAAGAAAGATCGCACCTTATGGATGTGTATTGATTATAGAGCACTCAACAAGAAGACCATCAAAAACAGGTATCCCATCCCTAGGATTGATGCTTTAATGGATGAGCTACAGCGGGGAAAATACATTTCAAAGATTGATCATCGATCAGGGTACCATCAGATCCGAGTAAGGGATCAAGACTTTTCCAAGACAGCTTTTCGTTACCACTATGGTCACTATGAGTTCCTAGTCATGCCTTTTGGACTTACCAACGCCCCAACAACCTTCCAATCTTACATGAACCACACCTTCAGGGATTAGTTATGAAAATATTTGCTGGTATTCTTTGATGATATCTTGATTTACAGTAAAATTTGGGAGGAACATTTGAAACACTTGGATGACGTACTGAAAATTCTAGAAGAACAGTTGTTTTACATGGAAATGTCTAAGTGTGAGTTTGGTATGAAAGAGATGTTGTATCTCGGGCATATAATCAACACAGAGGGGGTACAGGTTCACATGGAAAAGATTCGAGCTATCTTGGATTGGCCCACACCAAAGACAGTGACAGAACTGAAGGGATTCTTAGGTCTTTGCACATATTACAGGAGATTTGTAAAAGGGTTCTCTCAATTTGCTGCACCACTCACTGATCTTACAAAGAAAGGGGCATTTACATGGACAAAAGTGGCACAACAAACCTTTGAGAAGATGAAAACAGTCATGAGTTCTTGTCTAGTTTTGGCACTACCGTATTTTTCTCAACCGTTCATAGTGGAGTGTGATGCTTCGGGAGAGGGGCCAGGGGTGATATTGATGCAAAACCATCACTCGATTGCATTTGAAATCCAAAAACTTAAAGACTATGAGCGCCACTACTCTATATATGATAAGGAGATGCTAGCCATCCTACACGCCTTAACAAAATTCAGACAGTATTTGGTGGGAAGCAGATTTAAAATCAAGACAAATCACAACAGCCTCAAATACTTCTTGGAGCAGAAAGAATTAAATAAGCGCCAACAGAAATGGGTCAGCAAGGTACATGCATATGACTTTGAAATAGAGTATGTTAAGGGTAAGAATAATGTAGTAGTTGATGCTTTATCCAGATGACTAACCTCATTATCACTCCTAAGTATATCCACAGATTGGAGGTCTCTTCTCTTAGTAGAATATTCCAAAAACAAATTTGCTTGTGGGCTACTAGATGGACAGATCTAGGACGACAGGTACAGGATAATGTTGATGCCTGGAGAAATCCTAGGTACCAAGCAATAAGGATTCTCCCCAGTGAACGGTCCCAATTAGATTAGACACTGTTTGGTGTGGGGAATCTGTCCGGTTCATGGTTTCGGCTACCGTAGATTAAGTTCTTTAATCTTTTACTGGTTACAACCCAGTCCACCGTTTATAAGATTTTGTTTAAAGAATGATATGCAGGTGTCTAAGCTAAATGCAGGTCTAATCTAGATCTCAAACTAAACTATTCTATCCCCGGTCAGGGAGCAAATTTAGAGTTCAGATTAATATAATATAAATGCTCATAAAGGTCTAACAGATAGCCATACCAACACGATAATCACATTCACAGCAGAAAGAATACCAGAGGTAGCTCTAATATAATTAAACCATTTATTACCCTGTCAACATAGACATTTATACAGACAGCAGACATTCATGACCAAGGAAATAGTTCCTGGAGGTTAGAACAATCTCAGTGTATGATGTACAGAAGCAAGAAGAAATAGTTCTACAGTATGCATTCCAAACAATTTGATTAAATCTCTGTGTAGGCCCTTTGTTCTAGAAAAATGATCCTTCTTCTTAGCAAAGAGGTAGCTCTTTTACAACAATAGTCCAAAATTCTTTCACCAGGCAAAAGTCCCTACTATGGTGCTCTACACCCCTATTTATACTAACTCTATCCATCAACTAGGAGATTCCCAGGCTTCTTATTCACCTACCTGGATGAATCTAACGGTTTCAAAAACAAACAAATAAAAACAAATTACACAGGTCTTTCCTTGATGGAAATACATGCTCCTTTATTTTTCCTGCATCTTTAAACCAATTTCGTGGTCCTTCATCTTACTAATCTTCGTTCATGTTTTCATTGCGAATTCAACCTGGGCCGTTGAACAAGTTTCCGCCAAGATCTCCGCCGTTCAAACTTTAAGCCTCTGCCATATTCCGCGAATCTCCAAAGTTCATTAATTAGTGCATGTTGAATGAGCAGAATTTTTCTCTGTTGTAGACCTAATTTCGAGATCTCAACCGTTGATCTATGCAACCCTTTAACCAATTCTGCAGATTTCAAAAGTTATTTTCCATGAGCATGTTGAATTAGCGAAATGCACGTCCATCATCGATCTGACTCCACCTTTGATCTTGGTCGTTGAAAGATGTAGCCCTTTAACCAATTCCGCAGATCTGAGAGATTTATTTCATTCGCGCAAGTTAAAACAACAGAATTCTTCAGGAATGTAGATTTGTATCTGCCATGAATCTCAGCTGTTGAAAACTGCAACCTTTACCTGATCTCGCAATCGCCCATCCTAATTTGGTGAACCATAGTACCTGTAATACATAAAGAGAACATCATGAGAGATATATCTAATCTGGAAACAACAATAATTTATCAATGGCAACTGTAACTAATCACCATACTTTCAATTGTAAGTTTAATGATGTGTGTCATTTATTTAAACAAAACAAAAACATGATGATTAGCACCCTGTTAAGCAAGAAAAATATTTAGTTTAAGTTTCGGGAGAAAGATTTCTTAGTTTCCCCATTGATTCACGATAAAAAAATAAAACAGAGGTTGGATGGCTCAGATCATCTCAAAGATGGATTGGGTCTGATTTGAACCGCTAGATCATGCAGCCTTGATAGCTCCTGTCTATTGATTTTTTTGAGCAGTATCGAGAGCCATTCTCTTTGGAGAATGGGGCCACCTGGTCCATGACCACGTTGAAGACTCAACCCGGTGTTGAGTGACCATTCTGTTGAATGTTAGATATCTGGTTTGGGACCATGATATAGACCCAATTCTGCCCTGGGTAGACTCAACCTAGTGTTGAGTGAGCATTCTGTTGAATGGTAGAGATCTGGTCCAGGACCACGATGTGGACCAGTCTAGTACTGGTAGATTCAACTTAGTTCTGAATAGCCATTCTCTTGGAGAATGGAGGCACCTAGTCTGTTACCAGGAAGGCACTGTAAGCCCTAGATTGGGTCTAGGCATGTGCGACAGTCTAACCCTTGATCTATGGGCTTTGTGTACTTCTCCAAGGCTTAGCTACCCTTGGTTAAGTTACCCTAGTACCAGATGTAGGTGTCACACAGAGTGTGAGATAAAAGCATTAGTAACTCTCTTGGTTTATGATGATGTACTTTTGGAATAAAAAAGACCACAGGGGCACTTGGAAAAAGGCTAAAGTCAAAAGTAAAAAATACATAAGGAATTTTGGACCACATGAAAAAGACCAGAGGTGAAAGTCAAATTACGTAAGGACTTTTTGGGTAAAAGTCAAAGTTACTAAAATGATCCTTTTGGTAAGAAGGTAAATGTGAAATTAGGACAAGAGTAAAAGATTATTATTTTATCTGTCCTAATTTTGGCCCACTTATAGGTGAATGAAGATTATAAAAGAAGATCAAGTCTTCTCATTATCATACACACAATTTTGCTCTCACAAGTGAAGCTGCTATTACTGAAGATTCCATTGAAGACTATTTTTATGTTTTTGCCCCAGCTAGGGCATCCATCTCAGCTAATCCTCAGCTAGGGTTTTATCAACAAATTCATCTTCAACAATATCAAGACAACCTCCTTCAGGACCAAAATAGACCTCATTTTTTCGGGCAGCTAGGAAAATTCGGGCAGCTTCCTTCTCTTCTTATGAGCTGGTTTTATTCTCCTGTGGGCAGCCGTGAGAGAGCACTGCCCTCTTACACCTCCGGGAAGCCTATAGCAGGCCAACTCGAGAGGGTTAAGGCACCCACAACACCTTTGGGTAGTTTGTGGGCCAGCTCGTGAGGGTTGCAGTAGCCTACAGGCCCTCCGGGTGCCCTTGGGTAGACCCGTGAGGGATCTGCAGCAGCCCATAGGGTTGCCGGGCTTGGGGAAAACCCTTGGGAAAGGGTTGCCTACCCTCGGGCAGCTGTTTTGCTGCTAGAGGAGCTTTTGGGCAGCCATCAGAAAATCCGGGCAGAGAGGAAAAGCATCTGGGAAGGGCAAAACAAAATCAAACGGGAAGCCATTGACGGAAATTCGGGCAGCTGATAAAAATTTCGGGCAGGTAAAATTTAATTCTAGGCAGCTTGTTTTAATTTCTGGGCAGTGAACTGTTGGTTTTCGGGCAAGCCCTATTTTTCCTGGGCAGATCTGATAAATGTTGTACAGAGTCCAGATTTGTTATTTCGGAGCAGAGTTGGAAATTTGAGTGTCTAGGGCTTGAAACCCTTGCTCTGATTTTTTGAGAAAATTTGACTATAATTGTGGTTAAACCCAGATTTGGGTTTGAGGAACTTTTTGAAGAATTTCCTAAGTCATCTCATTTACGAGATGAGCTACTACTGCTTTTTTGGGGGTTTTGTCCTTTGAAGGTTTGCCCAGTGAAAAAATCTTGTGTCCATTGTGCTGATGTGATGAATGTATTTTTTACACTTGTCATTTGTTTAAGTTTATGTGCAAATTTTTAAGTATTTTTGCTAATGCTAAAATTCAACATGGTATCAGAGCTTAGCATGTAAAAACACAGTAAAGGGACACTGTTGTTGTTTTTACTAGATCTTGGGATAAGATTTGCAGATCTAACATTTGACTAAGTGGCATAGATGGTGACCATTGGTTTCAAACCGGAAGAGAAGCTCTATGGTTCAACCAACTTCAACTACTGGAAGGCCAGGTTAACAACCATTCTAGATGAAAATGACTTGGATGACATTTTTCTTAATGTCACAGAAGGGCCAACGACAAATGCTGGTAGGCTTGCCTATAAGAGGAAGCAAGGTAAGGCTAGAAGAATAATCTATGATTCTGTCAGAGAGTCAGTGATTCCCAACATCACACATTTGAATACTACTAAAGAATGCTTTGATACTTTGGTCAACTTATACGAAAAGAAGGCTCCCAGTCAGAAGAGAGTCTTGAAGAAGAGGCTATGAACTTTGAAGCTGGACAAAGATGAAAGTGTTGGTTCCTTCTTCACTGAGATTGCACAGGTAAGAGATCAACTCATTGCTATTGGTATTACCGTTGATGATGATGACCTTGTGCAAACAATGGTTGATGGTCTCCCAAGCTCTTGGGAAACTTTCATGGCATCCGTCTATGGACGTGAGAATCAACCAACATTTGAAAAGATTTGGCATGACTGCATAGAAGAAGAGGGAAGGACTTCATGAAAGGTAACAAAGGAAGGTGACCTTGCACTTGCAGTTGGGTTTGAGATGAAAGACCTTGGGTTGATGCATTACTTCCTAGGTTTGGAGGTTTGGTAGAGAGATGGGTGCTTCTTCACTGGACAGGGGAAGTATGCAGTAGAGATCTTGAAGAGATTCAAGATGGGGAATTGCAAGCCCATGTCCATTCCTCTAGTTTCCAACTAGAGGAAGATTGATGCATCGGGGTTAGAGGAGTTTGATCCTACATTGAGTCGCCAGCTCATCGAATCGCTCATGTATCTGGTCAACACATGACCATACATTAGCTTTGTAGTCAACTCTTTGAGTCGGTCCATTGCGGACCCTCGAAGAGTGCATTGGACATCTGCGAAGCATGTGCTTCGCTATATCAGAGGTACAATGGAGTACGGGTTGGTTTATGAGCGTAGTGGGAGTGCACAGTTAGCAGGCTTCACAGATGCCAACTAGGCAGGATGTGTAGAAGACTTGAAGAGCACTTCAAATCAGGAGTTATCTATTGGTTCAGCAGAAAGCATAAGTCAGTTGCATTGAGCTCGCCAAAGGCTGAGTACATGGCAACCAATTTTGTTGCATGTGAGGGAATGTGTCTGAGAAAATTGTTGGAGTTTCTGCAACTTCGGAAAATATTATTATTGTACTTCTTATTGTACGTTCTGTGGGAGTTGAACTTGATGTAATCAATCATGTAAACTCTAGAAGGAACCATGTGAACCTTGGGTTGAAAAGCAAGCAAAAGAAAAGGATAAAAATAAATTATTAAAATATATTTTATTGCTCCCCCAAGAGAAGTTGGCCCATTGAATTTTCCACTTGGAAAATCAATGTAAATAGGAGGCGGCCCTCATTATAACACACATTCACTCAAGTGAAATTCGCATCATTGGGAGAGAGAAGTTCGCACCTGCTGAAGGAGAAGACTGTTTTGGGGTTAATATCTCTGGAAAGTGCTTACATCTTTTCTCTCTCTTCTTTGTACACTATTCTCATAATTATCATCTCTATACGAAGGTTGTTGGGTTTTCTCCCATTTGGGTTTCCCGGGATAAAAATTATTTTGTTTATGTTTTGTGCTTTGTCTTTCTTCTAGTGATACTATTGGTAAATGCAATTAAGATATACTGCTATAATCTTGTGAAAATCTAACATGGTATCAGAGCAGTGCTAGAAGAAGCCATTGCCAGAACATTGTCGGAACCTTGCCAGAACTAGGGTTTCATCTTTCAATGCCTTTGCTCAACTTTTTGTCAAGAAAAGAGCCTTGGGAATTTCACTCTAAGGAAGGTGCATCTTTTGGTGAAGGCGGAACTCAATTCTAAGAATTTTCAATTTTTGACCTAATTCTACAGCTGCAATCAGAAATTAGGGTTTCATTTTTTGACCTACTTCCTCCATAGTTTTGGCTTGACTCTACCTCTTCTTAACTCGCCTCTCTAGGGCACATTCACATGTGGAGTCAGTTTTCCAAAACTCCAACTTTCATTTTTTACCTAGCCTCTGCTAGGGTTTTAGATCCAGATCTGCAGTCAAGATAATTGGTATGAGAGAGGAGAGCTTGTACTGACCGAACACTCTACCAGTCCAAGCCCTAGTCCATGACTCTACAAGTATGGGTGAGCTATGGCACAAAAGACTAGCTCATATAAATTACAAAGCTCTCCAGCAATAAAGAATACAGTGTCAGGTATACCAGTGCTCCAGGTAGACCATGGTGGCACATGTAGAGGATGTGCACTTGGAAAGGACGTCAAGAAATTCGTCCCAGATAGTGATCACATATCCAAAGAAATTTTGGACCTAGTGCACTTTGACTTGAGCGGCCCAATGACAATTGCTTCATTGGGAGGATATCATTACTATGTAACTTTCATTGATGACTACTCACTGAAGACTTGGATATACTTTCTCAAGACCAAGAAAGCCGAGGAAGTACTCGGTAAATTCAAAGAGTTCAAAGCACAAGTTGAGAATTTGTCAGGGAAGAGGATAAAGATCCTGAGATTAGATAATGGTGGAGAATACACCTCCACAAAATTCAATAATTTATGCAAGGAAGTAGGAATTAAGAGGGAGCTCACAGTTCCCTACAACCCCCAACAAAACGGGGTTGCTGAAAGAAAGAATAGAACAATTGTGGAGGCAACTAAAGCCATGATAAATGACTAGAGCCTACCTATGTTCTTATGCGCAGAAGCATCCAGAACAACTGTATATGTACAAAACAAATGCCCACATAAAGTAGTGAAGAACATGACCCCGGAAGAAGCTTTCACAGTAGTAAAACCAGAAGTGGGTCACCTCCGACTCTTTTACTGTCTAGTCTACATTCATGTGCCCAAAGAGAAAAGGATGAAGTTAGAACCTTCAGGCAAGAAGGGAACTTTCGTGGGATACAGTGAATCTTCAAAAGCATACATAATTTATATACTGGGATCCAGACAGATTGAAGTTAGCAGGGATGTGACCTTTGAAGAAGAAATGGCTTTCAGAAAAGGCAGAGGATCAGACATGGAGATCGATGATGAGGAGATGGAGATGGGATCATCTCCCCCTCTAGTCTAGAACGAGTTAGCAAAGAAAGATGAACCCATTAATCCCATAGATCTAGTTGCGACAGATGATGTTTCCAGAGATATTGCAGTGAAGTAGAATTGATCCAGATGGGCACTGTTACCAACTATTTTGTACAATAGTTGAACCTCCTTGTTGAGATGCCATTTGATGAACATGGTCAATGTTCATATCAAGTGCAGCAGAAGTTAAGAATGTTTTGTTTGGCCAATTTTGGCTAGTCATTTTTATTTTAACGCTGAAATGACCATACCCCATGGGGTTTTTGTAATAAAGTGTGCTAGTAGGGGTTTTGAGTGGCTTGGTCCCCTAAGAGGTAGATTTCAACAAAGGTATTCCAAGGAGTTTTTTCCCTTGTCGATTATGATTTGCCTGTAGCTGAGTATAATCGATGAGTTTTTCTCCCGCTTCCTCCAAAGCTGGAATGCCCGATTTTGAAATTTGGGCCTTGGGGGTTATTAGAGTCAAACTAGTAAATATGAACCTACTAGACACTATTGGTATGTTCTATGGTCATTTCCTAAGCCCTAGGGTGCTTTAAAAATTTGTCAATTTTTTTTTACAGGCGGCGTTGAATTTTATTTTTCATTTTTGACTATAGAGAATTAATTAAAATTTTCAATTAATTAAACTATTTTGACCATGGTTTAATTGAAAATTTTCAATTTGTAATAATTAAGTGATCCGGGGTGGGTTTTTGGCAAATAAACACTTATTTTCTAAGCCAAAACATTCATTAGATCGCTAGACACACTTATGCTAAGTTTTAGACTATTATTTGGCCTTGAAATTAATATTTTCTCAAAAAACCCAAAAATAAGAAATATTAATTAAAATAATAAAAAATAATAAAATGGAGAAAATCAAAATATCTTCAAAAAAGACCAAATTGAATAAAGTAAAGGGCTAATTAGCTCGACAAAAAATATCTGGGATGATTCCAATCAAGTCTGGACTGATTTGAGTCAGTATCGGAGTGCTACAGTGAACTTCATCTTGGGATGTGTGCCCCTCTCCATGCATGGACGTTTTTCCTTTTTGGCACATTTTTATTGGATTGGTGATAAAACCGAGGAGGGATGAGGCCACCTCACCGCCCCTCATTACTCCAGCACTCAGTTGCAACTCAGTTCACTCCAAATCATTGTGCCGAGCTCATTCAATCAAGGAAATCATCGTAGTGTGCCTCTTTTGATGCCGAGTCCTGACTTAGGGTTTTAAGCCCTATCTTTCTCTACTTTTGTATAAATAAGAGTCTCTTCTTCCCATTTGCATATGGATAAATTGCAAGAGAACTCTGCCAAGATTGTAACTGAGATTTGATAACGGAATAAAGTGACTTTGGAGGTCTATGTGTGGGTTATTTTGCATGTGGTTTTCACCTTGCGAGGTGATATTGTTTCTCAACCCTCTCTTTATTTTAATTAATGTTGATCAATGTTAGCTCACGAAGTCTATAAATCTAGCAAGGCAGGGTAGTCATTTAAAGTTTTAATTTGATTATCTATGCAATTTTCATTATATATGTGAAGTATATATGTGAAGCGCGCAGGAAGTAGTCAGTTATACCAGTGCCTTTCATTATCTATTTTGATTATTACATCCTAGCAGTTGATCACTTTATTTGTATTGAGTTGTGTTGGTTTCAGGAATCACCCAAAGAGGCGGGGTTGAACTTCAACCGGTTTCTCATCAAGAGTTTTTTAACATCATATTTTCACCATGCAGGTTCTTCAAAGCATTTAATCCGGCATCAAAAAACATATGGCTAAAAAGGGGCTCTTTCTTACCTCTATTAATCAAACTTTAAAAAAATATTTTCCTTGGGTTGTGAGATCCCCGCATCCTTCTTCTTCTTCTTTTTCTTTGCCCTCTTATCCATCTTTTTTGGCCCCTATTTTGGTTTGCTTCCTTTGCCTTCATTTCTTTTGTCTTTTTACTCCTCTTTTTACCTCTTTGTTTTACTGGTTTTTACTCTATTTTTCCTTGCTGTTTGCTCTCTTTTTCTCCACTCTTCGCTGCCCTCATTCTCTTTTTACTTGCAGCCATACATGCCTTTTGTTGGTTGTCATATTTACCAAAATTTTGCAGCCAACTTTTCTCCTAGTTGGTGCCCTCTTTCACATTTATTTTTAACCCTTTTGGGCACTTTTTTCACACCCTTTTTGTCCTTTTTCAAGCCTCTTATCCTCTCTGATTTGCAACCATCTTTCTTCCTACTTGGATGCCCTTTTTTTTGCTTTTTGTTGCTTCCATCCAACTTCTTTGTTGGCTGCCCTGTTTTTCCATCTTTTCAGCTTTCCGTTTTACCCCTTTTTCTTTACATGTTTTTTCTCTAGTTTTTGCTTCAAAAAACATTAAATTTTTACATTAAAAAAGAGTTATTTTGCATTTAAATTAGTTTCTTTTTATTTTAACAATAATGGGTGCTTGAGTACTTGTTGGTTTTGTGCAGATATCGAAGAGGAAAAGTGAACCAAGGACTTGAAGATTGAAGAAATTGTAAAACCAAGAAAACTTGCATCCTTGTAAAAGCCATTAAGGCTTCTTTCCATAGTTTTTATTTCTTGCTTTCTTTCAAGGGTTAAAATCCCTCTGATTGTAATTATTAATAAAGAGGACTAGTGGGGTTAAGCCTCCCACACTTTTTTCTACTTCCCCTATTTGTGGGAAGGGTGTCTTGTCTTTTCATTGCTTAGTTTAGATCTCTTTTAGACGTAGTTTTATTTCCTACTAATTGCTAGATTCAATTTCATTGCATGCATGCCATTTACTTCATCATGTTTCTTGCTCTTTGATTAATTATCTTAAAAAGAACCTAAAGAATCTTGAACCTGTCATAAGCAAGTCAAGAGCACTTTCTATCGAAGAGCACTTGCATTGGATTCACATCATAGATTAGATAAGACTCTTGAATCTCACCATAAGGTGGATCAAGAGCACTTTCTGTCGGAGAGCTTGGTTTGTTAATAAAATTTGCAACTCATCATCCCCTAAAATTGGAATTTACCATTTTACAGTGTGTATGCTCTACCCGTTCGGGATACCCATAAGCACTGGAGCTATTTAATTCACAGATTTAATTCCAATTTCACACTTAATAAAATTTACCACCCTGCATTGAGTGCAATATTCTAAGTGGGGAAATCTTTACTGTGGGCGCTGGGTAGCTTTCTTGGTTTCACAGTAGTTGGAAAGTTATCGAATGCCTCGCTGCAAACCGGAGGGTCCGACGTGTCTTCGAACAAGGCCACTTAGAATATTTTCGGTAATTCTTTTCACCCAATCAACAAGATCATTCATAAAATGTACACTAAAATTTGACCAAGTACATTTGCAAAACGATCTCACAAACATCAGAGACTTACATTTTTAGCATCCTGACTCCATTTTAGGCACTGGTCTGTTTATTCTTGCATCATCTTGTTTGGACCATTTGTCCATTTGTTTAAGTTATTTCATGCGTGGATGCTTTAATTATTCTTATCATATTTTGCAAATAGCAACGTGGATTGCGTAATTGGTCTTTTTTGTGTATATCAAAACTCCTAAACAACACTAATTTTCACCATTCATCGAAGAAAACTTTAAAACAAAAAGTCCTAGACAACCTTTTTAGGGACTACCCCCTTTGGCTTCGTTAGGAGTTAGCCTAAGCTGAGGAGCTGGGATCAGGTGACATCACCTGGCTCTTTGCTTTTCCCCAAGGCCACACCTTTCCCGCTTAGGGAAACAACAGTGCAAAAGATTTCTGCTGACAGTGTGCATTCGGTGGACAAAATCTCTGGCGCTGTTGCCGGGGACAAATCTTTTTGTTCCTGGACGACTTTAACCTTAGTTTTTTCTTATTTTTCCATCTTTTTGATAGATTTTTAGTCCAATCAACTCTCTAAAATTAGACTTGAATCCATCTGGCGGCTCCACTGTCAAATAACTTACCAAGATATTCAACTAGAAGAAACTTTGAAGGCTTACTAAATTTCATCCCTGAGCCTGAATAGGTTTATAGGAGGAGATTGTGTAATATCCCGGATCCGGTATGGTCACAAAATATATGAATTTATCAACATTAATCAATTTTACATTGATTTTTCGTCAAACACTTTGTAACATTCCATAACACATTACAATGGAGAGATAATGTTGGCATCTTTATTATGACTAACAAGGGCAAACGGTACAATAAATATGGCTGTGATAGTAGCTACCAAGATACATTCAACAAGAACCTGGAAGTGATGCCAACTCGAATTATGAAGCTCCAATGAAGACCTTGAATGGATCCTCCCCCTTTGTCCAACTAGGGTGGATCCGTCACACCACCGAAACTAGACCAGAATGGATGGATGGGGTTTTCCAACCCCAAACGAAAACTCTAGGCTAACCTCTAGATGGTCTCAAGAACAAATCTCCAAATATTCATGCATCCCCTTTCCATTTTCCTTTGCCTCCTTTTATACTTGAAAAGTCTCCAATACCATGGATAAATACCATGGGCCAATGAAAACCATGTTCCATTATCACCTTTTGTCCATACCATAGAAAAATACTATAGAATACTAGAAACCATGCACTAAGTAATTATTGCTTCCCCTTGGCCAATAATTATATTTTTTGAGCTTGAATAATATTACTGGCTAATTTCCCCAATTAAATCATTTTCTCCTTTTTTGTCACCATTAATAATTTTTCTAAATTCTTCTTAGGTGACCTTGGTCTATTTTCCTTAGGCCAATATTGGGGACATGACAGATTGAATAAGTTAGTTTCTCGTAGGATCCTTGAGAATATTGGATCTGAGTTTGTTTTAGACATCCGTAACTTGTTTGAAGAAAATGATGATCAAAATTGTTTTTCTGACATAATGGGTGAGTATTTTACTCAACTCAACTTCTCTCAGATAGCAGGTCAACCCCATCGTCTTCCAGACAAACCTGTAGAGAAACTCCCTATGTTCACTGGCACCGAGGCCATCACTTCCACCATGCATCTCAGAAGTTTCTCAAGATGTGTCAATGCCTCTATCAGTGATACTGCACATCAACATGATGATGTTTATATGAAACTCTTTGCTCTTTCCTTGGATGGAAGGGCTGGTGACTGGTACAACAATTTACCGGATAACTCCTTTGCTACACTTGCAGTTTTCAAGACTGCTTTCACTAACAAGTTTGTTGAAAAGAAGGAACCTAGGCAACAACTGGCTTCATTGACAAACATAAAGAAGAATGAGAACAAGACTATGGATGAGTTTAATGAGAGATTCACAGAACTATCAAATGCCATTCCTGCCACTTACAAATCACCTGCACCATCTATCTTGCTTTATTACATTGAAAGCACTTAGTGGGAAGATGCAATATCAGATAAGGGATAAAGAACCCACTACTCTTCTAAACACACAAGAAATGGCAGTCCAAATAGACAGAAATATGCAGTCTTCAAGTGAATCCAACCTTCCTGGTTATTCAAGGTCCTCAACTCCTTTAAAGTCAAATGAGCATAAAGAAGAAGATTCCTATAAAAAACGAATGATGGAAATGAAGGAAAGATTTGAAAGAATGGAAGACAGACATCTAGCCCAAATGAAAGAAATGTAGGGCAAGGTTATCAGTATGGAAAGAGCACAGTCTCAACCTACCCCAAGAACATTCCTTCCAAAAAGTAATTGGCAAAGAAAAGCACCCAACCATGAACAAAGGCTTCCTTATCAATTAGAGGTTGCTAACATGGTTGAACCTTACACGCCATTTTGTAGGGCATGTAAAGACTTTCATGGGGAATCTTCTTGCCATTATGCATGCTATGTTTAGGAGCATGGTTTTCTAGTGGGTTGTGGTCCTAAAGCATCATCAAGAGAGCTTGAGTATATAGACCATTAGAGGAAATTTCAACTCAAAATGGGCCTCCTAAGGAAAAATAATAAAATAATAAAATAATATTTATTAATTTTGGAGGAAAAAAAGAAAAACTACTTTTTTGTTCATATTTTCGACATATCTCTTTGTGTTTTTACTCAAATTTCGATCAATAGAACTCGTTGGATGCAAAATTAAATTCTGCATCTAACGAGTACCCACTTGGCATACTTTTGACAGGCCCTATTACCCAAAAAACAAGAAATACCAGAAAAAAAGTGATGATGACATCATCATCACGTTTTTCTGGTATTGTCATCATCACTTTTTTTCTGGTATTTCTTGTTTTTGGGGAAGCGGGGCCCATCAAAAGTATGCCAGTTGGTTACTCATTGGATGCGGAATTTAATTCCACATCCAACGATTTCTTCTGATCGAAATTTGAGTAAAAACACAGGGAGATATGTAAAAAATACGAACAAAAAACGTAGTTTTTTTATAATACCTATCCCCATATTTATATTAAAAACT
>LPNX010809394.1:104671-117717 GCA_001517045.1 Pseudotsuga menziesii | reverse complement strand
CACTGTCAGTTATACAGCATTCAACATTTTCACATATTAGTCTGAGATCCGTCTGCAATCTATCAATCTCAGTCTTATCTCGGTCTGCAATATATTACTGTCAGTGATACATAGCCTTATATTGGTCTGCAATATCAATCTCAGCCCCTATCCAGACTTTGCAAGAAAAATAGGGTTTACTTCAACAAAAAATTAGGGTTCACTTCAAAATTCACGAGCATATATATGATCAGGCACCAGTTTTCAACGCAGGCACCAGTATATTATATTATCAGACTCCACGCATAACAGAGGTAGAAACTAGGGTTTCTGTAGTTCCCAAAATATTGCAGCACTAATCAAAAAAACGTTTTACCTCCACGCAACCTATCAACACTTCAAAGCAGTAATACTAGATGATAAATAAACTTGCTTCTATGTGTTGCAGCTCTCACAACACAGCCAGAAGGCACATCTCTCCACGCATCTCTTCTCCGCGCAGAACAGTCTCCACGCAGTCTTTAATCTCGATCAAAATCACCAGCACCCTGAGGCGCACATCATATTATTCAGAAGACAGTCTTTAATCTTCAACACGCAGTCACACTTCAGTCTTCAACGCACAGGCTTTACGCTCAGGCTACACGCAGTCAGCACAATCTCTCCATGCAGCTCTTCAAGTTCACTCCACGCTGGTCTTCAGTGCAGCACCAGGCAGTCTGCAACGCAGCCTTCACAGGCAGTCTCCAATGCAGTTTCAATGTTGTGCAGCGAACTGGATGTAGCAGTGGACGGTGTAGCAGGTCGTAGCAACTTCACCATTGATCAGAAGCCTGAAGAGGGAGCGGAGGCACGCCAGGCACACAACCAGCAGCAAGAGTCTTCAACGTGACTGTGCAATGGGTCAAACAACTCAAAACGCCAGCAACATGTATCATCACCAGTTTTCTCCCTTCAAATCACCAGCTAGGCAGGCAGACAGCTAGCTCAAAACACATTATATATCAGTGCGCTACATATATCAAACAATCTCATAACTGAGAAAATTAGCTCTTTACAAGGAAAAAGCGAAAACAGAATCCAGCTTGAGCTTTGCAACATAATTCAAATACGCTACCCTTAATTAAAAAATCACATAGGGGCTAACTCCATGTAATCAGTATTTACAGGCAACATCTTGGAGTAATTTTTTTGACTCAGCTGAACCTCCAAGGGCCGTCTTCAAAAAACCATCCAGGATTCCTCCGGCCAACATTATCACTTGAATTTGATGCATTCTGTCCACGCTAGGAAGAACGAAAGGGCCAGAGAGAAGATAACAGACCGCGCCTGCCTTCTCCACGCAGGTCCTCACAGGAGTGCCTTCACGCATAAAACTAGGGCAAAGAAGGGTTTAACTCAACGCACAAACTCAACAGCGCAGTCACACTGATACACAAATCGTAGGATAAATTAGGGTTTACCAGAGATATACTCACAAACAGCAACAACGAAAACTGAATGGAGATCGTGGATAAAACTTAGGGTTAGGCTCTTCATTAAGAAAATAAACGCACATAATGAATGCGCGCAGGGGCAGACTGGCAGGCAGTCTGGCAGCCAGGAGGGCGCAGAAATGCAGCAGGGAGTTATGGCAGACAACCTGCTCTGATACCAGTTGTTAGGTATAACTCCCGATTCGATTCTCTATTCACGACTAAAACATTAATTTATAGATTACAATGAGGCGGTTGAGAACCAGCCTTTTCACCTTCCCGGGCAACTATTCAAATTCCTATTTAATTATTTATTTACAATAATCCTGACGGATTATATTCTAACACAAATGAACACTTATTTTCTAAGCCAAAACACTCATTTAACCCCTAGACACACTTATCCTAAGTTTTGGAATATTATTTGGCCTTGAAATTAATATTTTCTCAAAAAACCCAAAAATGAGAAATATTAATTAAAATAATAAAAAATAATAAAATGGAGAAAATCAAAACATCTCAAAAAAAGACCAAATTGAATAAAGTAAAGGGCTAATTAGTTTAGAAAAAAACATCCGGGATGATTCCAATCAAGTTTGGACTAATTTGAGTCAGTATCGAAGTGCTACAATGAACTTCACCTTGGGATTTGTGCCCCTCTTCATGCATGGACGTTTTTCTTTTTTGGCATGTTTTTATTGGATTGGTGATAAAACCGAGGAGGGATGAGGCCACCTCATCCCCCCTCATTACTCCAACACTCAGTTGCAACTCAGTTCAACACTAAATCATCGTGTCGTGCTCATTCAATCAAGGAAATCACCGTAGTGTGCCTCTTCTGATGCTGAGTCTTGATTTATGATTTTAATCCCTATCTTTCTCTAGTTTTTGTATAAATAAGAGTCTCTTCTTCCCGTTTGCATATGGAGAAATTGCAAGAGAACTCTGCCAAGATTGTAACCAAGATTTGATAACGGAATAAAGTGACTTTGGAGGTCTATGTGTGGGTTATTTGCATGTGGTTTTCACCTTGCGAGGTGATATTGTTTCTCAATCCTCTCTTTATTTTAATTAATGTTGATCAATGTTAGTTCATGAAGGCTATAAATCTAGCACGGTAGGGTAGTCATTTAAAGTTTTAATTTGATTATCTATGCAATTTTCATTATATATGTGAAGCGCGCAGGAAGTAGTCAGTTATACCAGTGCCTTTCATTATCTATTTTGATTATTACATGCTAGCATTTGATCACTTTATTTGTATTGAGTTGTGTTGGTTTCAGGAATTGCTAGAAGATGAGGGGTTGAAGTTCAATCGGTTTCTCATCAAGGGTTTTTTAACTTCATACTTTCACCATGCAGGTTCTTCAAAGCATTTAATTTGGCATAGAAAAACATACGGCTAAAAAGGGGCTTTTCTTACCTCTATTAATCAAATTTAAAAATAATATTTTCTTTGGGTTGTAAGATCACTGCATCCTTCTTCTTCTTCTCTTTCTTTGCCCTCTTATCTATCTCTTTTGTCCCCTTTTTGGGTTTGCTTCCTCTGCCTTATTTTTTTTTGTCTTTTTACCCCTCTTTTTACCTCTTTGTTTTATTGGTTTTTACGCTGTTTTTCCTTGCTTGTTTGCTATCTTTTTCTCCACTCTTCACTGCCCTCATTCTCATTTTATTTGCAGCCATACATGCCTTTTGTTGGCTGTCCTATTTACCAAAATTTTGCAGCCAACTTTCCTCTTAGTTGGCTGCCCTCTTTCACACTTATTTTCAGCACTTTTGGGCACTTCTCTGGCACCCTTTTTGTCATTTTTCAAGCCTCTTTTTCTCTTTGATTTGCAGCCATCTTTCTTCCTACTTGGATGCCCTGTTTTTGCTTTTTGTTGCAGCCATCCAACTCTTTTGTTGGCTGCCATGTTTTTCCATCTATTCAACTTTCCATTTTACCTTTTTCTTTACACGCTTTTTCCCTAGTTTTTGCTTCAAAAAACAATAAATGTTTGCATTAAAAAAAAGTTATTTTTGCATTTAAATTAGTTTATTTTTGTCTAACAATAATGGGTGCTTGATTACTTGTTGGTTTTGTGTAGACATCAAAGAGGAAAAGTGAACCAAGAAGGACTTCAGGATTGGAGAACTTGTAAAACCAAGAAAAACTTGCATCCTTGGAAAAGCCATTAAGGCTTCTTTCCTTAGTTTTTATTTCTTGGTTTCTTTTCAAGGGTTAAAATCCCTTTGATTGTAATTGTTAATAAAAAGGACTAGTGGGGTTAAGCCTTCCACACTTTTTTCTATTTCCCCTATTTGGGGGAAGGGTGTCTTGTCTTTTCATTGCTTAGTTTAGATCTCTTTTAGACTTAGTTTTATTTCCTACTAATTGCTAGATTCAATTTCATTACATGCATGCCATTTACTTCATCATGTTTCTTGCTCTTCGATTAATTATATTAAAAAGAATCTAAAGAATCTTGAACTTGTCATAAGACAAGTCAAGAGAACTCTATATTGGACAGCACCTGCATTGCATTTGCATCATAGATTAGATAAGACTCTTGAATCTCACCATAAGGTGGATCAAGAGCACTCTCTGTCGGGGAGCTTGGTTTGTTAATAAAATTTGCAACTCATCATCCCCTAAAATTGGAATTTACCATTTTACAGTGTGTATGCTCTACTCGTTTGGAATACCTAGAAGCATTGTAGCTATTTAATCCACAGATTTAATTCCAATTTCACACTTAATAAAATTTACCACCCCGCATTGAGTGCAATATTCTAAGTGCGAAAATATTTACTGTGGGCGCTGTGTAGCTTTCTTGGTTTCGCAGTGGTTGGAAAGTTATCGAACGCCTCGCTGCAAACCAGAGGGTCCAACATGTCTTCGAACGAGGCCACTTTGAATATTTTCGGTAATTCTCCTCACCTAATCAACAAGATCATTCATAAAACGTACATTAAAATTTGACCAAGTACATTTGCAAAACGATCTCACAAGCATTAGAGACTCACATTTTCAGCATCCTGACTCCATTTTAGGCATTGGTCAGTTTATTTTTGCATCATGTTATTTGGACCATTTGTCCATTTGTTTAAGTTATTTCATGCGTGGATGCTTTAATTATTCTTATCATGTTTTGCAAATAGCAACGTGGATGGTGTAATTGGTCTTTTTTGTGTATATCAAAACTCCTAAAAAACACTAATTCTCAACATTCATTTAAGAAAACTTTAAAACAAAAATTCTTAGACAACCTTTTTAGGGACTACCCCCTTGGCTTCGTTAAGAGTTAGCCTAAATGAAGGAGCTGGAATCAGGTGACAACAACTAGCTCTTTGCTTGCCCCCAAGGCCACACCTTTCCTGTTTGGGCAAACAATAGCGCAAAAGATTTTTGCTGACGTTGTGCATTCGACGGACAACATGCACAACAAACTTTACAAAATGCTGAGGAGCATGAAGCCCCACATGGTTCTTTCCAAGAAAGTAAAAGACCTTAGAGGTTCTCCAGTTATGTAGCATTGATGAGTAACATCATTGACTGAGAAACCACCACTTATTAAGAAGCATCTAGAGACCAAGTATGGGAGGATGCCATGGTGGAAGAATACCAATCCATCATGAAGAATGATGTGTGGGAGATTGTCCCTAGACCTGAAGAGAAGTCAGTTGTGACTTCCAAATGGTTATACAAAATCAAACATGGAGCAGATGAAAGCATTGAAAAATACAAGGCTAGATTTGTTGCCAGAGGGTTCTCTCAGAAAGAGGGAGTCAATTATGATGAGACATTTACTTCTGTGGTTCGATATACTTCCATCAGAGCGATCATTGATATTGCTTCAGCAATGGGATGGAAGTTGCATCAGATGGATTTCAAAACAACTTTTATCAATGGTATTATTGATGAAGAAGTATATATTGAACAACCAGAAGGGTTTGTTGTCCATGGAAAGGAGTCTCATGTATGCAAGCTGAAAAAGGATTTATATGGACTCAAGCAAGCATTCCGTGCTGGGTATGTACGAATAAACGAATTCCTGGTGAGTCTGGGATTCACCAAGAGTGATGCAGACCCCAACCTTTACCACAAGGTTGTGAATGATGAACCACTAATTTTGGTACTATATGTTGATGACCTGTTTCTCATTGGAAACGAGAAACTTATTGTGTGGTGTAAGAAGAAGCTTTCCTTTGAGTTCAAAATGAAGGATCTTGGATTGATGCATTACTTCTTGGGATTAAAAGTATGGAAGAAGTAGAAGGAGATTTTCTTAGGTCAGGGAAAATACATCATAGATATATTGAAGAGATTTAGAATGTTGGACTACAAGTCCATAGCTACTCTGATGGATGCAAATTTGAAGAAGCTGAGAGATTCTGCTTCAGATTCAAATTTGATCGATTCCACTATGTATCGCCAGCTAATTGGGTCCTTGATGTATCTGACGAACACCAGACTAGATATTTGTTTTGTTGTGAATGCCCTTAGTCAATTCATGTGTGAACCAAGACAGATCCACTGGACTGCTGCAAAACATGTACTTAGATACTTAAGCGACACTGTGGGATATGGTCTACTATATGATTCAGATTATGACTTGAGATTGCAAGGGTTTACATACTCAGATTGGGCCAGATGCAGTGCCAATAAGAAGAATACTTTAGGATGTTGTTTCAGTTTGGGTTCTGCAGTAATTTCGTGTTGCAGTAGGAAGCAAATCTTCGTAGCTCTCAGTACTGCAGAGGCCGAGTATATTGCTGCTAGCTCAACAGACCAAGAAGCAGTTTGGCTTCATAAACTTCTTGCAGGATTGTTTGCCCAGATTCCAGAGCCAACTATAATTCACTGTGATAACCCGAGCTGTGTGCAGATGTCAATGAATCCTGTATTTCACGACAAGTCGAAGCATATAGAGATTCGGTATCACTTCATACGTGATATGGTACAGAAAGGTGTAGTCGAGTTACAATATATTCTGATAGATGACCAGACTGTAGATTTCCTCACCAAGCCTCTTTTTAGGGTGAAGTTTGAATACTTTTGTGAAAGACTTGGAGTAGAGGAGAACGTATCTCTCCTTGAGAGGGAGAGATGACTGAGAGATATTTACTATGCTTTTACACAGGTGCCTCTACTCGTTTAGATTCTCAGCCAAGTATGGGAGAAATCCCATCGGCAGATGAGACAGACAGGTAGTAGATGGTCGGGTTCACATAGGTGCCTCTGCTTGTCTAGGTGCTCAGCTAGGTATGGGAGAAATTCGATTGCCAGATGTGTCGGACACGTAGGAGATGGCTGTGTGTTTGCATAGGTACCTCTACTCATTCAGGTTCTCAGCCAGGTATGGGGGTATCCCATCAACAGATGAGACGAACAGGTAGCAGGTGGTCATGCAAATTTGTTCGTCCAGGATCTCAAGCCAAGTATGGGGGGATCCCATTGGCATTAGAGATAGATAGGTAGAAGAAGATCTTCTCTCAGACATCTTGGTAGAACTAATTCATAATGACACTTCTCAAAGGCAACCTTCAATATGTATAGAGATGATGGAGTCAATATAGATGTAAAGATGAAACCCAGATGTTTGTGATGCTGATGAAGACCGAAGAATACCTTCTTTGTTGAGAGTGAGTGTTGGAGTTTGTGCAACTTCGAAAGATATTATTATTGTACTTCTTATTGTACCTCCTATGGGAGTTGAACTTAATGTAATCAATCATGTAAACTTTAGAAGGAACCATGTGAACCTTGGGGTGAAAAGCAAGCAAAAGAAAAAGATAAAAATAAATTATTAAAATATATTTTATTGCTCCCCCAAGAGAAGTCGGCCCAAGTGAATTTTCCACTTGGAAAATTAGTATAAATAGGAGGCACCCCTCATTATAAAACACATTCACTCAAGTGAAATTCACATCATTGGGAGAGAGTTCACACCTGTTGAAGGAGAATACTGTTTTGGGGTTTCTGTCTCTAGAAATTACTTCCATCGTTTCTCTCTCTTGTTTGTACACTGTTCTTAGAATTATCATCTTTATACGAAGGGTTGTTGGGTTTTCTCCCATTTGGGTTTCCCAGGATAAAAATTATTGTGTTATTGTTTTGTCCTTTGTCTTTCTTCTAGTGATCCTATTGGTAAATGCAATTAAGATATACTGCTATAATCTTGTGAAAATCTAACAAAAGTTGCTTTCAAGGTTATTCGAGTGTGAGCTAGAGGCTACATTGGTTCGCTGTGACAATTAAAGTGGCATCAGACTATTTGAAGATCCAATGTTCCATGATCGGAGCAAACACCTAGACATCTGGTACCACTTCCTGAAAGACCGAGTACAGAAAGGAACCATTTGATTGGAGTACATTAAGACAGATGAGCAGGGGGCAGACATTTTCACCAAGACACTTTGCAGACAGTTTTGTGAAGTTCAGAGACAAATTGGGGTTACTACCGAATCCCTTCCTTGTTGAGGAGTGTTTGAAAGTGGCAACAAGGAAGGTCTTCTATCATTTGCATGTGTCCTTGCTTGATAAAAGAGATAAAACAGGAATCCAAATTGATCATTACCTTTATCCAAAGTTTAGACTTAATAAAAGTGCATTATGTAATCTAATTTTAAATTGACTTAATGGAGGCACTTCTATAAAGTTCAAGAAAATATAATTTAAGTGATGGTTAATCTAATTTTGGCCATTGATCTCACCGGAGGATCTCATCCATTGATCCATAATGAGAGTTAGGGTTTTCGCTTGGCCATTGAGTTAACAAAGGAGATTGATTTGGTGGAAAGGACACACACATAGTTGCTTTGGCATACACATTTCCAGAAGGAGATTTCTTGCTCATAGCTTTTTAGCCGGAGAGTGATAGAGAAGTTTGCAGAAGAATTTTCAGAGAGTGAGGTAGAAGAACTTTCCTGGAGATCGACAGAGTTGCACAGGAAAATCATTGGAGGCCGTATAGTTGACATAGGGAGGTCGTACAACTGACGTAGGAAGGTCGTACAACTGACGTAGGGAGGTCGTAGAGTGACGCAGAGAAACCAGTGTGACCTTAGCAGACCGTACGCAGCCATACAGGTGACGTAGGCGACTGTATAGGTGATGTCAACATTCATACGGCTGATGCAAAGGTTGTACCATTGACGCAGAGGCATGAGGGTGACGTAGGTAGTGACGAAGGGGTCGTGTGATCTTTGTGGGGGTTTTCCTCAACAAGTTTTGGTTGTACGATTTTGCCAGGTTGGCTAAAATTGATTTTCTGTATTGTATTGCTCTATATCTTGCTAATAAAATATCTTCTTAGAGTGTTGCACATGTTTTCCCATCTTGGGTTCTTACAGGGGTTTCCATACCCAAAAAATTGGTGTCTCTATTGGTGTGATTGCTATTATATTTTTTCTCAATATTTATTTTTCGCTGCATTATTCGTGAAGAAACTCATCTGTGGTTAATAGTAATTATATATATATATATATATATATATAGAGAGAGAGAGAGAGAGAGAGAGAGAGAGAGAGAGAGAGATACTATGTAACTCAAGATTGAGGTTTAAGGAAATTGACATGGTTTTGGCATTTTCAATGAAAAAAATTTAAACCTATGGTACAAGTGTCAAAACAGATGATGAAATTTAATAAATAATCAAAGATTCAACATGAAAGAATGTGGGCAGCTGCACAAAATTATATCTCGTAAAAAATAAAAAGGACAAGAACATGTATATCTAAGACTTATGATTCTAATAGATATTGCACAATGCAAAGTGGAAAGTGCAAACCCTATACTAGATCTTGCAAGCAGCGAAGCAAAGAAAATAGAAGCATAAATTGTTTTACATACCTTGGAATTTGGATATGGTAGATTGGAGTAAATATTCACTCCACTGTTGCTTGGTTCATGGCAATGAAAACCGTAGATTTCTCTTTGTTTGCTAGGCTAAAAATGGTCATAGCATCCGAAGAGCTCAAACCCCCAACTCACATTTGCAAAATGGATCCAAAAGGCCCTTTGAATCGGCTTTTTATTGTGCGTTTGAGAGATTGGATGATAATTTTCATAGACTCATGATAAATACCAAATTTATCACGATACATTTAGTTAATGAAAATTCTCGTGATAAATAGGGGTGATATTATTGCTAAGCTTGAAAGCTGAGAATTTATTGCCTTATTGGCAATACATGGGTGACAAGTGCAACAGGGATCCAAACAAAGCCTATGGATATTCAACATTATGGCCGATCTGAAATATCAATTATAGCAGCGAACAATAGACAATATTTAATTCAATTCAACTCCAATCCACTAGGTAGATCAAGAGTAAGGATATCAAACATATACCAACAAGTTTCAACCCTTAGGGCACACTTTCAAATCATAAAATCAGTTATTGAGTCACTGCAATTAATGCATATTTACAAGAGCTAATCTACCTTATTATCTTCTATATTAATGTTAAATCACCTAATAACTCCAGCCTTCACTTATGTCAAATCAACATAACAAAACTAGTGCTTGAAATTGCCATCACAAGAAGATAATGAATGCTGAAAATTAAATTTGTGGTTGGGACAATATTGGACAGATGGAAAACCTCATATATATGTCTAAAGATGAAGTACATCTACATACCAAAGCCTCATCTCAAACCTAGTACAATCTTTTGACACTCCAAAACCCTAGCTAGAAAAAGTCATGAAAAACTCTAGCTCCACTAAAGATCCTTCACAAACTAATATCACACTAGCAATGTTGAAATATTGTAACTTCAAAGAATATTCTATATCTTTTGTGGTCTCGATGGTCCTACCGGGAGAACCACTTGTATTACTTTGTACCCCAATGCTCCTAATCGGAAGAACTAATAAGAGTCATGAGGTAGTCCCCTCTAATTGTAAAGGTGCCTCATTAGCGCCCCATTGTGGTTACTTGAGCCTACATGTGTAACTCAAGCCTACATGATTAACTCGAGCCTACATGTCGGAATTGATAATTAAAGTGAACGGATGAATATAAATAGAGGTGTGGTGCTCCTCACTTGGAACACACACTCTCACTTGTGTAGCGCATTAGTGGAGGAGAGAGAAGTAGCTGGAGAAGGAGGAGGATTAGTCTTTGATCTCCCCTTTGGTTTTACCTTTTATCTTTTGGGGCATCTATATTGATGAAGCTTTTGCTGGGTTTTTTCCTTTAGGGTTTTCCCAGGATAAATCTTTGTGTTCCTTTTGTATGGTTGTGCTTGTCTATTTTTCAGTGATCCTGTTTATATGCTTTTGTTATGAAATTGAAATGAAATACTAATGATCTAGCTGAGCATATGAAAATTTAACATGGTATCAGAGCCACCCTAAAAGAAGACATTGTCCAGCTAAAGAAGCAAGGGCTTCTTATTTTTTGGGTCTCTCTCCATAATCGATCAACAAAAGAAGGCTAGGCTAACTCTCCATTGAAGGGCGCATCTTTCTGTTGAAGTGGAATTCGATTCCGAGCATTTTCAGTTTTCGGTGCGAGAAATCAGGGCTTTCTATAGAAGGAGAATTTTTGAGTGAGCCCGGCATAGGATTTCTCTCCTCATCAAAATCAAAGTTTAGAGTCCTGGATCAAGATTTTTGGTTGGGTGAAACTTCGGGAAAGTCAAACCCTAGTTTGACCTCGAGCTGGAAAAACCCTAAATACTAAAACTGATAAGGTTTAGTACATTCGCTATATCTAGGGATTGGTGAAGGCTCAGGAGCTGAAAGTTGCAGAGGTCGAAGATAAAATCATGATGTACATTGTGTCCAAATTCAGCCTCAGATTTGCTATATTTTGGGAGATACGATCCCTCCAAGTTAGGGTTCCAGCCTCTTCCAGGATTCATCCCTAAACAGGACACCTGGGGAGAATTGCTATATCTTGGGCTACAAAGGTCCAAATGAAATTTTGGAAGATGTTCTAGAAAGGGCATGGATTGTACTTTTTGTGGTCTGAGTTTCAGACTCAAAAGATGAAATAGTAACACGTGGCAGTCCGTACAACTTCGTTGTTCTGAACAGTCCTGTAACAGGTCACCTTGGGAAAATGATCATAAGTCCCAATTGGTGAAACCAATTTTGATGAAACTTGTGGTGTTGGAACAAGGACATGCGAGGGTACCTCAGTACGAAGTTTCAGACACAGAAGAGCAGTAATTTCGAAGATAACACAGAAACAGTATCAGGCATTTCTGCAGGAGAAATTAGAAAACTAGGGCTTCCTGTTTTGGGAGCTTCCCTCCACAGTTTTCAGAAAATGAGTACATTGGACAGCTCAGCTTGAAGAGATCTATATTTCTATCCAATCAGATATGAAAGATTCTGTTGGAATATATTAAACCCACTCACAACTTAGGATAAAATAATTAATCATTATTTGATTAATTATTCACCCACTAGCTTAATTAGTTGGCATCCACTTGCACCTTAAAGTCAATGCATGCCATCTATATCCTAGGAATGATTTATTTTTGATTCTGGGTTGATCCAGAATTAGTATACAGGACTTTACAGAAGATTCTGCTTTTTTTGTTTTTTCCTACTTTTCTATGGATAAGATAAAAGCTAGTCAACTAGGAAACTGGGAGCTTTTGTTTCCAACCCATCCTCCATTAGTTTTTCTCCATTTTCTAGGATTAGCATTTTATTTCCATCTCCTTGACAACTCACTCATGCTTTTGCCAACTCGTGAGGTCCTTGATAGATTTAGCAAGTGTTTTATCCACCTATGGGAGTTTGCTATATTTTGGTAAGTCAGCCTTTTTGAGCTTTATGAGTTGTTTCCATACAATTCAACTTTCCTATGAGGGAAGTACTATTTATGTACACTATTATTCATAATTATTCAATGGAAGGATACACACCAATATTCATCTCTTCATTCATGTGATTCAGTCTCTTTTCTTCTCTCTATTTTCCTGTGTATGCTTGTGAGAATTCTAGTAGCAAGATCTATTTCTTGTGCTTCTTCTTAGCATCATTGCACATAGCATTGATCTATTATTTCTACATGGTATCAGAGCTACAAGGTTAATCAAGTTCTACAAAGCTGAGGAGCGCTTCTAGTCTCCTATCCCTCTCTGAAGAAGAGCTTGTCTAGATTACAATATTTTCTCCTAGTTTGTTTTGCAGGTTGCAGAGAGTATCTCTTAGAGCATATCAACAACTTCAATATGGATTCAAAAGTTCCTCTACTATCTCCTTTCAACTATGCTGATTGGAAGCCAAAGATGAGTGCATACTTGAAGAGGCAATGTCTCTTTGATGTCTCCATTGGTGCATTGAGTGAACCTAAGTCTTATGAAGAGAAGATTGATTGGATAAATAATTGTGATAGAGCTTATGGAATTATGTGTTTGGGAATGTCTCCAAATATATATCATCTCATAGATTCTGCTGAATTTCCATTTGAGCTTTGGAAAATTTTGGACAAAGCTTTTGGTTTGCAGGAAATTGAAGATGAAGCATGGAGCGAACCTAGCATCTCCTCTTGTTCTCTTTCTCAAGATTTCTTGGCCTCTACATTCTCTGATGAAGTTGATCATGATGAAGAAGTTTCTCATACAGTTCATGTTGCTGCTGCTCT
>LPNX010809394.1:85187-100352 GCA_001517045.1 Pseudotsuga menziesii | reverse complement strand
CAAGGATTTGAAGTTGAAGACAGATGGACTCACATATGCAAGTTGAAGAAGGCCCTCTATGGCCTGAAGCAAGCTCCCAGAGCTTGGTATGGAAGGATAGATAGTTTCCCGACGAAAGTCGATCCTAACCTTTACTTCAAGGTTATAGAAGATGAACATGTCATACTATTACTGTATGTGGATAATCTGTTCCTGACAGGGAATGAGAAACAGATTGTAGAATGCAAGAAGAAGCTCGCTGAAGAATTTTAGATGAAAGACCTTGGGTTAATGCATTATTTCTTAGGTCTAGAAGTATGGCAAAATTTAGAAGGAACCTTTCTCAACTAGGGAAAGTATGCAGTAGAGATATTGAAAAGATTCGACATGTTGGAATGCAAAGCCATGGCCACACCCATGGATTCCAACTTGAAGTTGTTAGCTGATGACTCATTAGAGTTAGTGGATGTGACTCAATACAGACATATTTTTGGGTCGTTAATGTATCTAACAAATACCAGATCAGACATTTGTTTTGCTGTGAACACCTTGAGTCAGTATCTAGTTCAACCTAGACGTGTTCACCTAATAGCTGCAAAGCATGTGATGAGATATCTAAAAGGGACTATAGACTTTGATCTATACTATGATGGAAACCATGATTACAGTTTGTATGGCTATATAGATGCAGATTGGGCTGGAAGTGTCTCAGATAGAAGAAGCACATCAGGTGGATGTTATTGTCTGAGATCTGCTATGAGTTCATGGTTTAACATGAAACGATCCAGTGTTTCTCTTAGCACGACTGATGCAGAATACATAGCAGATTACTCTGCTAAGTTGTGAAGCCATATGGCTTTGGAAGCTGATGTCAGGTCTCTTTGACTTGAAGATGGATACTACCATGATTCTATGTGATAACCAGAGTTGTGATGACAGAGAACCCTGTGTTCTGTCGTAACACATAGAAATCCAGTATTTACATACTGTAGATGCAGATGTTGGTGATTCAATATTTCTATACTGAATATAGAGATGATGATGTTTAAGTATTCCCATACTGAAGATATAGATGATATTTCAGTATTTACATACTGTAGATGCAGATGATGGTGATTGAATATTTCTATACTGAAGATGTAGATGATGATGCTTTTCAGTATTCACATATTGGAGATACAGATGGTGATAGTTCAGTATTCACATACTGAAGATGTAGATGATGATGGTTTAGATGGTGATGTGCTGACGAAGCTTCTGTCTCGAGTAAAGTTCAAACACTTTCGAGACAAGCTTGGTGTGGTTCGGAAGGACCTTCCTCGAAAGGGGGAGTAGTGATGTTGCAGTGGGATTGTATCATTCCTGGGCACTTGCCCTAAAGTGATCCGGTGACTTCGGTCCTCGAGAATGAAGAGGGATTGTATCATCCTAGGACATTTGTCCAAAAGTGATCCGGTGACCTAGGTCCTCGAGAATGAAGAGGGATTGTATCATCCTGGGACATTTGTCCAGAATAGATCCGGTGACCTCGGTCCTCGAGAATGAAGAGGGATTGTATCATCCCGGGACATCTGTCCAGAAGTGATCCGGTGACCTCGGTCCTCGAGAATGAAGAGGGATTGTATCATCTTGGGACATCTGTCCAGAATAGATCTAGTGACTTCGGTCCTCGAGAATGTAGTGGGATTGCATCATCCCTGAACTTCGATTCAAAATGTATCCGGAGGTCTCGCCCCCCGTGAATGTCGTGGGATTGCATCATCCCTGACTTCGGTTGAAAATGTATCCAGAGGTCTCAGCCCCCGTGAATGTGGGGTGGGATTGCATCATCCCTGAACCTTGGTTCAAAATGTATCCGGAGGTCTCGGCCCCCATGAAAGTGGTGGGATTGCATCATCCCTGAACCTCGGTTCAAAATGTATCCGGAGGTCTCAGCCCCCGTGAATGTGGTGGGATTGCATCATCCCTGAACCTCGGTTCAAAATGTATTCAGAGGTCTCGACCCCCGTGAATGTGGTGGGATTGCATCATCCCTGAACCTCAGTTTAAAATGTATCCAGAGATTTCGGTTCCCGTGAATGTGGTAGGATTGCATCATCCTTGGACTTAGTCCTAAAGTGATAGGGACTGATTATCCCGTAATCAATCTGGTAACTTCGGTTGTTGAGAATGTGGTGGGGATTGCATCATCCCTGGACTTTATGTCCAAAAGTGAACCAAAGACTTTTTTGTCTTTGAGATGTGGATTGCAGGTTGTTGCTGATGATGATGACGTACTGATCGAAAGATCAAAGTATGATGATGATGCCGTACTGATCGAAAGATCAAAGTGTGATGATGACGTATTGATTGAAAGATTAGAGTATGATGATGATGCCGTACTGATCGAAAGATCAAAGTGTGATGATGACGATGTATTGATCGAAAGATCAGAGTGTGATGATGACGATGTACTGATCAAAAGATGAGAGTGTGATGATGATGACTTACTGATCGAAAGATCAGAATGTGATGATGATGATGCTGTTCGAAAATTGAAGTATGATGATGATGGTGCTAATCACGATGTTACTGATCAAAGTATGATGATGATGATGTTGCTGTTCGAAAAGTCAAGATGTTGAAGATGTTGTTGCTGATCGAAAGGTCAAAGTGTTGAAGATGTTGCTGATCGAAAGGTCAAAGTGCTGAAGATGTTGTTGCTGATCGAAAGGTCAAAGTGTTGAAGATGTTGTTGCTGATTGAAAGGTCAAAGTGCTGAAGATGTTGCTGATCGAAAGGTCAAAGTGCTGAAGATGTTGCTACTGATTGAAAGGTCAAGTTGTTGCTGATCGAAGCAGTCAAAGTGTTGATGTTGCTGAAGACTGACGATTGAAGATGAAGACTACATGATGTTGAAAAAGCTTCCAATGATTTATAGATGTGTTACCCTGATGATGTTGATGGTGTCCTCTATATCTCTCCTATTATTGTTGTTGTTGATGTTGTTGTAGAATACCCTTCTAGTTAAGGGGGAGTGTTGAAATATTGTAACTTTGAAGAATATTCTATATGTATCTTTTGTGGTCCTACCGGAAGAACCACTTGTATTACTTTATACCCCGATGCTTCTAATCGGAAGAACTAATAAGAGTTAGTAGGTAGTCCCCTCTAATTGTAAAGGTGGGTCATTAGCACCCTAGTGTGGTTACTTGAGCCTACATGTGTAACTCGAGGCTACATGATTAACTCGAGCCTACATGTTGGAATTGATAATTAAAGTGAACGGATGAATATAAATAGAGGTGTGGAGCTCCTCACTTGGAACACACACTCTCACTTGTGTCGCGCATTAGTGGAGGAGAGAGAAGTCGCTGGAGAAGGAGGAGGATTAGTCTTTGATCTCCCCTTTGGTTTTTCCCTTTAGGGTTTTCCCAGGATAAATCTTTGTGTTCCTTTTGTATGGTTGTGCTTGTCTATCTTTCAGTGATCCTGTTTATATGCTTTTGTTATGAAATTGAAATGAAATACTAATGATCTAGCTTAGCATATGAAAATTTAACAAACAAGACTCCTTGGCATTAAGAAAGACACCCCCTCTCTCCTCTTCAACAAAAACCACCTAGGGTTTGGACCCCCTAAATGAGGGACTTATATCCCACTCGCTTCACCAACATGAATCCTTTATAGAATTTAATTCTAGTCTATGTTCTATTACAGCTCAAACTAGCAACCCTTTGCAAATTAAGGCAATGTATACTTAGTGCTAGTGAAGGTAAGCTCGAGAGAGAGTTAAACCCAATGCCACCATAGTTTAACCTCACAAGACTTTGGGTGACTCCAAACCCCAGGGGCGACACTAATCAACGAAAGGTACATGTAACCACCAACAAGACAGAAATACCTTCCACAAAACCTTTATAGCTATGATTAGTGCTTTATCAGAGTCAAACAATTTCAAATATAGACACTCATATATAAATGGAGTTATTCACTTTATTAAACAAAATCATATCGTTTGAGGCGATTTCATGCTTCTGAAGGCAATGCCACACTTCCCAAGGCACTCACTCCAAAAAGTGCACTCTGAAGGCAAAGTGAACAATTGGCTAGGGAGAATTTGGAGGATCAACCAGAAATACAAAACACCTTCTGATTCACAATTTATGTGGGTTTCACGGATCCCAATTCACTTCCTCCAATGAGGATGACCTCTGGGATTTGTGGATAAAACCCTAGGGTGATTTTTTATGGTGGACCAGAAAAACAAATTGACAGCTAGTTTTGGATTTTTGAATTTATTTCTAATACTCCTCTCTAGAATGTCCAATGATTCTCCATTGCAAGGCATCATCCAAGAAACATGTTGTCACAAGGTCTCCAACACTCCAAAGAAAGCTACACAAGCATCTAGTCAAGGTCTAACAAATCAAGAGAAAGCCACCTCCACATATGCATGTCCATCACAGACCAACAAAGGGGTCATCCATACACCACATACATCATATTACATGGTCCCAAGCTCCTAGTGTTAAGTGCCATCCTCCAAGTAGTGTTATCAAAACCAATCCTGTTTTGGCAAATCCAGTCGGTCCAACCAGTTTAGGCACCCAACCAATCCAAACCGTCACCCTAAACTGGAAATGGTCGGTTCTGTACCGAATCGGTCGGTTCAATACCGAAGCAGTCGGTTAAATACTGAAGCAGTTAGTTCAATACCGAAGCAGTCGGTTTCATACCAAATCGTTTTGTTCAATACTGCATCGTACAGTCGTGGCTCTGGGTCATAAAAATTCAATCTAAAAGAAAAAAACGAAAAAAGGCCTACACAAATAGCAAAAAACCTAACCTTAGCAATCATCAGTAACATTAAATGGTAATATTAAATTCTTAAAGTAAAAGTGGGATTCTCCTTATCTTTCATTTTCTATCATTTTACTTATATCTTTAATATTACCATTAATTGTTTCAAGTTGTTTAAGAGTGGTTCCAACCTCATTGGACTTCATATGTGAAATGTAGAATTTTAGATCCCATTCAGAATCAAGAGACTTAACAGTGTTCAGGGTTTCAAGATTGCAACGTTTCCATTGGATTCTATCATGTATGAGGGTAGGGGATTGGCATTTAATCAAGCGCATCAACCCCTCTCTGTACCTCTATGTTGGTGGTGCTTATTGTTTAACTCCTTTGTCATAACCTTAGTAAAAATGTACCCTTCACTTGAGCAAAATTACTCATTAGGCTAATAGGCATGTGAAGTTTTTTCTACCTTCTTTTAATGATTGGATTTGGAGGTTTCATCAAAATTGTAGGGTGTCTACTATGCACAATTAGATTCTAAACTAGTAGTACCATATGATCAGATTTTGGACACTAGAGTATAGTCATTGATTAGTGCTATGCTTATTTTTGGACTCTAGGGAGCCATTTAGAGCCCTCTTTGTTGATGTATTTTGGTTCGGAGATGAATTACACTCGGTGCTATTTTGGCTATATGCACCCATACTTGCTATATACATGAGAAACTTTGCATATTTGTGTATAATTGTTTGGATTCATATGAATGCCAATGAATATATAAGTTTTTTTTACAAAATTTGAATATTTTATGTAGTTCTTGGTTGATCAGTTTTTTGGTTTGTTTTTTTTTTCCGGTTCTGGTCTGGTTCAGATTTTTGGGTATTGACCTCCTAGGCAAGGATGCCATACCGACACTCTAACCAAGGTCAAGCATCCACCCGAACTAAGCCATCCATGTATCCATGAAGCATCACGAAGGGGCTAGGAGGCATGGTGCTCTCCTAGCAAGGTGAAAACACATTTTTGGAGTAAACCCAAAAGCTAACATTTCCTGCTTTTGTTTCAATTCTATGGTCTGATTAGGAGTTTTGTCTAATCTTAATGTTTCGTTTAGGCTTTAGTGGTTTGGTATGGGCTCAGCGATGTTCCTCTCCCACTTAATAATTTAAGATGAGTAAGAAAGAAGGAACAATAGGAAAATGAATCAGTAGTTTTTGACGTAAGGCCTGAGTATAAGTGGAGGAAACATATGCCGTCCATCCAACTTGTTTGTGTATTGGCGGGGTGGATGGGGATGTGGGGGAAGTTCCCAGGTCATTGCCATTTAGGAATATTTGCTGGTTTGGACAGTGGAAACAATCAACTTTCCCCATCATTTACAACTTTGATTTTCGGGTGTTTTTTTATGTTTTTCACTCTTTGAGGCATATTTCTGTCATGCATAGTCATCCTAAGTGGATACTTAATACAAATATTAGTCACATATTTTCTGGGTAGCAAGATAACTTTTGTGTTGATGGAAACTATTCTCGTCTGAGAGTAACATTTGCAAGAATTCCAGTATTGTGTAGTCCTAAACACATTTTTATTTTTATTGTTATGTGCAGGTTGCATGTGACACTCCACTTTGGGCAATGATTGGAGGACAGGATGTGGAACGGCTTCCATCTACCTCAACTTGTTATAATACATTGAAGGTTTGAACTATAACTCTTGAGAAAAACACTAAGGTCTAGTTTTTAATAATCCTATGCATTAGTGAGAAAACCTGTCTGATCTAATGGGTGGTTGGCGATCTTTGCCATCCAGGACTAACCATCTAAAAATCCCAATGCCGCTGCACACCATAAAAGCCCCTACACCATTGGTAGTGTATCCCTATATTGGAAAATTGGGCCTGAATTGTCCTGATGAATTTTGCTTGCCATGATTCCCTGAACATATTTCTGCAAACCACAGTAACTAGGACTGTTGCCCCTCCCTACTCAACCTTATGTATATGTTGAAATTCTATAATTATATAGTGGTTTTGCTCCTACAGTAAATATTAAAAAAAAAATACAAAATTACAAACTTCTCTGGGATTTTCTACGCTATGCTATAATTTACAAATTGTTTGCTTCTTTGCAAAGTTTCCCTAGCCCACAATAAACAGGCGCAAGAGCTTTTGAAGTTAGTTGAATTTCAGTGCCACATAGTTGAATTTCAGTGCCACATTCCAGTCTCTTTGTTGTGCTATTCTTTTCCATTATTGATGTAGAATATGATTCCTTGTTGACAGTATATATTGTTCCTAATCTGGCAGCTTCCAACTTACAAACGACTAAGCACATTGAGGAGCAAGCTCTTATATGCCATTAGGGCAAATGCAGGATTCGAGCTTTCTTGATGGATTAATAGTCAATTTCATGTAGTCATTTTTTTTATCAACGAAAGCACTTGTTATTTATTTGTATTCCCCCTATAAAGGTATCGGTAGTGCTTTTGTTGTAAGTTGAATCTAATAACTAATTTTAATGGGCTATTCAATGCCTTTTCATTTAGCATTGGGTTTATATGAGATCCAATGAGGATTTAATATCAAGTGGCCAAAAAATACCCGTTTTTTGTGTTTCTTTTATGATATTACTATTTCACATATTATTTGCAGTGCCCATCATTTCTGTTTGCAATCCATTTCCCAATTACTTAAAATAAGGGTCATCTTCAACCATCAATAGAGTTGAGTAGCTGGGATGATAATTAAAGTGAATATTTTTGGTTAAACTCAGGGAACATATATGTTTTTAAATTTTTTCGTCTTTGTAAAGTAAGCTAAAGTAAACCAAACTTTTGAAGATTGAGAGAAATTGTTTAGTCTTCTTTTGACATTAGGTTTAGAAGTTTGGGGAAGTTGTACGAAGCATTGAAGGGATTTATGGCAGCATTACAGAGGTGCATATTCAAGATCGGCAATAATTCTTGTTGTGATATATTGATTTCAAGATGACTTGTATTCATAGGCTAGAGATGAGTCCTAATATGTTGAAGTTGAAGTGATGGAAGCCAATGTCTAATATATAATATATCTAGGGCTTCGCTGGGCCCAGCTTATTCTATTCTCTGCTAGGTGGCATCAATGAAAACAACCTTTTTTCGTATCAAAGGTTCATACAATGTTCTTAGAGACATGACGTTTATTTGTTGTGCATAAGTTTATCAGAAAATTCCTGATGGCCAGGATCATCTATGGCAACTGTTTGCAACAGGTGACACATTCCTGGAAGTTGCATCAAGCTTTCTGTACTTTTTGATAAATTCCATTATTATTTTTCGTTTGAACTGTAATGCATAGGTTTTTTTCGATGCCATATGGAGCGCCATCACATTAGATATTGAAACTTGAATTTTTTTACCAGGCTGTAGAAATTTGCTATTGTTAATAACTAAACACCTTACAATGTGTTTAGGTTGCAAGGGTCAAATGGGATGGTCCAAACTTTCGAAACCATATGTTACAAAGTGTCAGGAAACTAATTTAAGGTTCCTGGCTTTGCGTAAGAAGATACGAGGTTACACTAAACGTAAGAGATTTTTAAAGACACATACATGTTTGGTGCAACTTATGAAAGCATGTTTTTTATCTTCTGAAGGCAGGTTTCTATGTATATTTTTCTAAGTAGCATGGGTACCCATACCCGGGGGTAGGGTACACGTACCCGTTCATGATACCCATACCCACTTACCAGATACCCCATACCCATGTACCCTACCGACCTGAAACTTGGCCAAAGTACCCAAGACGTTTTTCACAGATTCAGGGGACGTTGATTGCAGAGGGGATGGAGTACCCTTGTTTTGGGGACGCCTAGGGATGCCCAGGGACCAGATTTGTACAACGTACCCTTGTTCTGGGGACGCCTAGGGACCAGTTTGTACGAGCCCAACCTGTTTTGTAGAAGTGACATTAAAGTCAGTAATATTAAATTCTTAAAGTTAAAGTAACATTCTCCTTATTTTTCATTCTCTATCCTTTCACTTAAATTTTTAACATTACCATTAATTGTTTCAAGATGTTTGAGCGTGACTCCAACCTCATTGGACTTCATATCCAAAAAGTAGAAATTTAAATCCCATTTAGAATTCAACAAACTTAATAGTTTTCAGGATTTCAAAAATGCAACATTTCCACTTGATTCTATCATTTACAAGGGTATGGGATTGGCATTTAATCAAGCGCATCAACTTCTCTATGTACCTTGATGTTGGTGGTGCTTATTGCCGAACTCCTCTATCATGACCTTAACAAAAATGTACCCTTCACTCAAGGAAAATGACTTATTAAGCATGGGAAGTTTTTTCTACTTTAGTTTAACACTAAAATTAAGAAGTTTCATCAAAACTATAGGGTGTTGACTAATGTCCTTGGAGGATCAACTTCAAGATTTAAGGTAGAGGCAAGAGATGGACTGTAGAGGAGGGGGCACAGGGTGTAATTGATGAATAGGATCCCAATATAGGCAAGGATTTCGATATGTAATTGTTTGTTGTAGCATGAAGTTTTTTGGTCTCTATAGGCCATTTAACCCCTTTGTTTATGTATTTAGGGTAAGATATGGATTGCACTAGATGTTTTTTAAGTTGTATGCACCCTTGCTATATACACGAAAATTTTTGCATATTTGTGTATAATGATTTGGATTCATATGGATGCACACACACACACACATATATATCCAACATACCCAAGTCCTCCGTTTCAAAAAGTGGCGTCCCCTTACCCAAGTTTCTTGGCAATTTAGATATTTCTTAAGCTTATATAAATTTTGTAGTTGCGATTGCAAATGGAGCATGCATGAAATGAACAAATTTTGCTCACACATTAATTATCCAAAATATATGGAATATAAGGTAATCCATAATAATATATTGAATAAATGTATATGAATGAATGGGATATATGATAACAACGTAGAGCTCATATATATACCCATACCCATGCATGGGTGCTCTTTTGTTGACCTTTCATGAGGAAGGTGCATCTTCATTACATATTAGTTTATTAAATATTAATTATTGATTTATTGTTTATATTTATTTGTATTTATATATTATATATATATTGTTTATTACATTGCCTCTCCCTTGGAAATGCTTTGTCCTCAAAGCATAATTATGTAAAACTTTATCCCTTGTTCTTGCTTGTGATGCCTTCTCATGATCTTCTGTGTTGGTAGCTACGACACTTGGTGAAATGAAACGATATGAGTTACGAATTCCGAAGTAAAAATGTTGCATAATTTGTGAAGAGGTCCATCTAAAGTTAACTTTCATTGGGACCTTTTGTTGGCCGATTTGTTGGACAAAACTTCTCATTTTTTGCTTTGACCCAATTTGTTGATTTTGTCTCCCTTCTTTTTTTAAATCACAATTCGTTTGTTTATGTTCATTTTGACCTTGTAGTTGGTCATATTGATTCTTGTGATTTGGATGATGATAAGGCATCCTAATATTTTGTGATTGTTGTTCATATCAATTCTTATGATTTGGATGATGATAAGGTGTATTAATCTCGTGATTGTTCCTTGGAATCATTTTTTTTTTTTTTTATGTTTGTAGTGATTTGTAAGTATAACCATTCTTCTAAATTTGAGCATCGACTCAGTTTGTATTGGTTCCTCTTTTTGATGTTTGACAATTAGGGTGGTCCAACCTTTATTCAATTTGACATTTCTGTTCAATACAAGTATTTTAATTAATGAAGGGAGACATGTCTTAACTAAACGATGTGATTATTCAACCATGTGACCAATCAATGTGTATATATACAATATTAAAAATAACTCATATGGTCACAATCAATGTGTATATATACAATATTAAAAATAACTCTTATGCATTCAATCATTATTTATTGTCCTTTATGAATTTCTATTTATTGCCCTTCCTATGTTGCACATTTCCTAGTCAACGAACTATATTCATTTCAAAGTCCCTAGACAACATTTGCTTAATTTTTAATCATAATAAAAATATTAAGTGATCTAATATAGCCTTATCCTAAAATGCAAGCCAAAGATGAGTGACATCTCTCTTAGTTATATATTTCTATTATTGTCACACTTAAATACAGCCAAAGATGATTACACATTACACTAAAATAAGTCCAAACTTTCATGTGTGATGCAGAGGATTGTTGTGATGACCATAAAACAAGAGCAGGGAATAGAGGCCTATTATAAACTACCAAATTTGACAATTAAGGCATATTCTTGCACTATAGTGTCGTTACATATAGAGTCCTAATGTAGTTTGACTGGGCCAAGAATCGCTGGTCTTGCCCATTATCTTTCAAAAATTCAGTGAGAGAGAAACAATCAATTGCTAAATTTCAAAACTCACGACCACAAATCTGGAATACCAAGTTGAAGTTGTGTAGTCGTCACTACAACCGCAGCTGCTAAGAAATTCGAGGGATTGATATAGTAAAGGTTATCCACGATTTGAATTGTGACGCTGCCATACAGCCTTCTAAAAATTGTAACTGTACGAGATAAGATGCGCGCTCATTCCTCATTGCTACAGTGAGATAACGAACAGGACACTGAGTTGGAAATCGTTTGACTTCATTCATCGCTTCATCCCTATCCTTGGATTTGTTAATCTGGGAAATAACCAAAATCATGACCACTTGAAAACGCTAAGGGATCGCCTTGTATTCTTAATTGAAGAGACGCGTCTGTTGGCCGCCGATTCAAATCATATGAGTTTCATCAATTCAATGCGTGAATGCCACTTAAACGCCGGTGCCACTGTTTCGTGCAAAAAATCAAAGTATTAGACCTCAATTAGAGGACGTGACCAGCATGACCATTTAGTGCATAAGATTAAAAGGTTTTTTCAGAAGAAAAAGAGTTATCCTTTTTTCATTAGATAAAGGACCTGTCACAAACAAAGAAGATGGTGTTGATCCGATTCCTCAATCCACATTCTGATCGGAATCTTAAAAAAAAACATATCAGCAAAGTTAACCTATAGCCAAGCCAGTCAATATGGCAGCCAAGTAAAATCAATCTGGTAAGCAATATGCCGCATACAAAAAACTCCCTACAACTATTCCTACTGCAAAAAAATCCATAAATTCCTGGACCATGAGGATTCCGGCTGGTAGGTTCAGTGCTTCCTTAGACAGTCGATCAGCCAAATGATTGTGTTCACGATAAATATGCTGACTGTGAAAATGAGTGAACCCATGTACCAATTCAGCAATTCGATTACACTAGTGCTCGAGGTTGAGTACATCCAGTTTCGACTTCCCCTTTACCCAATTAATAACCATTTAAGAGTCTCCAAAGACCGAGATACCGGGCAAGCCCATGACTCTAGCAACATATAATAATCCAAATAGAGCCACTAATTCTGTCTTAGAGTTTGTGCAAAATCCACAACCCAGCCTGATCAAAAAGAGATGTTTACTACTGATATGTAAGACTGCCCTCGCTTCTCCAGCTGAGGTTGTGCCCGCTCCGTCAAAAATACCGGTGGCATTGAGACATTGGGGTCCCAATCCAATGTTCCAGTCTGATAGGGATAAATTGCACATATATTTTACCCTCAGTATACGACTCCATAACCCATAGCCAGTGAAAGCATTCCACCAGTTGTACTTAGTGGTTTTTTATCAAGTGAGCCCGGTGAACCGGACAAGGATAACTTGTTCGGACTTCAGAAAACCTTTGGAAATACTTCTGGGAAGTGCTTGTTGTACTATATCACATGTTCATACCCTATGGGGGAGTTGTAATAAATGTTCTAGCATGATAGTGTCTGTAAAAGACTCGGTCTCTTAGACTTTATTTGTCAATCCGAGCAGCCCAAGGTGTTTTTTCCCTTGGTTATTATTGGTTGTTGAATAAATGACTGATAATTTCTGAGTTTTTCATTCCATACCTCCAAAGTTGGGGTGGCCAGCTTGGTATTTAGGCCTATTGAGGTTATTAGAGTCTATGTGTCAATGTATACATATGCATGCACCATGGTCGAGTCATATGAACATGTCTAAGACCCCCTAGGTTTTTTCAACTTTTTAAAATTTTTGATTTTTTCAGTGTTTTTTATTAAAATTTAATTTATCCAAAACTTAGGCTATTTTTAATAGTTTAATTGGAAAAATTGGTTTTGTAATGAAAGTAGGCCAAATAATCAGTTTCAGTCATATAGGTGCTCATTTTCAAGCTAAGAGCACCCATGTAAACGCATGGACTCTCTATTTCCTAGTTTTGAGTGATTTTCCATCACTCAGGTAAGAAAACCCCATTAATAAATTGATGAATAATAGAGCAAATCCATAATCATAGATTAGTGGATTCTCAGCCGATTTGATTGAAATCAGTCATATCTGAACCAGATTGACTGGATCTGACAAATCCTTGACTGAAGGAGGTGATCAAATCAGATCCAGAGTTGATCTTCAACAACTTTTATGGAGAATTGCACCCTCTCTCTCTCCTCCACACGTGGACTTTCCTGGATGCTCTGTGGACTGATGTGTCGATTTATGGGTTGATGTGTCCGCTTAATCAAGTCCCCGGTTGACAAGTAGGCTCAGTTTAGCTTCAGATCTGCATTGATTGACTCTCCATCAGCTGATTTGATCTGTCTCCTTGGGATTTGCGCCCCCCCTGGGCTGGATCTCCTAGTTTTTGTATATATCAAAGCATAAGCCTCCTCTTCCAAGCTAGTTAGAGTTGGATTGAAGGGCTTGCTATTGCAATACTGTTATAATCTTTTGATTGTTGGAATAAAGAAGCTTTGGAGGCCAAATGATGTAATGCTCTCTTGTGTGTGGATTAAGCATTGTCTTACGGCTATTGATGTTGCCGACTTTTCTCTCAATTTCTGCATCTGAACCTTGTTTGGTTTGAACGATTCAGCTGAATCAATAGGAGTATAGTTGGGCAAGTAAGGTTACTTGTTTTTCTTATATCTCATAGCATATATGTTAAAAGATCTAGATTATACACGTTTAATAAGTTTATTTGCATGTAATTCTTGTCTCTTTTTATCATATATATCTAGATCTCATGAGGTTTCATGCAGAATTGTGTGTTTAACTTTCAGGTAGCAAGGATTGGATGAGCTGTGAATCTAGTTTTACTCCACTGTACATCCAAAAGCTTTGTGAAGACATTGCCCCTCTATATTCCACTAACAAGTTTCTATTGCAGATCCATCTAACAACGGGTCTTTCCCCTTCTCTTCCTCCTTTCTTATAAAATCAATCTTTCGGTTACCTATCTCTTCCTCTTATGATCAGATCTAGTTCCAAGAATTGAATATACGTTGTTAGATCTATTTTATAAGAGTTTTGCTGCTTAGATCTATGAATTCATAAAGAATATCAGTTCATAAAGATAGATCTAGGTATAGGAAATTCCTTTTTTGCACGTAGCTAAAGCATAGATCTAAAGCTTGCTCATAAGGTGGCTTCCTTTTTTGTTGTTCAAAGATTTAAATTCTGCAATAAAAGTTCACATCTCATTGGCTGCCCAAACAGCAAGCCAAGATCTCAAGGAAAGCTTGCTTTCCTTGGTTCCTTTTTGCAAAAATTAGATTACCCCTGTTTAACAATTTTTACTTCGTTTTTTTTTTGGTAATTAGCGTGGTGACCCAAAACACTTTTAAAGTGTGTTTGGACACATTTGATTTTAATTGCTCGTTGTTTTTTAGTAGGTCTAACGTAAAATAGAAGGAGACTGCCAAATTCTGACTCTTGGACGAACCAGAGCTTCCTGGAAGCTTCTCCCACTGCTGTGTTTTAATTCAAGCTTGTTACAAGCTTGTTGTAAGCCTTTGGATTCCAGATAACAAGGACCAAAGTGCATCAATTTCAATTTGCTGATATTGTAAATCGTTGCTAATAAAAAGAAGAGGTCTTTTCGAATAGGCTCTTTCGAGCCTATTCACCATCCCCCCTGGGGGGATTTGCGTCGGTGTCAATTTTTTACTTTTTGTTCATCTCTTTTCAATCTAGCGTAGTTCTAATCTGCAGGGTAGTATACTTTGATTTATTATCATTTCCATATTTCATATTTGAGATTTCAAAGTAATCTTAATACTTACCCCACGACTTTCCGATTAACCCGAAAGGGGAAAGAGATGCGTGGTAGGACTAATCAGAAAACCGGAATTATGTATTTGTGTTTTCCTTTTCATCAATTGTTTCATCAGCTAATATAAAATTAACCCCTCATTGATTCCCCGATTGAGATCCACTTGGATCGAAAGAGGTTCTTGGAGGGTTTTCTTTTTAACAAGAACACCCATCTCAAAATTTACTAAAATTAACAAGACTCCGGTGTGTATGCTCTGCACTTGGCTGCGGTTCGTTCGATCAGTCAAGCTGTATCAAAAGCACTTGAGTGA
>LPNX010809394.1:66910-79282 GCA_001517045.1 Pseudotsuga menziesii | reverse complement strand
TGCTAAGATGGATAAGAGGTTCTTCAAGAGTTGAGTTCTTCATATTCCTCATCGCTTGAGGGATCTTCTTTGGATGGTGAGAGCTTGATCTTCAGTTGCTCTCATCTTCTTTTCTCTTATTATGAGTCGAGCTTCTTCTTGTGTGTGCTCTTACCAGAGTCTTCTGAAAGTAATCACTTCCTTCTGGCACACATTCCTCGAATGAATGAATCCCATGATCATGGGAGGCCATTCAAGGTGGTTATCACAACTTCTGCATTCTCCACTTCTTCTTCTATCGCTTCAAATTGTTCTTTGATTTGAGAGACCCTTGTAAAGTATGACTGTATGGTCTCTGCATTCCGGATTTTCACATTCTTCAACTGGTTTCTTAAGGTCATTTTTCGATTTATGTTCTTCCCTTCAAATAGCTTGGTTAAGGAATCAAACATCTCTTTCGGTGTCTTTAGGGAAGACACTTGTGGTACAAGGTGATCCGTGATTGAATTGGCGATGATCTTCTTGGTCTTGACCAAGTTTTTCTTGTGTAAGGCTTTTAGCCTCATCTCCCTCTGGAATTGGAACCTCTCTACTTATGTAGGTGTCCAATTCATTTCCTTCAAGAACTAGTGAGATCTTATACTTCCATGCTTGGAAGTTGTCAACTTCACCAAAATTGTCATCAAGCTAGTGTGATTAGTCATCTTGAAATGAGAACCTCAACTGTAAATAGCAAAAGATTAGATCTTACTAATTTGAGGTGTCCATCATGGTTCTAGAGCTGGCTGATCTAGGGTTTGTCATAGAAACCCTAATTTTCAAAACTTGGAATCTTTCAGATCTAATTGGATAGAAAGATAGACCTCTTCAAGGTGAGCTATCCAATGTACTCCTTTTCTGAAAACAGTGAAGGGAAGCTCCTGAAACATGAAGCCCCAGTTTACCAATTTCTTCTGCATAAATGCCTAATACTGTTTCTGCGGTATCTCCGAAAGTACTGTGCCTCTGTGTTTGAAATTTTGTATTGAGGTAGCCTCGTCTGTCCTTGTTTCAACACCACAGGTTTCATCAGAATTGGTTTCACCAATTGGGACTTATGATTGTTTTCCCAAGGTGACCTGTTTCAGGACTATTCAACATAACGAAGTTGTATGGATTGCCATGTGTCATTTTTTTTTTTTTTTTTAATCTTCGGGGTCTTAAACTTCTACCATATAAAGTACAGTCCGTTCCCTTTCTGGAACATCTTGAGAAATTTAATTTGGACCTTTGTAGCTCGAGATATAGCGATTCTCCCCAGGTGTCTTGTTTGGGGAGGAATCTTGGGAGAGGCTGGAACCCTAACTTGGAGGAATCATATCTCTTGGAATATAGAAAATCTGATGCAGAAACTTGGACACAGTGTACATCAGGAATCTATCTTCTGCCTATGGAAGTTTTGGCACTTGAGCCTTCTCCAATCTTGAGATATAGCGAATCTACCAAAACTATCAGTTTTAGTATTTTAGGGTTTTTCAGGCCCGGGGTCAAACTAAGGTTTGACTTTCCCAGAGTTTCACCCATCCAAAAATCTCGACCCAGGTCTCTAAACTTCGATTTTGATGAGGAGAGAAATCCTATGCCGGGCTCACTCAAAAATTCCTCTTCTATAAAAAGCCCTAATTTCCCACACCAAGAATTGAAAATGCTCAAAATCAAATTCTGCTTCGACAAAAAGATGCGCCCTTAAATGGAGAGTTAGCAAAGCCTTCTTTTGTTGATGGATTGTGGATAGAGACCCAAAAATTAAGAATCTCTAGCTTGCGCAGCTGCACAGTCTCTTCTTCTCAAGTTAGCTCTGATATCATGTTAGATTTTTATCATAAGCAATATGATCTAGAATCTTATCTGAGAGAATAACATGCACAACAAAAATCACAAAAGACAAGAGACATAATTTTCCTTGAGAAAACCATAAAAGAGAAAACCCTGCAACTTCCTCAGAGATAGAATGAGCACCAATGGCAGCAGTAATACCCAAAGACAGAAAAGATGATGTCCATAGCTGCTCTCTCTCTCTCTCTCACTTGAGAGAGCTTCTCCTCTCTCACTCATGTGCCCTAGTGAGTGAGTGTGTGTGTGATAAATAGAGTCTCACTCTCTATTTATATTATTTCGTTCACTTACTGTTTGACTATGTTATGTAGGCTTGAGTAACCACAACTGGGGTACTAATGACCCGACTTACGTTAACTCACCTAGGGCCGACTTCTCTATGAGAGTCTAATAACCATAGTGCCCCAGAACTGTGGGGACTTTAACCCTTGAACTATAAGGAGGGTTACCCTCTATGACTTTACATGACGTGTTTACATTATTGAATCTCCCGATAGGAACATCGGGGCATGACATGACTCAATTACATTACAGATACTTCCCGAAATAAACATCGAGGTACAATACATAAAATATACAAGTGAATACATTCCGAAGTTACAAATAAATCAACAACTCTTCGGTAGATAAAATCCCTATGGGAGATGTAAGAAAAAGATCCATGATCTGTTCCTCTATCTCCACTAGGGCATGCTTTTGTTTAACTTTCATAGCTTTGACCCGCGGTATGATAGCATCCTGGGGAGTCTTCAGTTTCATCATCAGAGAAAGAATGGGATTGTGTCTCGAAATAGGTACACACTACGCAAGCCATGTATCCCTGAGAAAAGTTTCGAAATCCTCCATCATAAACCATGAGTGATTAAATCTGTAAAGGTAAGGTGCCCTATCTCGTTAGCCCTTCTACTCTAGAATGATGGAGAAGTGATCAGATATTTCAGAGGGACGGACCCAAGCCCTATACCGGGCTATCGAGGGCAATAAGTTTTCATTCACTAAAAAACGATCAAGTCGCTTGGCCACTCCTTCAACACCCCTCTGACCATTACGCCAAGTGGGACTGATGTCAACTGGAGAAACATAGAGTAAGAGCCTCGAAGAGAAAAGATTGCAAAAGAAAGGCCCCAAAGGGTCACACCTAGCTTTGGTCCCCCACACCTCGGCTACAGATGTAGTGAGGTTTAGGTTGCCGACAATAACCAAATTGTCCAGATTTAAAAAACCTTTGTCAGCAATGGTTTTCTAGAAATGTTCATGGCCATTGTCGTAAATGTTCAGAAAGTTCCACGTGGTATGAGTCCCCACGGCGGTGGCTTCCAATAGTAAGCCCACAGCTATCGAAAATGCCTCGCGATGGAAAGAGGTTGGGTTCCAAGCGGTCAATAAGCCCCCAGACAATCCAACAACATCCACTGCACAAAACTCCCATCCCGAGAATAGCTTTGAGAAGATCATGAGGGCTCAGTGAGAGTCACAGAGAGTAGGCTTGGATAAAGATCATGTTTGGAAGAAGAGAAGAAAGTAAAGTTTAGAGGGCTAGTTGTTTGAGGCTCCCCCCGAAACCCCATGCATTGAAGGAAATGAGGCGCATCTAAGTAGCCCCATTCAGGGATTTCGATGCTCTAAGATCCCCATTTAACGATGACAGAGACTGGCCACGAAGATTGTCGAACCGCCTCCTTGATTCGAGTTGATAAAGGAATGTAAGATGAATCACCTTCCTCTAATCCCATGCCCCAACATTCCTTCCTCTGCTTCTCCTTCCGGTTCCACCGAATGGTTACATTATCATGTCAGATGGAAGTGAGTGGTCGAGTAGCTTGGGATTACTGGGGCTTGTCTGAGTAGATCGACACAGAGACTCGAAGAGATCAGTTCGCAAAGGAGGATGCTGTAAGGGGGCTATCCCCAAAACCGTCCTCTCATCATCTGTAAAGAGTGGTCAGCCTCTACAGGTCTCGGTACAATCATGCCGCCAACACTGGAATCCCAACTCATACCGTGGTCTTCGACCCCCCTGTGCATCGACCACATTCCAAGAGTTGGGTCCCAAACCATCCACAGAGACCATCACTGGTATCCCAAGCGGCGATACAACATCAATGACTGGTAATGTCCTCGACGTCGACCCAGTGCCAATAACCTCCGCAGAATCCAGAGATAATGGCCCTGACTCCTCCCCATGAGCCATTGACCCCGCACCACCACCGCCTCCATCCAATGCCCTACATGCCAATGAATCAATAGTATTCAAAGCCATTGTATCAAAATCAGAGCAGATAGAGTTGAAGAAATTTGTGGTCTTCCCCGGTTCGGTATTCACCGTTGTAACATCATCATCAAAAGACGACAACCTAGTCGTAGAAGGTAGCATCGAAGAACCACATGCCACAATATCGGTATCGTGGAAACTTCGGGTACCCATACCATTACACAACAATGGACAATCCTTTTTCAAGTGCCCCATATCCCTGCAAAAATGGCACTGAAAGGTTACCATTACACAACAATGGACAATCCTTTTTCAAGTGGCCCGTATCGCTACAAAAATGGCACCGAAAGGGAATATGCAAGTAATCCATCCTTTGATCGATGGTCCTGTCATCCCATTTGATCAGAAGCATCTCCTCCAAACCATCAGAAAGATCTAACTCAACAAAGACCTTTGCCATAGGCTTATCGTAGACGTAAGATTAAAAGTCTAAGAAGTAAATATCATAAAGTTAATCTTAAAAAAGGGGTTTCTAAAGATTATAAAATTCTTTATTTGCCAAAAGTAGTTTGTTTAAGTTATTCAAATGGGCTATCAAATACAATATCCTAAGTAATTAAAGGTGTTACGGAATAATATTTTAAGTGAAAGTTATATATATAATGATTATTAATTAAAAATATATCAAATAAGATATCAAAGTTATAATTGGTTGTTTTGGACGAAAATATCGACAAAATCAAATGGAGTTTTTAGGTGAAACTTACATGGAAGGAAGATTCTCAAGCTCTTCAAAAATATATGCTTCGGTGTTATTTAAAATAAAATGAACAATTGGAGGGAAAGATATTACTATTTCTAATGTTCTCGTTGAACACAATAATTACATTAGTGTTAAATTTGCTAATGAGTTAGCGATTTTTTAGTCAAATATAGGTGAAAGGTTAGACTTAGGAATAAGAAACAATATGAAATACACAATTTACAATTGAACATTGGAGGTATACTAGCATCTTGCAATTCATAGTTAGATCTTTGTGGAGCACTAATAGTGACCTAATTTTGCGATTACCTTGGATAAAAACATTGGGAACTTTCATCTTAAATGCTGAAAAAGAAGTTTCTAAAATTTTATAACAGGAAGAAGAAAATCACATTGTAGGACATTAAAATGAAGTTTGATTAAGAAATCACATCATGAAGACTTCAAAGATATATCTAAGGTGATTTTGTAGGGAAATCATAAGCTAATACAAAGGATACATAAAGAATTCGACAAAGTTGTCATGGAAAAAGAAGAAGAGATCTATTGTCTAAGAGATCACAATAAAAAATTACTTATTCAAATCAAGAAGACGGAGGATAAAATGTAGTGCAAATAAAAGTTAGAAGAGGATAATCAAGGTCTTCAAAAAATATTATTAGGAAAAGGCAAAGAAATGTTAATCATGAATTGCTAGAACAAATTAAAAAGTGAAGAGAAGGAGTGCAAGAGAATCAAGATACTCAAAATGAAGTCAACAAGTCAGACTATAAGGAAGAACTTGTATGCTTATATTTGATGACTTATATATTTCTATGGAATCGGTAACAATTTATTTATCAATAAGTGATTCCTTCAATAGTAAGTTGCTCAAACTTGTTTTGTAGCAACTTCTTATCATTCATTAGCTTCTTAATCTACATAATTAAGCTTTGTTTACAAACCCTTAAGTGTGAAAACTCTTCCTGAATCTCAAATTTGTCAACCTCATTTTTAATATCTTGATTCTATGGCTTTTCTTCTTTAAAATTTTTAATTTGTTCCAATAACCTTTGATTAAGGTTTCTCAAGTGAGAGTTTTCTTCATTTTTTTTCTTTTTTTTCTAATAGTTTTTTTTTCTCGAGATCTTGATTGTTTTGTTCTAATTTCTGATTACATTACTTATCCTTTGACTTTTTTAGTTTTGCAAGAAGTTTTTGACTATGATATTTGAGACAAGAAATCTCTTTGTATTTTCCCACTAAGTTCTTGTTGAAATTTCCCACTAAGAAATCTTGAACCTTTGATTGATTGCATTACTTCTCCTCTTTTAATTCCTTTAGTTGAGCAAGCAACTTGAATGATTCTTTAAGCAAAATCTATCTTTTTTCTTCTTCTTTTTTTAATTTTATCTGTGATCCATCTTAATTTGTAATTCTTTAATATACCCTTGAGATTGTGCTAGTGCATACTCTATTTTGTTTTATTTGCGACATTTCAATTTGATAATTTGTTAGAGTAAATTGCCTTTCACACTTTGAGCAATTGACATTTTATTCTTGAAGAATTCTTGACATTTAAATTCCTTAATACAAAAGGGCATTTTGCCAAAAATAATTATTTGTGAAATGAATAGTTCACTACTTTATTACTTCACTTGTAATATTGAATGAGTGTGGGAATTACATAGAACCCACTTCTTCAACATTAAACATTGAAATTTCTCAAATAATCTTATTTTTCTTTTTAATTCCCTGTTTTGTGACCTCACTTATTTGTACCCTCAAATACTTAAATAATATTTTTATTAAGGGATTACTTAGTGCGCAACCACACTTTTCAACCTTGTACCTAAAACTTATTTAATAAAATACCATTACAAATAACTCTTTTATTTGTTGTCTTTATAATTGTTATTTCCATTTTTTTCCTCAATGCAAAATATACTTAGGTACACATTCTTAAATTTTGGTCAATTTTTAATTGTTTATTGGTTAGAGTAGTTCATGATTGTGGGTTTTAGTCAATATTTATCCCAAGCCACTTGACGATCAACCATGATGGTGATTAATTAAGTCTCATGTTATGCAACAAATTGCTCAAAAGGGCATAAATAGACAACAAAGAGTAACACATGCCTTACTAATGAAGAAAATAGATGAATAGAAAGTCTCTTCGAGGGGGAAACCTCTTTATACAATGTATGAAGTACACAAGACAAGACAAGACACGATGATTCAAATGAAAAGGTCTCCTTAATATATATATATATGAGACAAAGATGTACAATTACCACTAATGTACTGAATCCAACTTCAATTATATAACAATACCAGTATAAAGTGCTCAATTTAGAAGGGAATAGGCCATATTTTAGGGCTTAACATACCCCTCCACTTCAGACAAATGTTTTCCTTAACACTTAGTTAGTTGTGGATGATTCTATATGAATGACTCATCTTCCCGTGTCGAGTCCTCTAGTAGTAAGTTCTTCCACTTAATGAGGTACTTAATAATAGCCCGATTTTGTAGTTGTTTGCTCCTTATATCAGTGATTTATTTAAGTTCCAATATGAATTTTCCTTCTTCATCAAGCTTCAACAAGATAGTTTGAATTGGGATCTTGTCTGCAATTACCTTCTTTAAGAAAGAAACATGGAAAATTGGCCGTACCCTTAAAGATGAAGGGAGCTCCAATTTGTAAGTCATACTATCAATCTTCTACAACTCTTTATAAGGACCATAGTACTTGGGTGCTAATTTATTGTCCTTATTTAGTTGCTAAAGGGAATTTTGTTTGTAAGGTTGTAGCCTAAAAAATACACAATCTCCTTCAAAACTCCTTTCTCTCCAATGTTGATTTGTTTGTTGTTTCATCCTTTTCTTGATATAACTAGGTTGTCCTTCAATATCTAGAGAACTTCTTGCTAGTGCTTGAGGTGATCTTCCACCACTTGAACTTTAGATTTTTTCTTTCAAGGGAGATGTGATAGATGAAGGTTGGTACCCATAAAGTGCCATAAAATGGGAACATTTTTGATGACGTATGGAAGAAAGTATTGTACCACTATTTCGCCAAAGCTAACCATTTTACCCACTGTGGTTTTTATCAGATGCAAAGCAGTGAAGATATCCTTTCAAACATTTGTTCACTATCTAAGTTTTCCCATCAGATTGAGAATGATAAGATGAACTGTGAGCCAACTAGGTACCCAAACAAGAAAATAAATCAGTCCAAAATTTCTAGTGAAAATTGGATTTCTATCACTTACAATAGTATTTGGGTTTCCATGTAGCTTTTTTGAATATAGTTGTTATTGATGTCAAGGGATCAGTTCAGTAATGAAAAAGGAATAACCAAGGACATGTTGGTAGGGCAAGTTCAATGATGACAAAGGAATAACAAAAGACTGTTGATTAAATTGACATTGTTGTCAACATAAAGATCATAAGGCGGCATTGATGGAATAGTTCAAAACGATTGAGCCAAAATAACATAGTTGGCTAAGTGGAGTTGGAATCATTATAATGCTAAGTTTTTATGAAATGAAGATTTGGATGGCCTCGATTATAAGAGAGAGAAAGATCAATGGTCTATAATAGTTTCCGCAATGCCAAGGTGCAAGCATGTTAAAGCTGCAGAAAGATTATTGCGGAAGTCACTTTTGAGAATTTATGAAAAGCATACCCGCAATCCACAAATTACAGAAGAATTTTTTGCGGGAGATGAATTGCGGAAGCAGTTTCGAGAAAAGTCGAAAATCAAACCCGAAATCTGCAACTCGCAATTGCGGAAGAAGTGTTGTAGAAAGGGAATTGTGGAAGCAGTTTTTGAGAAAAGTTGAAAAATCAGATCTGCAATCTGCAACTTGTAATTGCGGAAGGAATGAGTTCTTGCAAATTACGGAAAAGTCGTTGAAAAAATATAAATGCAGAAAGGTAGTTGCGGAAAGGAGCATTGCGGACACCACTTTGCAGAAGGTTAATTGCGGAAGGTCAAGTGCAGAAAGGTCATTGCAGAAAGGCAATTGCTGAAGGTCATGACTGATAAATTTAAACAGAGTTAAACATGATAAACATAGGTAATTTCGAATTGGTTTTTGTTTGTGAAAAATCACAATGAAGATATGTAATTGTTAGATGAAGAGATACGTTTGAGGGTATATAAACAATGCGTTAAACTTCCAAATAAGAGTCTCTGTACATTCAATTGGAACATCCATATGTGTACATAAGTCATATGTCGAATTATCATATTAGGGTGGTTGGGAGGCGGCAGTGCAGGAAACATTCCTGCAAGGGGGTCGTAGCCTCCTTCCATTGGTAGCTGGTAAATAGGGTGTTGAAGCATCCTTTCAATAGTAGATGATAAACCAGGGGGTCGTAGCCTCCTTCCGGTAGTTGTTGGTAAATAGGGTGTTGTAGCATCATTGTCTGTAGTAGCAAGAATAAACCATTTGTAAATACAATTTTGCAGTAATAGAAAGCGTTGGTGGTTTTCCCTATTGGGATTACACGATAATATTGTGTCTTTTGTTTTTATTGTTGATTTTGTTTCAAGTGATAAAAAATTCAAACAGATTGATCAATGATGATTCACCCCCCTCTCAGTATTGCTTGATATTTCGACAATTGGTATCAAAGCAGGATCCTTCACCATAGTTTAAATCACTGGAAGGAAGATCCTATTAAAGATCACTATGGATCAACAAGAAGGGCTAGCCACCAACATACCTCCATTATTTACAGGGGATAATTATGCATACTGGAGTGTAAGAATGAAGTGCCATTTAATGTCTCTTGGATACAAAGTCTGGAGGTATGTTGAAAGAGAATATAAAGTACCAGATGACTTACCTATAGACAAAGATAAACTAGACCAATATGAGGTTAATGCAAAAGTCCTGAATGCAATTTTGAGTGGGTTAACAAATTCAGTGTTTGTAAAAGTCATATAATGCAAGACAACCAAACATGCCTGGGAAAAATTAAAATGCGTCTATGAAGGAGTATCCAAAGTAAAAAAATCCAAACTTTAGACATACAAAGGATAGTTTGAAAGTTTAAAAATGGAAGAGGAAGAAAATATTGCAGAAAATCTTTTACGAGTGGATAAAGTTGTCAATGCTATTAGAGGCCTTCGAGGAGAAATAAATGAAAGAGAAGTCATTGACAAAGTACTAAGAACCCTACCCATGAAGTATGACTCAAAAGTATCTACTCTAGAAGAATGAGATGATCTTGACATCATGATAGCAGATGAACTACAGGGGATATTTATTGCATATGAGATGAGAATAGTAAAAAATGAACCTTCAAGAAAAGAAGCAACATTTAATGTCTCAAAAGAACCAAAGAAGTCTAAAACCCCATATAAGAATCACTTAGAGAGTTCAAATGATGAAGAAGCTCTGTTCATCAAGAAACTTGAGAGAGGTACTGGAAAGTATAAAGGAGAGCTACCTCTAGAGTGTTTTGATTGTGGAAGAATTGGACACTTTGCTTCAAAATGTCCTTATCCTAAACAAGCTGATAGTGATGAGAGAGAATCCTCAAAGAAGCTCAAAAAGAGCAAGATCGGAAATAAGAAGAAGTTTAATAATAAGAAGAAGATATTTTACACCATGGAAGATAGTGAAGATGAAAACACAAGGGGAGGTGAGGAAACATAAATTGTATTCATGGGAATATAAAATCAAGCTCAAAATGGTGAATGAGATGAGGAAGGAGTGGTAGATCTTGAAGAAGCACTTGTAAGTTCTTTTGAAGAGTTAGGGAAGTATAAAAGGATGTACAAAAAATAAAAAATTCATGACATAATTTGAAGAGAAAAACTATGATGCAGAAAGAATTATTGTTGACTTGAAAAATCAGCTTCAAGAAGACAAAAAGGATGAAAACAATCTAGAACAACAACTCAAGAAAAGAGAACAAGAATTAGAAAAGTTCGAAGTTGAATTGATCTTGCTTAGAAAAAAATCCAAATGAAGAATCATTTGAATCAAAGTTTAAGAGAAGTTCGAAAACTATGTGTGACATCCTAAGTTGTCGAAGATCATTTAGTGATAAAAATGAACTAGGTTATGACAAAGGAAATAAGACAGAACAATCCTTTGTCATAAATAAAAAAGGAATTAAAAGAGGTTATGTTGATGCACTTATGAGACTAGTTGTAAAGGAATACAATAAAAAAAATTCTCTTTCTCAAAATGAAAGTGAGAAAGATAATCTGCCCAACAGACATCATCAACTCGTTTTGGGAAATTGTTATGCATGTTACAATTTTGGACATATAGCTAGAAATTGTAAACTAATGGTTCCAAGTGGGAAATGCATTACATCACAATCGGGCCTGCCTATAAGAAGAAATTCATTAGAAGCAATCCAAAAGGAAGAAACTATAATTATTTTGCTCACCTACAGAGTTATTATATAATGTTACAATTGTGGTAATCAAGGACACATTGCCATAAATTGTAAGCTAGAGATTCCTATGGAGAATGACACAACAAAATCTCAAGGTAATGAGGAGAGAGAGGTTTGGAAGAAGAAGGATGGCATGGAATGTTCAATAGTTTAGTGTGCAACAAAAAAACAAAATCTATGGCATGTGGATAGTGGATGCTCAAAACACATGACAAGAGACCCAAATAAGTTTATAAGCCTGAAAAGAAATAAAAAAGGAAAAGTCACCTTTGGAGATAATCTATCCTCTAAAATAATTGGGAAGGGTACAGTGGCTCTTATAGACAAGATGAAAGCTGAAAATGTTTTGCTTGTAAAGAAATTAAAACCCAATCTTTTAAGTGTGATCCAAACATGTGATCAAGGACACATATGTATATTCAATTCCAAGAGGTGTGAAATTAGAAGAAAAGATTCAAGAAAACTTGTTGGAACTGCTGTGAGAACTCCAAGCAACGTGTATATTCTAGAAAATGAACAATGTTATACGAGTCAAATTGATGAAAGTTTGCTATGGCATAAAAGGATAGGGCACTTGAACTTTGACAATATTGTAAAAATTAGTATGAAGGGAGCTGTAAGAATTTTGCCAAAGATCATAAAACCACCAAATCATGTTTGTAGACATTGTCTTCATGGGAAGCAAACATGGACAAGCTTCAAGGTCAAAGAATATACAACCTTTCAGCCATTAGAAATAGTTCACACTGATCTTTGTGGACCAACAAGGACTAAACACTTTCAAGGTGAATATTACTTTATGTTATTAATCGATGATTATACAAGGATGAATTGCATTAGAGGAAATTTGAGGTCTAAAATGGGCCTCGTAAGGAAAATAATAAAATAATAGTTATCAATTTTGGAGGAAAAATGAAAAAAAAAACCTTTTTTGTTCGTATTTTCGACATATCTCCCTGTGTTTTTACTCAAATTCCAAGCGAGAGAGCTCGTTGGATGCGGAATTTAATTCCACATCCAACGAGTACCCACACTACATACTTTTGACGGACCCCAATACCCAAAAAATAAGAAATACCTGAAAAAAACGTGATGATGACATCATCATCACGTTTTTTTGTCAGTTATTTCTTATTT
>LPNX010809394.1:47029-66880 GCA_001517045.1 Pseudotsuga menziesii | reverse complement strand
TGAAATTCTATTGGTTCTTGAATTCCAACTCACAAAATTTATTGTTGGCGCGTTTTCTTATAAGGCCCATTTTAGACCCCAAATTTCCTCTAATGGGTGGTATTTCTTGAAGAAAAATCAGAAGCCTTTATGAAGTTCAAAACCTACAAAGAAATTGTTGAAAATGAATCAAATCGCAAGATTAAATTTATAAGATCAGATAACGGTGGAGAGTTCACTTCAAATGAATTCAATGAGTTTTGTGAAATTCATGGAATAAAGAGGAAGCTTTTAGCAGCAAAAACTCCTCAACAAAATGGAGTTGTTGAGAGAAAGAACAAGACAATCCAAGAAGAAGCTAGAACTATGCTTAATGAAGCAAAACTTCCCGATGGCTATTGGAGATAAGCAGTATATACAGGTGTCTTGTACAAAATAGAGGACAACTCATAGTGAATAGTGACAAGAATCCTTATGAGCTATGGTTTGGAAGACCAACTTTAGTTAAATATTATAGAGTTTTTGGATGTAAATGCTACATAAAAAGAGATGATGATAATCTTAGGAAGTTCGTCTCTAGAACATATGAAGGCATATTTTTTGGATATTCTTCCACCAAAAATGCATACAAATGTTATAATCTAAGGTTGCACAAGATCATAGGAAGTGCAAATGTAACTGTTGATGATAATAAATCAAGAAGAATACAAATCCAAGAGAGTGTGGATGTTGAAGAAATCGATGATGAAGAAATAGATGATAAAAAAAGAAGAAGAAAGTTCACAAGAAGATGATGTTTTTGAAGAACAAGAATAAAGAAAAGTAGATAAAGAAGAATCACATGAAAATGAGAATGAAGACTCTCCAAGATCAAACACAAAGACACCATCTAGGTGGGATCAGAAGAATCATCATGAAAGTCAAACAATTGGTGACAAAGATCCAAGGGTTAAAAACAAGAAGAAAGGTACTCTATGATGAAGAACATGCATTACTTTCGATAGTAGAACCCAAAACATTTAAAGAAGCTTGCAAAAGTGAGGATTGAATCAATGCTATGAATGATGAACTTGATCAAATAGAGAAGAACCAAACTAGGGAACTTGTCCCAAGAACTAAGGGCATGAATGTTATTGGAACTAAATGGGTTTTTAAAAACAAGTTCAATGAACTTGGTCATGTGACAAGAAACAAGGCCAAATTAGTATGCAAGGGATATGCTCTAAGTAGAAGGTGTTGACTTTGAAGAGACTTTTGCACCTGTGGCAAGACTTGAAGCCATTAGGATGTTTTTAGCTTTTGCATGCTACGAGAACTTTAGAGTGTATCAAATGGATGTAAAATTTGCATTTCTTAATGGAGAAATTGAAGAAGAAGTCTATGTTGAGAAGCCTGAAGGTTTTCTCTTATTAGAAAATAGAAATTATGTTTGCAAACTTAAGAAGACACTATATGGCCTTAAACAAGATCCAATAGCATGGTTCTCAAGACTTGATAATTACTTAAAGCAGCAAGGATATATAAGAGGGGCCACTAACAGTAATCTATACATAAAGTTTGAAAACAAAAATATGATCATAGTTTTAGTAGACGTAGACGACATCATATTTGGAAGTGACCTACAAATTCTGAGTGTAAACTTTGCCTCAAAAATGAAGAAGGAATTTGAAATGGCAATGTTAGGAGAACTAACATTCTTTCTAGGTTTACAAGTATCTCAATCAGAAAAAGGGATTTTCATCTTTCAAACTAAGTATATCAAAGAGACGTTGAAAAAGTTAAAAATGGTAGAATCCATGTTAGTTTTGTAACTAGGGAAGTGTTCCCTTAGGTGACTTTAGCCTTTAGTCACTTAGTGAAGGGAAATAAAGTGAACTTGCATTAAATGACTTAAAATCATTTAATGTGACTTTATAACATGAAAGTCACTTTTTTGATAAATTTAAGTGGGTGAGTGAAATTAACATTTTTATTTAAAATGTGTGCAATTAGTTTAAGCCATTGATCTAATACATTCCTAGCCATTGGATTAAGATCTCTTCACCTACTTATGGTTGAAAAGCAAAAAGCAAGCAAAAGACAAAACATGAATTCATTCTTGAGTGAGTGAATGAGAGAGAGATGAAGAAGAGAGAAGGACACAGAAATCAAGACAGATTGTTGAATGGTTTTTGGTGGGCACGATTTCCAAGACAACCATTTATTATTTGCATAGATCCCGAGGTTGTACGAACTGCTTTTATTGTGGGCACGAGTTTTTAGGAGATTGTATAGACTGCATTTACTATGGGTACGCATTTCAAGAAACTGCATGGCTTCATTTATTGCATCCGTACTGTACGGTCTATGCACAGTTTCCAAGGTCAGTTTCAGCATAGAAATCAAGGAAGGTACATGCACAAGTTTCGAGGCAGCATTCTGAGTTTTTTTCAGGAACAAGTTTCGAGGTATGTACGACAGTGTTTAATGATGTCCGTATTGTACGGATTTCCTGCATTTATTGCACAGAAATCGAGGGAAAAATAATTCATGGTTTGCTCATAAATCGAGACTGGAGGTTGCTACAGATTTGGCACAGTTTTCGAGGAAGAAACTTTGCACATAAATCTAGGCATCTCTTGCACAAAAAACGAGATAGTTTGATGGTTGAGATAAGTTTGATTTTGACTATAAAAATGAATGTCTGATTTTTCTTGAAGCATAATAAAAACTCTCTCTCTCTCTCTGACTAGTTTTCCCCTAGTGTGTTTTTTCAGGGCCATTTGGCTGAAAATTATGAGTACTGTGTGTTTGAATGGAGTGCTGAATATTTACTTTCTTTCAGTGAAATATTTAATTTACATCACTGTTTTAAGTTAGAAAAATTTATGTTTATTTTCGACAATTTAATTTATGAGATTGAAATAAACTGAGACAAATTTTTACTTGGAACCGGTGGCTGAAAACTTAAGAAAAATTTACATGGTATCAAAGCAAGTTGTGGCAGAAAATTAAATTTTAGCAGTGAAATAGTCATTTCCAGAATTCAGAAAAACCTTTGTGACAGTAGTACATTTTGTTGAAACTTGTTCTTTGAGAAAATGACTTCCATGGGGTTGAGAACTGAGGATAGGTTGGATGGGGCATCGAACTTTGTCTCATGGAAAGCCTAGATTTTACTTGTGTTGAAGGAGAATGAGTTGTGGGAGGAAGTAGTTAGAAACACTACAACAAATCCCATTGCTATTCCCCCTTCTACTGATGCACTGTTACTTGCAGCCTTTAATAAAAAAGATATTAAAGCCACAAGGATAATCTTAGATGCTGTTAAAGACCATGTTATTCCACATATTTCAGCAAAAGATCATGCACATGAGATGTGGTCTGCTTTGACTGGGTTGTTTGAGAGTACTAATGAAAATAGGAAGATGGTGCTTAGGGAGAAGCTGAAAAACATCAATATGGTCAAAGGAGAGGTGTGTATGGCCTATCTTACTAGGATATCTCAGGTGAGAGATGAGCTTGTAGCTGTGGGGTGGTGGTTACTGGTCTTGAGTTAGTGCGGACAACCCTGAATGGGGTGACTGCACCTTGGACTGTGTTTGTTCATAGGTTGGTGGCTAGAGAGAACTTACCATCTTGGGACAGGGTCTGTGATGACTTTGTTCGGGAGGAGACTCGCAGGGGTTTCTTGTAGCATAGCGGTTCTACTAGTAGAGGGGATGAGGAGGATGTGGCATTGGCAGCGAAAAGGAAGAAGAAAAGCAAGAAGGGTCCCAAGAAGGGTGGGGCCAAGCAGCAGTAGGATGGCAAGAAGAAGGATATGAACACTGTGAAGTGCTTTGCATGTCATAAGATGGGACGCTATGCTACTGTGTGTCCGAATAAGAAGAAGAAGAAGAAGTAGCCATCTGCTTCAGCTGAGATCGATGATTTTGCAGCTAGATTTCAGAGTGAATTTTCACTATGCACTGGGCATATTGAGAGAGAGAGAGAGCATCCATTCTTACCAGTGCGGATGTTGACAGATAGAGGGAGTTTTCCTATGTGACAGACCATTCTTACAGTGCATCTACTTCCAGCACTTAGTACATAGATAGTGTAGCCTTGATTCACATGACATGTGCGTGTGAGATGTTCTCCTAGCTTTCACAGGCAGAGACAGATGTGGAGGTTGTGTTGGGAGATGACTCGGTAGTTAGTGTAGTTGGATGTGGGACCATTACATTTTAGAGGGAGTCCATGAGTCCCATGGTATTGCGAGATGTATTGTATGTACCTGGGATAAAGAAGAACCTGGTGTTAGTTTCCATGATCAAGGATCAGGGTCTTGGGGTGTCTTTCCTAGATGGACATGTTCATATGTTTCCCAAGACTGCAGGACCATCTGCTTTAGTTTCCATTGGAACGAGATGTGGGAAACTGTATAAGCTCTTGTTTCATCCGCATCATGCTTTAGCACATAGCAGCAGCAGTGAGTTGTGTGAGCTTTGGCAAAGGAGGATGGATCACTTGCATCATCCAGCCTTGGGGTTATTGAGGCACATGGTGACAGGTTTACCAGAGTTTAGCACAGGGCATAGCGATGTGTGTAGGGGGTGTGCTTTGGGAAATTACATCAAGATTTATTCTCTGAATAGTGATAGCAGGTCAACTGGTACTCTTGACTTGATACATTCAGACTTATGCGGACCTATGTCTTCTGTGTCCTTGAGGGGGTACGAGTATTATGTGACATTCATTGATGACTATTCCATGAAGACCTGGATCTACTTTATGAAGAGCAAGAAGTCTGAGGGATTATTGTAGAGGTTCCAAGAGTTCAAAGCTCTTATGGAGATCCAAACATGGAGGAAGATTCGAGTCTTGAGATCAGATAACGGGGGTGAGTATACCTCCAAGGAGTTTGATGGATTTTGTAGAAAAGAGGGGATCAGAAGACATTTTATAGTTTTGTATACTCCAGAGCAGAATGGAGTAGCAGAGAGGAAGAACAGGTCCATTGTTGGAGTAGCCCGAGCTATGCTACATGTCCAGTCACTTCCTTTCTTTCTCTAGGATGAGGTATGTAGCACTGCTATATACCTTCAGAACAGGAGTTCCCTTGGGGCAGTGGGGAACATGACACCTGAGGAGTGTTTTTCAGCAAAGAAGCCTGAAGTTGGCCAATTTCGTATATTTGGTAGTCTAACTTACTCTCATGTCCCTTCAGAGAAGAGGACAAAATTGGAGCCCACTGTAGAGAAGGGCATCTTTGTGGGTTATGATGAAATTGCAAAGGCTTCCCACATTTACCTTCCCTCTCAGAAGAAAGTGGTGGTGAGGAGGGATGTGAAGTTTGAGGAGGAGCGAGCCTTCAAGAGGTCGAGAGAGTCAGAGCAGGGAGAGTAGCAGGTCCCTGTACCTCAGGTTGTGCCACAGGTTTCATTTATGCAGCAGTCAAGATCACAGGTTTCTGGGGTTACAAGACCAAAGAGTGTTGGCGTAGGTTCACCAGGTTCAGTGGTTAGGCCAGTAGGGTCTTCGAGGATAGGTAATGGGTCTACTATTATAGGTACACCTTACAGGGGATCAGGATCAGGATTACAGGGTACACTTGGTGTTGGCACACCAGCTTCAGGTTCACAGGTGGCTGGGGTTTCTAGCTCTGGTAGTTCTTCAGATGAGGACAAGCTAGTGTGGGAAGAACCTTCAGGGAAGAAGAAGCCTAAGTGGCTTCGGGAGACCTTGAAGGATGCCTTAAAGTCTGGGACACCCAGTGATAAGGTGAGAGCCATCAAGATGCCTGACAGATTGGGCATGTTGTTGGTGGCTAGTACATGAGATTCTGAGCCTTCTACTTTTTAGGAGACCTCCCAACATTCGGTATGGAGAGATGCCATGATGGATGAGTACCATTCCATCATGAAGAATGATGTATGGGAGATTGTTTTGAGACCTGAGGGGAAGTCAATGGTGACTTCTCGTTGGCTTTACAAGATGAAGCATGCGGTAGATGGGAGTGTGAAGAAGTACAAAGACAGGTTTGTAGTGCATGGGTTTTCACAGGTTGAGGGCATTGATTATGATGAGACTTTTGCTTCGGTTGCTTGGTATACTTCTACCAGGAGCTTGATCTCCATTGCAGCGGAAATGGGTTGGAAGATCCATCAGATGGATGTGAAGACCGCATTTCTCAATGGGATCATACAGGAGGAGATTTGCATTGAGCAGCCTCAGGTCTTTGAGATACATGACAAAGAGACACATGTATGCAGGTTGAAGAAGGCCCTTTACAGGCTAAAGCAAGCTCCAAGAGCTTGGTACTCTAGGATTGATTCTTACTTGCTGAGTATGGGGTTTCAGAAGAGTGAAGCAGATATGAATCTCTACTTCATCATGGTTGGAGATGATCTGCTTGTTCTTCTGCTATATGTTGATGACTTGTTTATCACAGGGAGAGAGAGACCAATTGCAGCTTGCAAGAAGGATCTTTCAGTAGAGTACGAGATGACTGATATTGGGCTGATGCATTATTTTTTGGGATTGGAGGTTTGGCAGGAGCCTGGACATATTTTCCTTGGGCAGGGAAAGCATGCGGTTGATATTTTGAGGAGATTTAGGATGGAGGATTGCAAGCCTATGCCAACACCTGTGATCACCAACTGGAAGAAGCTTCATGCTTTTGAGGGAGAGTTGGTGGATCCTACTTTATATAGTTAGCTTATCGAATCATTGATGTATTTGGTCAACACTCTGCTAGATATGTGTTTTGCAGTGATCACTCTTAGCCAGTTCATGGTTGAGCCTATGAGTGTGCATTGGGTCACTGCAAAAGATGTGTTCCTCTATATTTCAGGGACAGTGGATTTTGGTTTGGACTACAGGAGGTCAGAGGGTATCATACTGGTTGGTTATACAGACTCGGATTGGGAAGTTAGTGTGGCATACCAGAAGATCACTTCCAGATGTTGTTTCAGTTTGGGCTCGACAGCGGTGTCATGGTTCAGTCGAAAGCAGAAGTCCATTGCATTGAGTACTGTTGAGGCTGAGTATATGGTAGCTAGTTTGGCTAGCTACAAGGCCTTGTGGCTTAGCAAGTTGTTGGTGAATTTATTTGGTCAGGAGCTTAGGCCTACGGTAATTTACTGTGAAAATCAGAGTTGCATCCAGCTGTCTGAGAATCTGGTTTTCTATGGCAGGTCAAAGCACATTGAGATCAAGTATCATTTCATCCAAGACTATGTTCATAGAGGGGAAGTGATGCTTTAGTACATTTCCACAGATGAGCAAGTAGCAGACATTCTGACGAAGTCTTTGGGGAGGGGCAAGTTTGTCTTCCTTAGAGACAAGTTGGGAGTGGTGCAGAACACCTTCCTTGGTAAGAGGGAGGGTTAGTTTTGTACCTAGGGAAGTGTTCCCCTAGGTTACTTTAGCCTTTAGTCACCTAGTGAAGGGAAATAAAGTGAACTTGCATTAAATGACTTAAAAGCATTTAATGTGACTTTATAACATTAAAGTCACTTTTTTAATAAATTTAAGTGGGTGAGTGAAATTAACATTTTTATTTAAATTGTGTGCAATTAATTTCAACCATTGATCTAATTCATTCCTAGCCATTGGATTAAGATCTTTTCACCTACCTAGGGTTGAGAAGCAAAAACCAAGCAAAATGCAAAAGATGAATTCATTCTTGAGTGAGTGAATGAGAGAAAGTTGAAGCTGAGAGAAGGGCACAAAAATCGAGACAACTTTCTAAAGGGTTTTTGGTGGGCATAATTTCCAAGACAACCATTTATTATTTGCACAGATCCTGAGGTTCTACGGAATGCTTTTATTGTGGGCACGAGTTTTGAGGAGATTGTACGGACTGCATTTACTGTGGGCATGAATTTCAAGAAATTGTACGGCTTCATTTATTGCATCTGTATTGTACGGTCTGTGCACGATTTCCAAGGTCAGTTTCAACACATAAATCAAAGAAGGTACAGGAACAAGTTTTGAGGCAGCATTTTGAGTTTTTTTGGCACAATTTTCGAGGTCTGTATGACAACATTTATTGTTGTACGTACTATATGGATTTCCTGCATTTATTGCATAGAAATTGAGGGCAGAATAATTCCTGTTTTGCACAAAAATTGAGAATGGTGGTTGCTGCAGATTTGGCAAATTTTTCGAGGAAGAAACTTTGCACAGAAATCTAGGCATCTTTTGGACAAAAAATGAGACAGTCTGCTAGTTGAGATAAGTTTGATTTTGTCTGTAAAAATGAATGTCTGATTTTTCCTGAAGCATAATAAAAACTCTCTCTCTCTCTCTCTCTTTGACTTGTTTTCCCCTGGTGGGTTTTTCCAGGGCCATTTGGCTAAAAATTCTGAGTACTGTGTGTTTGAATGGAGTGCTGAATATTTACTTTCTGTCAGTGAAAGATTTAATTTACAGCAATGTTTTAAGTTAGAAAAATTAATGTTTGTTTTCGGCAATTTAATTTTTGAGGTTGAAATAAACTGAGACAAATTTTTACTTGGAACCGGTGGCTGAAAACTTAAGAAAAATCTGCAATCCAAACATGTTAGTAATCCTATGGTGATTGGTTGTAAATTGAGCAAGGATGGTGAACCTTTAGAAGTTGATCATACAATGTATAGGTTAATAATTGGTAGTTTATTATACGTAACAGCTATAAGACCAGATGTAATGTAGGCTGTAGGTTTGGTAGCCATATTCCAATTAACCCCAAAAGAAAAACATGTGGCTGCAGTAAAAGGAATTCTTAGATATCTAAAAGGTATTGTGGATTATGGTATCCAAAAAGAAATAACTTCACTCTAAGAGCATTCACTGATGCAGATTGAGTAGGAAGTATTGATGAAAATAAAATCATTAGTGGAGCAACATTCTACTTAAGAGATTGCTTGGTGTCATGGCTAAGAAAAAAGTAGTCTTCCATTTCACCATCTACAACAGAAACCGAGTATTTTGTTGTTGCATTATGTTGTACACAATTCATTTGGATGAATCAAACATTGGAATATTTACTTGTAAAATATGAGGACCCATTGTTATACACTATCACAATACAAGTGCTATAAACATGTCCAAAAATCATGTTATGCACTCTAAGACAAAACATATTCCAATCAAATATCATTTTTTAAGTGAGCAGGTGTCTCAAAAAGTGGTCAAATTGGAGTATATTGATATGAAGGAACAAATTGTAGACATTTTTACTAAGCCACTACCCAAAGAAGCGTTTGAGCATCTTAGACATAAGTTGGGAGTTATCTCCTTACAATGTATAAAAAGGAGAAATTGCAACATATTAGGGGGAGATATGTTGATAGGGGAAGCTATCAAAAGGAATTTTTTGTCATTAATGTCAAGGGGGGAGAAAATTAGAAAATTGAGAAATTGTTTCCATCAATACCAAAGGGGAAGAATGTTGAATATAGTTGTCATTGATGTCAAAGGAGTTAAGTAATGACAAAGGAATAACCAAGGACATGATGGCAGGGCAAGTTCAGTAATGACAAAAGAATAAAAAAATAATGTTGATTAAATTGACATTGTTTTCAACATAAAGATCATAAGGCAACATTGCTGGAATAATTCAAAAAGATTGAGCCAAAATAACACAGTTGACTAAGCGGAGTTAGAAGCATTATAACGCTAAGTTTCTATGAAGTGAATATTTGGATGACCCAAATCATAAGAGAGAGAAATATCAATGGTCTATAATAGTTTCCACAATGCTAAGGTGCAAGCGTGCTAAAGCTATGAAAAGACTATTGCGAAGTCACTTTTGAGAATTTATGAAAAGAAGACCCGCAATTTGCAAATTGCAGAAGAATTTTTGCAGGAGACAAATTGCGGAAGTAATTTTGAGAAAAGTTGAAAAGAATACCCACAATCCGCAATCTGCAATTGCAGAAGAAGTGTTGCAGAAAGGGATTTGTGGAAGAAATTTTTGAGAAAAGTTGAAAAGAATATCCGCAATCCGCAACCCGCAATTGTGGAAGGAATGAGTTCCCACAAATTGAGGAAAAGATAAATGCAGAGAGGTAGTTGCAGAAAGGAGTGTTGAGGACACCAATTTGCAGAAGGTTAATTGCGGAAAGGTTGTTGCAGAAAGGAAATTGTGGAAGTTTGTGACTGATAAATTTAAACAAAGTTAAAAATGATAAATAGAGAGGTAATTCCGAGTTGGTTTTTGTTTGTGAAAAGCCACTATGAAGATATGTGACTATTAGATGAAGTGATGCGTTTGAGGGTATATAAACAATGCTTTAAACTCTCAAATAAGTGTTTCTATACATTCAATTGGAAGATCCATATGTGTACATAAGTTAGAGATAGAATTATCATATTAGGGTGGTTGGTAGGTGCTAGGGCAGGTAACATGCATGCAAGGGGGTCATAGCCTCCTTCTAGTGGTAGTTGGTAAATAGGGTGTCAAAGCATCCTTTCAGTAGTAGCTGATAAACCAGGGGATCGTAGCCTCCTTCCAATAGTTGTTGGTAAATAGGGTGTTGTAGCATCCTTGTCTATAGTAGTAGGCAGAAACCATTTGTAAATACAATTTTGTAGTAATAGAAAGTGTTGGTGGGTTTATTTATTGGGATTCCATGATAATATTGTGTGTTTTGTTTTTATTGTTGATTTTGTTTCAAGTGATAAAAAATTTAAATAGATTGATCAATATTGATTCGCCACCCCCTCTCAGTATTGCTTGATATTCCAACAACTTTTGAACTACTTTTGTGAATGTTGCAGCTACCGTATTTGCATTAAAAGGCTGAGAGTGTGCACAAAATTATGCATACTTGGTGAGTCTATCAACAAGAACCATAATAACATTCTTACCTTCTAACTTGGGCAGACCTATGATAAAATCCATTGATACTTTCTCCCAATGCTGACAAGGCATGTCTAATTGTTGTATTGGGGCCTTAACAGTTTCAACCTTAGTTTGTTGACAAACCAAACATTTTGTCATGAACCTTGAACATTAGATTTAAGACCTTTCCAAAAACTCCTTCTTGACCCTATGGTAGGTTTTTAGGAATCCTTAGTGCCCTCCTATATGAGAGATGTGTAATTACAAAAGGACCTTTTGTTTGAGTTCAGAGTTCTTACATACATAAGCGATCTTTGTACCATAGTGAATAATTTCTCCACACAAAAGTATCTGATATAATGGGATCCTTTTGTAGCTTTTGAATGAGTGTCCACATCGTTAGGTCATTCTTCCATTCTTCCCTTGCTTCTATTATCCAATCGGGTTGTGTAATAGAAATAATACAAAGTAATTCCTCAACATCCTCATCTTTTCTTGCGAGTGCTCCTGCCACCATATTATGTTTCCCCGTTTATAGATGATTTAAAAGTCATATCCCAACATCTTGGTTACCCATTTTTGTTGCTCTTTTGAAGATAGTCTATGTTTCGAGAAGCATTTAAGACTCGTGATTTTTTTTGACCTTGAAGTTCCTTCCTATTACGTACGAACGTCATTGCATAAGTGCATGTAGTATTCCCAACATTTCCTTCTCATAAATGGGTTTGTGTAAGTTCTTTCCCCTGATTGGTCGAATTTCAAAAGTCATGTGCCATCCTTCTTGCATTATAACAACACCAATGTCATTTCCCGAAGCATCACATTCCATAATAAAGGTTTATGTGAAGCTTGGTGTGGTCAATTCAGGGGCTTTGCACATTTCCTCTTTTAAGTTGTTCAAAAGCTTGAGTTGGCTATAGATCCCAAAATAATGAATCCTTATTCAATAATGTTGTTAGAGATGCTACTATTCTTCCATAGTTCTTAACAAAATTGCGGTATTACCTTGTCAAACCTAAGAATCCTCTAAGATTCTTCAAAGGTTTTGGGAATCCTCCAGTCCATCATGGCTTTGATTTTGTTAAGGCCTACCATGACACCTTCATGAGATACAATATGACCCAAATATTCTACATCCTTTACCCCAAAGAAAAATTTGGAAGGTTTTGCATATAGTTGTTGCTCCTTTAGTAGTTGTATTGCCTTGTCAACATGTTGAACATGTTCTTTCGAAGACTTGCTATAGATTATTATATTACCAGCATAGATCCAAATCCTAGGCTCTATCAAGCGTCGAGAAGGATCAAATATCTGGAGGTGCAAACCTCTTCTTAAGTATTGCACTAAAGGAGCTATCAACTTTGGTGTATCCTATATATATCCATTGATTTGATTTAAACCAAAAGACACATCTTTTTATTTAAGGTCGACATATAATATTTTATTATTAATATTTAATATTATTTATGGACCACATATAATATTATTTATTATTTTTTACTTTGTTAGGAACGGACATTACAACATCTCCCCCATGCATGGTTTTAAAACCATGTGTAAGGCCCTCCTAAAACCATGGGTTGTTTAGGAGGCCTTGCACATCATATTAAAAACATTTGCAAGTCCCTCCTAAACCATGTACAATAAAACCATGGGTTGTTTAGGAGGCCTATGAACATAAAAGAAAAATTGAGTGTGTGGTTGAAGAAATGTTAGAGGTTGGCATAATTAGGCCTAACCAAATTTATTACTTTGCACTAGTGATAATGGTACACAAACAGAAGGGATCATGGAGTGCATGCCCATGTTATAGAGAGCTCAATAAGCTCACAATTAAAGATAAGTTTCCCATTCATGTCATTAACGAATGGTTAGATGAACTACATGATGCAGTTTACTTCACAAAGTTGGATCTTCATTCAGGGTATCATCAGATTAGAATGAAGGAAGAAGAAATCCCAAAAACAACATTTCAAACTCATGAGGGTCATTATGAATTTTTGGTCATGATTTTTAAACTTACAAATTCACCTTCCACATTTCAAGGTTTGATGGATTCCATTTTCAAGCCCTTAGAAAATTTGGGTGTCGTTTTTTATTGCGCCAAGAGGCGCTCTACAGCCCAGTATGAGGGAGATATTGTAACATTTGTCTTGTCACGTTACAAGACTAATAAAATAATAAAAAATAAAAATTTTAATTATTCGCCAAAATAAATGCCGGCCAAAAAAACAACCTAAAATGAGGGAGATCTTGTAACGTTTGTTGAGTAAAGTTTGTTACTAACAAAATAATAAAAAATAAAATTTTAATTATGTACCAAAATAAATGTCGGACACAAAAACAACCTAATATGGGGGAAATGTTGTAATGTTTCTACCTAACAAAACCATACAAAATAAAAAATTTAACTATCCGCCAAAAAATATGTCGGTATGAAATACAACACAATATGGGGGAGATGTTGTAATGTTCCTACCTAACAAAATAATAAAAAATAAAAAACTGTTGGCATTGCACATGGTTTTAAAACCATTTGCAAGCCCCTCCTAAACCATGTACAATAAAACCATGGGTTGTTTAGGAGGCCTTGCACATGGTTTTAAAACCGTGTGCAAGGCCAACAATTTTTGATTTTTTATTATTTTATTAGGTAGGAACATTACAATATCTCCTCCATATTGTGTTGTATTTCATACTGGCATTTTTTGGCAGATAATTAAATTTTAAATTTTTTATTGTTTTGTTAGGTAGAAACATTACAACATTTTCCCCATATTAGTTTGTTTTTGTGGCCGACATTTATTTTGGCGGATACTTAAAATTTTTAATTTTTATTAATTTGTTAGTAACAAACTTTACTTGACAAATGTTACAATATCTCCCTCATTTTAGGTTGTTTTTTTGGCCAACATTTATTTTGGCGGATAATTAAAATTTTTATTTTTTATTATTTTGTTAGTCTTGTAATGTGACAAGACAAACGTTAGAAGATCTCCCTCATATGAGGATGTAGAGCGACTCTTGACGCAATAAAAAAAGACACAAATTTTCAAAGGGCTTGAAAATGGAATTCATTAAACCTTGAAATGTGGAAGGTGAATTCGTAAGTTTAAAAAGCATGGCCAAAAATTCATAATGACCTTGATGAGTTTGAAATGTTGTTTTTGGTATGTCTTCTTCCTTCATTCTAATCCGATGATACCCTGAATGAAGATCCAACTTTGTGAAGTAAACTGCTCCATGTAGTTCATCTAACCATTCGTCAATGACATGAATGGGAAACTTATCTTTAATGGTGAGATTGTTGAGATCTCTATAATATGGGCATGTACTCCATAATCCCTTCTATTTGTGTACCATTATCACTGGTGCAGAGTAAGAAATTTTTTTTAGGCCTAATTATTCCAACCTCTAACATTTCTTCAACCACACACTCAAATTTTCTTTTATGTTCATAGGGTTATCTATAAGGTTTGATGTTAGGAGGAATACTTCTTGGAATCAAGTGAATAGCATGATCACAATCTCAAGTAGGTGTAATAACTTTTGGAATATCTTCAAATACCTTGGAATTCTTATCAATGACCCTTTGAATATCTAGGGGGATAGGGGGCTTAGATGTTTGAATGTCTAGTGAGCATAATTGTGCAATTACACCTTGATTTCAATCTTTTTTTGTTGGTCAAACTTCCACCCCATGAAACTCTAATAGTTTGTCCTCTTTGATTCTAATTTTTGGAAGCGTGGTATCTTGATATGTCCTCTTTCCAATGCCATAGGTTTCATTGAATTCTAATGTGCCAAGACGAAATGGCTACAACTTTCCCACAATTTGTTGATTTTAAACTTTTTCAAAGTGCAAACTTGCATGGTTTTCCACGTGTTGGATTTTTTGGATACGAATTGAAATTGCTACCATAGATACCAATTTTTTCTTCTTTAATATGGAATAGGTCTCATTGAATTTTTAGCTCACATGCTCCAGATATAACAATTTTGCCAAGGACACCTTTTTGAGACTAGTTTTTGGGCTAGTAAAGAAATGTAACTTCCACAGAGTATATCTTAAAAAGTATTGTGAACCAAGAGCTGAAATTTTTACCACAAGTACTTCAGTATATCCTTTGCATTACCTATGATTTTCACTATGTGAATTTTAGTCAAAAAAACATTATCATGAAAATTCCAACATGACTAGTTTTGGAAATGTCCAAGCTTTGATACCAAATGTTATGCAACAAATTCCCTAAAAGAGCATAAATATACAAGAAAGATTAATCCACACCTTAATAATGAATAAAATGGATGAATAGAAAACCTTTTTGTGGTGGGGATCTCCTTATACATTGTACTAAATAGACAAGACAAGACAATGCAAGATGATTCAAATGAAAATTGTTTCCTTGATATATATAGGAGACAAAGAGGTTGCCACTAGTGTACTTAAGCTGACATCAACAATATAAAAATATTGATATAAAGTGCAAAATTTAGGTGAGAATGGGCCACAATTTAGGGCTTAACATCTCATCCCATAATCAACCCATAAACTAGATTCTATGATCCACAATTTAGGCCTTACTTTTACACTTGGAAATGTACCTCTGTAGTCTGAAGAATAACCATAATCAACCCATAAACTAGATTCTATGATCCACAATTTAGGCCTTATGTTTACACTTGGAAATGTACATCAGTAATCTGATGAAGAATTTAGTTGGCAAAGATAAATGGTTTTTGTTTGTGCATGGATAACTGATAGTGATCCCCCAATGCAATGGTTGGATATGGGACGGAATATTAAATTTCTATTTTTCCCAACACCTATGATGACTTTAGCACACAATTCATTGTCAAATATCTTATGGAAAAGCTACTGGAGTAAATGGTGCTTGGATTGATCATCATAATAGACTACAATGTAGTCTATAATCGGTGACAAGAGTGGTGAATGAGGTCGGTGGGGGTGTGTGGTTTCAAAATGTTGGAATGATATGATGGTTTCAACAAGATCATGGTTTTTGTTGAGGTGTGATGATTGGTGGAAAAAATTCTTAGGCATGTGTACATGTGTGATGACAATAGACTGAATTCTTGGGTACTGATAACTATAAGATGTTATTTTTAGAGACTTAGAACCATTATCATTTTTTTCTAGATCTTGATTCCCTTAATTTGCAACATATTAATTTATTTATGTTCTTCACTTGTTTTTCTTCTCTTGATTCCTAATGGCCTTACACACTAAATAGAACCCTTGATTCTTGAGTACAAATTTTGCTACTTATGTTCGTAGGTAGGTCCTTGAATAAGCAATTATGCTCTACTATCTATGCTAGAAGTATTTTGTTATTAATTTGGATTATATATTTTCTATTCCTATCTTCTTGCCACTTCAAATTGCAAAGAAGATGATGAATTATCTTCAACCTTTATTTTTACTTGGAAAAAAGTTCAAATTTTTTTGCTTTAGTGTTTTATTTTTTAACTTTAAATGTTAAGGACCAATTTTTGGTCAAAGATCTAGGATTAGAGAAACTATGATAAAACTAGGTTGGACAAAGCCTCATCAAACAAGGTTTGATAAAAGCATGGCCAAGGACCAGATAAAAAACCAGAGCATTGATACCAAATGAAATGAACATACTTCACTTACTAGTAAATATCCAATAGAGGAAATACAACAAATAAAAGTCCATATAGGACGGTAAATAATGAATGAATTAATGAGAGATATTTTACAATAACCATCATGATGATATATATAAAGATTCATTGGTCATGCAATTGAATATTTATACCCCTTAGTTAAGACATGTGTCTCTTCATTAATTAATATTTATTATTATTAGTCTTTCTTATATATATATATATATTACAGAGCCAATAAGTTGTTTCATATTGTTGAAAACACAAACAATAGTGTAAATATTATAAAATTTAACTACAAGTCTAGTAAGATTCTATTATGATGTTTGATTATATTATGACATTTGGGAGTTAAACTACTTGTGTATATTTGATTTTCTATATAATAAATTCTACCTAGGTTCAAGCCACTTTATGTGCAAACCATGTGCATAAGTTGAGGATTAGAAGGTTGTCCTAGAGGCTTCAACAAGTCATCTCTCAACTATATTTTGACCTTTTCTTATTGAGAACAAATGTCTTTTCCACTTTCATAGGTTCAACTACCTAGGTTGGATCCACTTTATGTACAAACTATGAGCATAAGTTGAGTATTAGAAGGATGTTTTGGAGGATTCAACATGTTGTTCCATGCCTCAACTATATTTTGACTTTTCTTATTAAGAACAAATGTCTTTGACACTTCCATAGGTTCAACTTCACAAAAATTTCCTTATGTGTTCCATTCATTGTAAGAAAACTAGGACTTCATGGGCATAACCTATCCCAATTGCCTAGGCCATCATTACCATCATATAAGCATACATTACACTTGATGTCATATGCCTAAATCAAGGAGCCACAAGTATGCATCATGACCTTTCTTCATGAGTATAAATGCTCCTAAATATTGTACCTTCTAATCATATCTCACTATTCATTCCATTATATATAATTCCCTTTAACATTTTTTGCACTTAACTTGATGTCCATTGTCAACCTCCACAACATATGGAAATGGCATCAGTCCATCCTAGAACTAAAATTCAAGCTAAAAAACTATTCTTAGTAAGGCTTACATGGTCTTTCCCAAGGTTTAGGTTCTCCTCTAGAATGTCTTTCTCAAAACATGACAATAGGGAGTCTTAAGATGTTAAATTATCCGTGAATTTGTAGAATAATAACAACTGAGTGAAATATTAATGCTGCAAATCAGGATTACACATTAAATAAATTATTCTTTGAGAACATACTAAATTTAAAAGGAATTGACATTTGGCATTTCCCTAGTTAGTGGTGGCTAAATAATTAACCCATATATCCCTAGGAATTATAATGAAATACCTTCAAGGTTATAATATAACTTAAAATTTGATTGTTTATAAATATTTTCATTTCAAAAATGTATAAACAAGAAAATAATCTCCTTTATTTAATTGAAAATTTATGAACTATAAGCCTCTTCATCTTTTCAAAATTTGACTTTATTTAATTTGAAAAGTTATCAACTATAGGCCTCTTCATCTTTTCAAAAGTTGACTTTGAGATTACAATTAAATTTGTTTCCTTTAGGATTCATAATAAAGAATATTCTCTTGTTTGTGCATGTCTACAAAAAAATCAATGAAAATTAATCAAAATGGCCACTTCTCATCAAAATAAGCTTTATTTTATTTAGTGAAGAAGTGCTTTACGTGATGGAGCTTTAAGTGACATTTGTGAATCATGTTAGTTTAGGACCTTGAGTTCATGTGATAGCATCCTCCCACATTCTAATACCAACATTACAATGGAGTTCTTGTGTATTTTGTGGATCCTTTGGCTTGTCATTGTTGTGCTTCATGTTTGTGAAGATGCAGACTACCTACATCTGGACAGAAAGACCCTATGAAGCTTTACTATTCCCTAGGATTGTCTTTGGGTTCTTCTTGCGTAGCTTAGGTGGAGGGCAAAGAAGGCCCCTTTCCGGGGGGGCCTGAGCCACCAGTGAGGTACCACTTTAGAAGAGCTAGGGTTCTAACCTTGTGTCAGTACCTACGGGCCAAGGGACAGTCTCAGGTAAATAATTTCTATGGGGCCCTCTCCTTTTAGTCGAGCAGCTCTGCCCCTCATATAGACACTAAAACATAGTGATTATTTCTTAAGTGCAACCCTATAGTTCATACTTGAACTTCTTGTAACTTAAATTTTTTCATGAGGAATTTTGTGCCAAGTAGATTGAATGCACAATTAGGGAAGTGTCAATGTCACTTAATATTTTCCCTTTCTCTTTTATCTAGTGCTTACTACTCTCATGGAAGCATCCCAAGTGATTTGAAGTAAAAATTCCAATTGTACTTTGCAACAAACTTCAAATATGCAAAATACACTCACTGGAATTTATGAAATTATCCTCATTCTTCCCATAAATGCTTTCTAACAAGAAGTAAAGTTCACATTTACATGTTAGCACTCATAATGATTTTTTTTTGAATTCATCCATCAATAGACAGTTTCTATGGGGCCCTCTCCTTTTAGTCGAGCAGCTCCACCCCTCATATAGACACTAAAACATAGCGATGCTTTCTTAAGTGCAACCCTATAGTTCATACTTGACCTTCTTGTAACTTAAAATTTTTCATGAGGAATTTTGTGCCAAGTAGATTGAATGCACAATTAGGGAAAGTGTCAATGTCACTTAATATTTTCCCTTTCTCTTTTATCTAGTGCTTACTACTCTCATGGAAGCATCCCAAGTGATTTGAAGTAAAATTTCCAATTGTACTTTGCAACAAACTTCAAATCTGCAAAATACACTCACTGGAATTTATGAAATTATCCTTATTCTTCCCATAAATGCTTTCTAACAAGAAGTAAAGTTCACATTTACATGTTAGCACTTATAATGAATTTCTTTTGAATTCATCCATCAATAGCTTGTGAATAAAAAGGTCCAACTGGCATTGACAGTTTGTAGACATAGTATGGGGTGAACCCATCATTATTGAACTCACCATTTTACATTGATTGTATTTGAGTACTATTTTACTTGGCACAAGGTTGTACATATTTGTTAATCAAAGTCAAGGATTGGACTAGAGTTGAGTTTCTTGCAAGTAGTTCCTTAGATTAAAGGATTATACACCTCCCAACACATGGTTAGACTAGTTTATAGGTTGACAATTTTTTTGCGTTCAATAGGATGTGTGTTATTGCACGGGAAGATGAATGCTCCAAAAGGGAACTTTTAGTTTTCTAAGGCTTTCTTTTTATGAATATTTTTTTTTTTAGAAAGTCCATGTTTTCAAAAACCAGTCCATGTAATGAACCATTTCGGTTCAAAATCTAAATATTCAAAATGAATAGGATAACAATGAAAATTTTATATAGGCTAGATATAATATAGTTAATATACAAATTATTGATTGATAGATTATGCAATGTGCCATGTTATAATATAGTTTATA